>JAXQQM020063077.1:0-53937 GCA_034641835.2 Pinus albicaulis
GCATCTGTGAATTCATCATTAACATAACCCAAAATAAATGACAGCATGGAAATGACCTGTCTAGAGCCTTCTGGAAAATAAAAGGTATCATAAGGAGGATTCACTTTAGGAAGATCGACATGATTGGGCATGAAGTTCTGGAGAATTTGGAACCTCTTAGGGAAATCTAGGTCAAGTCTTCAATTGACAATGACACTGCTTGTGGATTATGTCTTAACTGGAGCATGTCATTGATTGATTCAGCAGTTATAAAAAATAATACCTCACTATCTTTGTTAACCATGCACCTTTGATTAGGAATATAATGCATTTGACACAACCTTATGAAATCTTGAGCAGGATGGGTAATGGGAACCACATACTTGGGCAAATTAGAATCCCATACAGGTATGTCATTGGCCACTTTCTATTCAAATTTCTCTTGACACCAATTATGAACTTCTAGAAGATCAAATTCAAGGGTGGCATCTGCAATTCTATAATCTAAGTCAATCAAAGGATTATTTTCTTCAGTGGTGACAGGAGGCTGCAGAGGTCTGACTACTTCAGTAGAATCAGCAGTTAAAACTGGAGTAGGTTTATCAATTCTGGGAGGTTTGGGATTTGGAAGCTTACTGGAAGCAGGCTTCTGAGATTTAGGACCTACAGTTTTGGGGATTACTTGTTTCTTGGTCATTTTAAATGAACAGAGCAATATTATACAGTTTTCTAAGTTCTCTTGAGAAACAGGAGGTCAATTAAACGGATTTGGAAAGAATTCGAAATCTGGGCAAGAGTTTATGATGAATAAAAGGCTTTGTACAGTGCAGAAGGTCTTCTAGATCAAATTCAGCAATGAAAATGATCTTGGAATAGATTAAAACCTTAAAAATGGAAACAGTGGATTCTGGAGAAATTTTGACAAGGTTTCCCCTGTATTTTGAATGTTTTTAGACTTTCTCATAAGGGTAATTCAACTTTCTTTAGTAAGAGGTAGTTTTAATTGGAATTTGAATATTATTACAAGCTGGAATGGTGAAAAATACCTGTGAAAGGTATGATTTGCGGTCGCAAGGAGTTACTGGTCTGCAATAATTTTCGATTCTGTTGAATTTGGCTGGCAGAGGTTGTGGAGATTCTCGGGAACAAATTTTCAGAGTAAAAATGATTTACAGGTTCATAGGATACTCAAAAATGGCATCAGGAGGCTCTTCAAAAGGTTATCAATGGTTTCAAAGGTTAATGCGTGAACTATTTTATGAAAATAATGAAAAAACTAAGGCCAAGCCTTAAGTCAAATCATGATGAATCATATTAATTGCAAGCTTAATGGCAGGAGTAGTTTGCACGCTTGAAGGAGAAATCAGAAATGGTTTTCGCATTATTTTTGAGCAGTAAGTGGTTTTTCCCTTTTGGAATGTGATCGAATGAAAGGAGGACACGTAGCAGGTGGCGGTTTATCAAAACAACTTTTTTTCCAAAATATTTTGGGAACTTCATTCGATCACTTTAAAAATGCGAAAAGGAATTTGCATCGTCCAATCTAGCGGAGGGGAGCGAACGGTCAGGATTTGATGTGAAGTTGTGGGGTAAATGCAGTGGGGTCGAGGCTTTGATCATTACCGTTGATTTGATAAAGGGAAATCAACGGTTTAAATTTAATCTGATAGGAAATGGTGGAGGTAGGAAAGGATTTATCGGATTTGTTTCTGACCATCGGATTAAACGGAGAAGGATGATCGGACAGTTAGGATGGAGTCCGATGGTGCTGAGGGATTTGTGAAGATTAATATATAAAACAGAATTTATACATAAATCAAATGAATGGGCGCGGTATCAAAGGATTTTTTAACCAAGGTTAATATTTTGGTGTGGGATATGTATCGGGAAATTTGTGAAGGGTTATAATTTTAACCTTAGGTTAAGGGAGTCAGGTAAGGGAAAATAAACAAAGGGATGGGTTTTAGTATGAAGTTTAGTTTAAACGAAACTTCGGGTGCTATTTATTGTTTAAATACATATAAAAACATGTTTAATCTTTTTTCATGTATTTTTATTATACAGTTAATTAAATCAGAATGATTTAACAACCATAGGGAGCAGGATATTCATATAAGGTTATTTTTAGCCAAAGGGGGTATAATGTGGGTTTTTATTTAAACATGTGGGGATAGATAACTTTGGCTAAAGTTATATTAATGGGTTTTTGGGGCTATTTAATAAAAGTGAATTATATAATATAGAAAAAGGTTATTCTATTAGGGAGTTATTATGTAAGTTAAATTTAATATGACAAGGGGACAAGGTATACTCAAAAGACATCAACATAACTAAGAAAAGTGAAGTTTAAAGGAAAATTTGCATCATAATGACTTCATCACTTCAACTTATGATAAAATATAATTTTTGAGGGTTTTATGCTTTTATGATGTGGGAAATTAATCAAACGGGAATTTAGAGTATCTTTAAGTAAGAATGAGGTTTTTACTTAGGATTGTTTAGGGAAATGAATGCATGAATGGAATAATGATGTGAGTTTAGGGATTAATATAGAAATTTTACACTTTCAACTGATCAGTCATAGAGCCTTGGGTCCGGTCCCAACAGAAGTCAAGGAAATGCCTTGAGCTTTTCTGACTGATAGCTTAGAATGCTTAATGGCTATGGGGAGAGGAAGTTAGTTATTTTCAGCCCTAGTGAATAATATTTACATTGATGCTTCTCACCTTCTTCTACCTACCCAAATTAACATGCTAACATTTTTTCTTCCATTTTGATTAGGTGCATTTGTGCTAGCAACCTTTACAACATTTATTCTTTTTTAAATCAGTAAACTATCTACTTCTACACTTATTTCAACCAAGAATCTAGATTAAATTGTTGGATTCTTTTATTCTCTACCTAACTATGGAATTTGTCATGGTTAAACGTTATGACAATTCATTATTCTCTATCTACAACAAGTGAAATTGAAACATGACAAGTCAAGATTAAACTGTTTAACTCATCATGGATTATGGCATTTATTGACACTCTGCCATAATCAACTGCAAAAGGTAAAAGTAGTGGCATTTAGACTTGCACACTTTCATGTTTTATTCATATTTTTCTTTTTGGGTCTATTATTTTTTCTAAGTCCTTTGATTGTTCTTTTAGGACTTTTTACCCTCTTTTTGATTTTTTGATTTTTTTTATTTTTTTACAAAATATGTGAATACAACTTGCAAAAGGCAAAGTATGTACAGATTTACAAGATTAACAACAGTTAAGTCAAAATTATGATTCCTATATTTATAGGTTATGTTATCACCCTAGCAATTCTCAGGTTGTGGGATGGGGATTTTTGTAGTTAAGAATGCCAGGGGTAACCAAGAACCGCTTTGGGAATTCAAGATCTAGCCTTCTTGAACTCCAGAGAGGGATCTCTCCGTATGATTTAGCTTTGTTTTAGTAACATATATTAAGCTAGCTATGATTGTGTATTTGGGTTTTATTTTAAAAGATTGGTGGGAATAAAGAGATTTCAAGGTAAACCAAAAGGCTCTACTAGAATATTGGGCAATGGAGTCAACTCTCTAGGCAAGTAGGACTAAGAAATAAGGCTCAGAGATGCAAATGTGCTAAGGGAAAGATAGGTGACCTTCTAAGGCTATGTATAGGCTTGATTTGATGGAGTGGATGGAATCTGAGCAAAAGGGCACTTAAGAATCCTTAAGCTACAAATAAGAAGATTGAAGAAGGGGATCTAACTGGGACCTAGAGAAATTAAGAATTCTATGGTCCGGTTATCAAGTAGAAAACATTAAAATGCCAACAAGTTTTGAAACAGGGAGCTTATTATCACTAATCCTGTTTAATTTTTCCTTAGTTGATCATTACAGACTAGAAACACATAATATGAATGAATCTAAACTTAAAATAAATACACTGAAAACAAGGAAAGAACGAGACTTACCTTGTCACCACGAGAATCCTTAGCTATGATGTCTCTGATCTCTTCTGGGCCTCCGTTATTTTCGCTTAATTGGACTCGCCAAATTCAATACAACTAGAAATAAGAGCATATTTGTCTTGAGAATTTTTTATTCAATCAATACTAATCAAAGTATTTATACAAAAAACTCACTACAAAATATCTCAGAGATTGAGATAATGTTTTAATAAAAAATAGGAAAGAAAGCATAATAAGAGGGACAACTACAAAACAGTTTGCAAGTTGTTACCTTTTACAAGCAAAAATAGAATTTATTATTCTAATTTGAACTGATTTTTGATGTGCTGTGAGTACTGCTGGCATTAGGTGCATCTTATCATGGAAAGTGGTTGAAGAAATTTCCTTTCTTTAACTTTCAATGTTGATACTCTTTATTCATCTGATTTTAGATGATTTACTGTGGTAATTAAAAAGTAACCAACATTAACTTTATTTTCACTGATACTCTTTCACCTACTGATACACTTTAACCCTATGTTTTTTACCTTTAAGGTAACAGTAAAATATGAATTTCCAAGTGATTTTCCTGTTTTTTTTATCTATAAAATTCACAGTAGATCTGTGAATTCTTGCCACTTTTCTGTAGAGGGGATCTTCATAGTCTTCAATTTTCTGTAACTTTCATCTACCTCTGTATACTTGGTAAAGTTAGGCTTGATAGTGAACATATGCTTGATCTCATTATATAAAAAGAACAGATTTTCAAAATATTGAAGAAGTATTTTGCCTGTTGGTGATCCTTGTGGCAGAGGCTGTTTGGCTTGCTCTTTTGTATGATTTCTGATTTTTAGATCATAATCTTTCTGAGGCATCAATTTTTGATTCAATGCATGAATGTCAGGAAAATATGCTTCTGATAATGTTTTTTATTTGGCTAAAATTCTTGAGATGGATACATTCATGTCTTTACACCTGTCCTCTAGGTTACTCATTATGTTTCTTTTGTTCAAGACCTTTTTTATTCGAAGAATGGTTTCTGTCCTATAAACAATTTTCAATTCTTCCAACTCTTCCCTATTTTTACTGTTTAAAAAAGCTATGAGTTGGATTGCTTCGGCTGGTTTATTGTCAATTTCCCTCTTAGTCTTGTCAATCTCTGCACTAGAAACTTGAAGTAACTCTCTTTGTTCATAAATTATCCGAATTGAAGGCCATTGAGAATGAATGCCTTCAATAATTTTGGTCCATAAATTATTTTTTATGTAGGTCACTTGATCTTTAAGATTTACTTGTGCTTGCAGAATCTTCACTTGTTCTTGTAATCCATCGACCATTTGCTCATGTCCTTTAGAAGTAATCAAGGCATCATTTTTGGAACTTTCTAAATTTTTAACAATGTCTTTCAAACTAAGAATTTCTTTATCTTTAATAGATATGTCCTCCATGGCTTTGATCACGGCTACTTGGTCTTGTAGTGTGCTCATATGTGAGGATAAAGAAGTAGAAGTAGAGATTTCCTGAGAAGTAATTGGCACTGCACTTGCCAGTACTCATTTTGGTGCCAAGTGTTCTGCCAAAGTAGATGGTATAATAGTGCTTATAGTGGGGATCACTGTAGGAATGACCACCGGTTGTGCTTTTCCTAGTTCTTCATTCTCTTTCATTAAAGCTTCTATTTGAATTTCCATTGTTTTTATTTGAACTGTCATTTGATGTACAAGCTACTTTAATTCATTATTCTCTGTTTTTTGCTGTAGAATTTATTTTTCTTGAGAGTTTTCACTCTGAAGCAACTTCATTTTTTTTCTAAGAGCAGCTATATCCTCATTTTTCTGTTTAAATAGGACTTTTTCCCCTTCAATGTTGGCTGGGTCACCCCTTGCATCAAACACTATATCTTATAGTGCTTTGATCCTAAAATTATTAGCATATAGTGAGGCCTTGTCCAACTTCATTTGATTCTGGAGGTTGAGCATTGTTTTCTTAAGCCTAATTGATTTCATAGTCTTATTGACAATTTTGGAATATAGCATTTCAGTATTGCTCCTATGAAATTAAATTTGATTCAATTCATGAATGGCATCAACATCCACTTCAAAATCTATTTTGGAATAATCTGCCACTGATTTTGGCTCAGCCACTGTAGGCTTCAAGAATGACATTACCAATTTATTATAGGAATAATCAAATGCTAAAAAAAGCATGTCTTTGTCTCCAGGATTTTCCTTAAGAAATCTAGAATGTGCTTTATTCTTGATCTCTTCATTCTTCTCTTTAATATGTCTGAATCTAATCTAAATCTCTGACTATGTATTGTCAATTTTTTTAGGAGAAGGAGGAAAATCAACAGTAGCCCGATTTTCCTTCATGACTGTATCTTTTTGTTGTGTTCCAATTTTTACAATTTGAAGCTCTTTTAATGTTTCAGTGACTATTCTTGTAGCTTCATCATCTGTTTCATTATTTTCAATATTTACAGCCTTATCCCTTTCTTCTTCTGTTATCTTACTTCTCTTACTATAAGGAATCTTGAATTTTTTGTCCTCAATAGTCTCAGCTATGAAACTATCTCCTTCCCTGTCTCTTTTATGTACATTATTAGTCTCTTTGCATGTGGAAGCCACCTGTGTCAGCTCAATCTGCTTGCCTTTGCCACTATCTACCTGTATTACCTATATTACCTGTGAATCATCATCAAATAGGGTATTTGGCTCCCATTCAATTTTATTAGTATATATTTCAATATGGGGCTTAGGATCATGCAAGTAAACATGCAACTTGCATTTTACCCTCATTGTACTCAAAATAGCTTGTGGGTCATAATTCCATGTAAAAATACATGGGAACTTGTACTCTTTAAGTTTGACATTTATTTCATTGACAGCTTCTCTGTTATTCACAATGAATGGCCAAATTTTATTGTTCAGCTTAAATTGGGTCTTTTTCCTGGAAGCTATGAAGTTGATTTCATCTACATTCAATAGTTGTCTCAGATATTCCAAAGAAAATATTCTTGTAGTAACAAATCTCGGTAATTTATATGGGGCCAGGGATGAGCCATACACTCTGATTTCTGTGTGATTTTTATATAAATACCAGTCCCCAATTTTATAGCTCTCTGATAGCTGTATAATTCTTCTTGTCTTATCATTGATCCTAGGGATCTCCTCTTTTTCCAAAAAATACATAGCAGGAGCTATAAATGAGTCATTGAAATCTTCAAACTATACTCTCTGTTCCATTTCCTTAGAATAGATGACCAAAATACTACTAACAGAACTTTTCCTTATGCATCCACTTTCTGACATTCAATGGGAAACTTATATGTTTGATAATATAAGAAGAGGTGGAGTAGATAAGAGGAGTATTTAAAGAATCCTTCTTCAGATAATATGGATAACTGATAATGCATACTTTCAGAAATGAATCTGGAAAAATTGAACAGAATGGATGGTGATTGACCAGGGCTTAGAGTTGACAAAAAACCTAGGATAACCACATTAGTGAATTCATCATTAGTGTATCCTAGTATGAAGGAGAGCATTGAGACAATCTGTCTAGTCTCATCTAGGAAATAAAAGGTGTCAAAAGGAGGATTTAACTTAGGAATATCAACTTGATTTGGACAAAAAGTTTGGTATATTTTGAATCTGGTATTGAAATCCAAGTCAAGATATAGTTGGGTTAAATCGTCTATTGATAGTGAAGCAGAATTGGGGTCATGATTCATTTGCAGCATGGAATTTATTGACTCTTAAGTGATATAAAACAGGATCTCTTTTTGTTTGTTTACAATGCATATTTGTTCTGGCATATAATAGGCTTGGCATAATCTGATAAAGTTAGGAACTTAATGAGTAAGAGGGATAATATATCTAGGCAGATTGGATTCCCAAATTGGAATATCTTTGTCACCATTTTCCATAGCACCAATTATAGACATCAAGTAGGTTAAATTCTACATTAGGGTCTAGTATTATATAGTCCAAATCAACTAAAGGGTCGTTTCCTTCCTGGGAAATGGATCGGAGGGTCGGAGGTGTCCCACTACTTATGTAGAATCGCCCATGAGTGCAAAGAGTTGGCTTGTCGATTTTGAAGGACTTAGGGCTTATGGAATCTTTGCGTAAGATTTCTTTTAATATTTTGGCCCACTGGGGGTTACCTATTTCTTTGTCATTTTTAATTTGAACGAAGCAATCTTAAACAGTTTGCTAAGTTCCTTTATGAGAAACAGGGGTTTCTAGGTGAATTTCTACTGGAAAATGGGGTTTCTGAGCAGGGTTTTGGGTAATGTAAGGGTTTTAAAGCTCAGAACGTATATTAAGATTGATTTCAACAACAAAACAGACCAGGGTCTGGGAAAAACTGCGAGAAAGGGCAATTAGGGATTCCAGGGAAATTTTGACAGAGTTTCCCCTGTAAAATGGACACTTTTATGCAGTTTAATTGTGCAATTTTGGTAATTATTTTGAAAATAGCGGGAATTTTGAAGTCTTAGAGGGCAAGCTCGAAGAAAAATACCTGAAAAACCAGTGAAATTTGGTTGAAGACGTTCGCAGAGGTGCGTAGTCTTCAATTCTTTGAAAATGGCTTCTCAGAGGGCAATGTAGTACTTTCGAGGTTGAAATTCAGGGCAAGGAGGATCGAAAAATGGCTCTGGTAGGTTGAAAAAGGCTCTGCGCAATTTCTCAGGGTTTAATGGCACAAATTCGAAGAAAAGGGTTTATGGATGCTTTCACCAGTTTAAAAGGAAAATAGTGAAAATTTGAATAAAACTTTAAATTTTAATGTATTGAACCGATGGTGAAACCATAGTTAAATAACATTAAACTAAGGTTAAGCGGGTAAGGTTTAAGGAATACCACCAATGGTATTCGCGTTGATGAAGGGTGGTAAGTGGTATTATACATTTCGAACGCGATACAACGTGGTTGCGACACGTAAGCGCGGGGTGGTTTGGAAAAACCACCCATTTCGCGCGGCTTTACTGAAACATCGAACGTTTATGTTTGGAGCGCGAAAATGAACAATTGCCGTTGGATCGGGCCTTTGGGAGCGAACGGTCCAGATTAAAAGGGAAAGTGTGGGGATAACATTTTATCGGATTGGACGTGAGCCGTCGATCTTGGGAAATGGAAAGGAGATCGAACGGTGGAAATCTTACGCGATGGGATAGGGGTGAATGCATTGAGATCTTTCGCACAAGTGATTGACCGTAGGATTAAATGGACTTTTGGGGATCAGACAGTTAGAAGTGATTCCGATGGGTTAAGTCATTTACATTGTTTTTTATGGAAAATTAAGTGATCAGGAGGGTTAATCTGGGGTTTGGACTATGATTAGGGACTGGGGTAATGTATAATGTATGCAGGGAAAAGGTAAGGTTAAGGTTTAGACTTTTGGTTAAGGGACTTGGGGCGGGAATTATACAGGGGAAATGTTGTTTTTATTGAAGTTTAGCTTAGACGAAACTTCGAGTGATTTTTTGTTCAAAACACATAGAACACATGTTTTAAGCTTTTTCTTCATATATTTTATCTATATGGTAAATTAAATCAAGAAGACTTAATTACCATAGGGGGAGGATTAAATATAAGTATAGACTTTAGCCAAAGGGGTTATAAGGGGGGTTTTATTTAAGCATGTGGGAATAAATTACTTTGGCTTAAGTTATAATAAGTGGGTTTTTGGGTTTTATTTATAAAATGAGTTATATAATAGGAAAAGGTCAGTTGTAGGGAATTAATACATAAGTTAAAGTTAATATGACAAGGGGACAGTGTATATTCAAAAACACATTAATATAACTAAGAAAGTGAAGATTAAAAAGAAAATTTGCATTATAATAACTTCATCACTTATACTTAGGATAAAATGTGATTTTGAGGGCTTTTATGCTTTGAAATGATGTGGGAGGTTAATCAAATGAGGATTAGAGTATCTTTAAGTAAAAATGAAGTTTTACTTAGGATTATTCAAGGAAATGAGTGCATGAATGGTAAATGATGTGATTAAGGGATTAATATAGACATTTCACACTTTCAACTTATCAGTTATAGAGCTTTGGGTCCGGTCCCAACAAATGTCAAGGAAATGCATTGAGCCTTTCTGACTAATAGTTTAGAATGTGTCATGACTATGGGAAGGGGAAGTTAGTTATTTTGCAGCCCATGATGAATGATATTTACATTGAGACTTTTCACCTTCTTCTACCTACCCATCTTACCATGCTAACATTTTTTCTTATTTTGTAATAAGGTGCATTTAAGCTAGCAACCTTCACAGCATTTATTTTTTCTGAAAGAAAATAAACTATCTAACTCTACACTTATTTCATCCATGAATCCAGATTAAACTGTTGGATTCACTTTATTTCTCTACCTAACTACTGAATTGTTAGGATTAAACTGTCTAACAACTCATTATTCTCTATCTAAAACAATGGAAATTGAAATAATGATAAGTTAAGATTGAACTATTTAACTCATCATGGACTAATGGCATTTATTGACACTCTGCCATAGTCAAAAAGTAAAAAGTAGTGGCATTTATGCTTGTTCACTTTCATTTTTTATTCATTTTTTCTTTTGGGGTATCTTATTTTTTCTAAGTCCTTTGATTATTTTTTTAGGACCTTTTACCCTCTTTTTGATTTTTTGATTTTTTTTTTTTTAAACAAAATATGTGAATACAACTTGCAGAAGGCAAAGTATGTACAAATTTACAAAATTACCAATAGTCAAGTCAAAATTATGACCCGTATATTATAGGTTGCTAACATCGGCTCCACTTGGGGATGGCTTTTCCTGTTGAAATGCCAAGAACTCTGAGATCAGTAGCCATTATCCATTGACCTTGGTGAATATGCAAATGTCTTCTATGTTCTGCAACAACCATATTTATGATATGTTATACTGCAAAGCTTATGGCCTTCTCTTTGGGCTTCAACTTTGTAGATAATATATCCAATCCAATCTTACACTCTGACTATGAATATTTACAATGATGAAGTAAATGGGTCTAACTGTTAAGTGACTTGCAGGGAATAGTAATGTTTCAACATTCTTCCACTTACTGGTCCTTCTTGAAGCTCTGTACCATCCAAATTTCTGAGAAAAAAGGAATTATTTCCTCTGTAACCATATATGACATAGGTTCCCCGCCATAGAAAGTCAAACTTTCCATGTTTACCTTTATCCTCTCTTCTTGCATCCCATCTTAAAACTTGATCTCCTATGAAAAAGTCATCTTCCTTAACTCTTTTGTCAAAAACATTTTTAATCTTGTCCTGTAAGACTTGTGACTTTTCATAAACTTCATCTCTGGTTTGTTGAAGGTGTATGGTATCATTGATTCTTCTTTGAATATCATTGGTTTCAACCTGTGATTCCTGAATGGTCTTCATGACTGGAACACCCAAGGAAGAAGGAAAAACTGCATCAGTACCATAAAATATTTGATATGGTGAAGTTCCTATGGACTTTTTTGTAGTAATCATGTCAGCTCAAAGGGCATATATCAGCTTCTTGTTCCATGTCTTTTTATTATCTTGGAGTAGTTTTTTGATGATGTTGACTAGACTTTTATTCGAGGATTTGGCCAGACCATTACCTTGGGGGTAATATGCTGTGGAATGACCTAAGGTAATATGGTATTTATGGCAGAAAGCAATCATCTTTTTAGATTTGAAAGCAACAGCATTCTCTGTGATAATTTTGAATGGGCATCCAAATCTAGACAAAATATTACTTTCAATGAATGAGATAATAACTGAATCTGTAGCTTTCCTAGTGGGAATTGCTTCAATCCACTTAGTAAAGTAATCAATAGCAGTTACAATCCATTTGTGTTGACCTGAGGATGGAGGATGAATTTCACCTATGAAGTCTAAACCCCATAACTAAAATGGTTTTTCTGTGGATATTGGTTTCAGAGGTAATGGCAAAAGTTTCTTTTTACCTTCAAAAATCTGACACTTATGACAAGAGGTAACAAACTTTTTAACATCTGAAAATAAGGATGGCCAATAAAAACCAGCTCTGAGAATTTTATCAGATGTGCTCTTCTAGTATAGATGTCCAACACAGTCGCCTGCATGAAATTCTTCAAGGATTTCGTCAGCTTCAGATTTCAATAAAAAATTAAGTAAAATTTCAGTACTTTCTCTCCAATATAGTGCATTATTCAAGATACAAAATTTCATTACTTTTTGCTTGATAAATCTTGCCCTGGTTTTGGTAAGTCCAGGAGGAGCTTGTAAGTTTGTAAGTACAAAGATTATGTTAGAGTACCATGGTGAATCTTGATAGGCTTCACTGATCGATGGAGTCACCATCTCTTCCTGTTCATCTACTTGTGCAATGAAATTAATGTCTAAGGCATTGCAATTTGATTCAGCCATCAGTCTGGCTAAACCTTGTCCCTTGATGAGTTTAGTTGGTTTAATTTCCAGATAATATTCAAGGATTGTGGCTATCCACTTTCCTCTTCTGCTATCTGGTCCATCTTGAGTCAAAATGTCTTTAACAACTGCATTGGGGACATATGCAATTATATGTGAATGAAGTATATAAACTCTGAAATGTTTTATGGATTTAACCAGAGCCAAAGCCTGTTTTTCTATTATTTTGTATTTCAGTGGTTCATCTCTGAGAGCTTTACTGAAAAATGCAATGGGCTGTTCAAAGCCTTGATCATTTTTCTGCAGAAGAACTGCAGCTATGGTGTGTCCGGAAGCAAAGGAAAATATTATAAAATCTTTTGTGTAATCTGGACTAATAAGGACTGGTGCTTTAGTTAAGGCCTGTTTGATAGAGTCAAAAGATTGTTTGGCCTTTATTGTCCATTTAATTGAGGAGTCCTTCTTAAGCATGTTATTAAGATATTTTATAATCTCAGCCAGATTTGATATGAATCTTCTTAGAAAATTTATCTTTCCCAAGAATGCTTGGAGTTCTTTAATGTTCCTAGGTGGTTGAATGTTTAAGATTGCTTCGATTCTTGCAGGGTCAATTCTGATGCCTTCTTTTGAAATGATATGACTTAACAATTTGCCTTCTTCTAACCCAAAAATAGACTTTTTTCGGATTAAGAGATATACCATATTTTCTGCATTTAATGAAAACTTGTCTCATATGATCCAAGTGATCATTATTTGTTTTAGAAAACACAATAATATCATCTAAATAAATGACTAAAAACTCATGGATTTCCTTGGCAAAGGCAATATCCATGGCTCTTTGAAACTTAGCCCCTGCATTTTTTAATCAAAAAGGCATTTTCACATACATGAAAGTGCCCCATGGAGTAGTAAAAGTAGTTTTGGTTTGGTCATCTTTGTGAACTAGGATCTGATTGTAACCAGAGAAACCATCTAATAAAGAGATTCTAGAAGAACCTGCTACCCTCTGTAAATATGGTCCATCTTTGGTAAGGGATAGTTATCCTTCAGGGATGCTTTATTAAGATTCCTAAAGTCTATACATAATCTGATTTCTCCTGAATTTTTCCTGGTTGGCACTATATTAGATACCCAGTCAGAAAATCTAACTGGTGCAATTATCTTAGCATCAAACATTCTCTTGATTTCCTTTTCAACTAATGGCAAGAAAACTGGATTAATCCTTCTGAGTTTCTGTTGAATAGGTTTTTGATTTTCTTTTAAAGGAATTTTATGTTGAATAATGTCTGTGTTGTAAGTTTTTAAGTCTTCATAGCTCCATGCAAAGACATCTTGAAATTCTTTTAAAAGTTCAATGTATTTATCCTTTTCATCTGATGGTAAGGATTTGGATAGCTTGATTATTCTTGGTTTATCATCTGTCCCTAGGTTATATTCTTCTATGTCCGATTTAACTGGCTCCATTTTTGGCCTTATGGGCACATCATTAGAGTCAAATAAATCTTCTAGAGGAGTTAATCTGTTGGGTAAAATGTTATTCTTTAAATCAATCAAATCTATTTCATCATCAATCAATTCCTCTATTTCTATTTTTTCCATTTCATCATTGTCACTTTGAGTAAAAATAGTGGGATTTTCAATCTTATGTACATCTAAATTATCCAAATCATCTATTTGACAGAATTTTAAATCTATATTACAAGGTGGGTCTATATTACATTTGCTATCGATTTGACAGTTTTGAAATTCATTTTCATTATTCAAAAAGTGATAAATTTTCTCATCCTCTAAAAAAATTTGCCAATAGGTTACATTGTCAGGAACAATAGGCCTATATTTAATCTCAGCAGTGTATTTTTGTAATGGTGAAAAAGGAATTTTACAACTGCTAGAAAAAGTAGCTAAGCAATGGGCCTGTATGTTTTGATCTCGAGGGATGACAGCAAAATTACCTTCTAACAATTCTTCAAGAAGTTCCAATACTGTTTCTATGTATCTTGCAAGTCTAGGGTTATGAACTGAATATTCAGCATTGATTTGTTTTATAACTAGTTCAGAATCACCCAAAACCATTATTATTTTTCCTCCCTTTTTTCTTATAATTTTCAAGCCTAAGATTAAAGCTTCGTATTCAGCCATATTATTGGTGCATTTGAAGTTTAATCTAAAAGCATGCCCTTCATAATGACTTGTTTCAGCATTTGTTATCTAAACACCAGCTCCAGCTCCAAATTTATTAACAGATCCATCAAAATCTAGATGCCACAAAACTTCATGACCAATATAATCATCCATGATTTTAAGTCTTTTATTAGTAAGTTCAGTTGGATTTTCATTTTGGTCATAGTTACTAAGAATAAAAGAATCAAGATCAGTGGGGGTGGAATAAATTGGATAATTTGTAGGTTTGTCTGCACTACTGATCATGTACTTCATCAAAGTTTCTCTATAAAGCTTCTTAGGCTGCCCAAATACAGAGATAGTAGCATAAATCATGTCCAGTTGTAGAGATCCCTGCAACTTTTCTCTGCATGAGCGAGAAAGAAGCATGCCATATTTTGGCGGGATGTCAGCTACTACAACGTCCATGATCATACTCTTACCAGGATACTGGACTAGGTTAACACACAGATCTTTAATCAAACAAATACATTGTACTTTGGATGAATCAAATGAGAATAGGTCCTTATAAGGTCTAGTTATGTCTAGATTAAGAGTTTCCATTATAGCTTTAGGCATTAAATTATGGGAAGCTCCAGTATCTAGCATAGCATTATGTAATATTTGGTCATGTATGGTAAGGCTTAAATAGAATGGGGGTACTGACCCATCTGAATACTTTCGATCAACATTAGGACCAAAAATTAGTTCAGGCCTGTCTTCATTCATGTTAATTGTATATTCATTCTCATTGACATTCAACATATCATAAATCATTGATCTATATAAATCATTTTTAGCCAGTTCTGTTAAGGGAACAACTATTTTCAATTTGGATATTTTAGACTGCATATTACATTTTGGCTGAGATCTAATGGTTTGAATCATTTCTTCCTTGGGAACTGTTGTTTGTGAGGATTTTTCTTGAGTTTCTACTATTTTTCCTTTGTTCTGAGCTCTTCTCTTGTCTTCTGTCTGAGTTTCTTGGTTTCTGCTATCCTTAGTCATTTTTTCAAGAATAATTTGAGGATTAACAGAAGTTTTATCAGATTTAGGATTCTCGACAAAAGGTTTGGGATCTGATATTTTAAAGTCAGTAGGATTCTTTCTTGGCTCAATTACTGGTGTTGAATTTGTGGCTTTGGGAGAATTATTTTTGGAAATATCTTTGGAAGATCATGCCACATCATCGGTAATATCTACAATTTTTGGGCCTTGCTGATTTTTAGGACTGGTTGGATTTGAACTCTATTTGCTATCTCTGGGAAGAATTTGTAAGAGTTTAGACTTAGAAGTATCAAACTTATTTTTGTTTTGTTCTGGTTGTTTTGGAGCATTACTCTTTATAGAAGGATCAATGTTTTTCTTGCTCCTAAGGTTATATTGACTATGAATTTCGTTTATTGCAAAATCATAACCTTGTTTGTAATCATAGGATTTTCCAGATCCTAATTTGAGTTGTTGAAGTTCAAAGAGCTCCTGGTCCTCCTGGGTGAGGAAAATGGTATTGTTCTCATCGATCCCCATAACAATGTTTATGTCTTCCTACTCATCAACACTGTTTTGTGAACTTTCTACAAAGTTTTCTTGAAATGGGGTTCTTATATTCTGATCAAGAGAAGGGTCCTTACCTTTCCCGGGGTTGGTGTTTTTTCTGTAATTGGGATTCCAGATCTGGGCTTGATTGTCCCATTGAGGTTTCTTTTCAATTTGATCCAGTCTGTCAACTACTTTTTCTAGGGATTTAGTAATGAAATCAATATCCAAGTGAGATGCTTCTTCTTTAATAGTAACCCTTCTTTCATTTCTCATTCTGGCCTTCTTTACCAGTATGTTGACTTCTACACCTACAACATCTTTTTGCATTTTCTCTAAAGTATTTGCATCCCTTTCTCTAAGTTGGTAAGCCATGTCTACGTCAAAACAGTTAGGGAATTTCAATAGCATAGAATATGGGGTAGGTTTAAGGTCTGCAGGAATGGAATTGTATACAATGTTATATCTTGTGCAGAAGTCTTGCACAGTTTCATTAGGGGCTCTCTTGACAGCATCAAATTCAGATAGTATTTGCATAGGGTTCTTCTTTTTCTCCCATTTATTAAGGAAGGCTCTATGAAATGCAACTAGGTCTGCTATGCTACCAGGTGCTAAAGCTTTAAACCAAGTTTTCACCGCTCCAATTAGGCTCTGAGAAAATAATCTCATTTGAACATCAGAGTCATCAATTTCATAAACTTCCCAGAAATCATTCATTCTAGTAACATGCTATTGTGCAGTAATCTGTGAGAGATTATCAAATAGTGGAATATCTTTTTGATAGTTTTGGGGCATGTCATGGAGATTCTGAGGTAAGACCAAGGGAGCATATCGGGCTTCCATGGCTTGAATTTTAGCTTGGTTATGAGGTGCAGTTGTGGTAGAAGGGATAGTACTGGTTACTGAAATGGATGAAATTGAAGAGCTGGGTAATGGGGATGAAACAAAAGTAGTATGGCTAATGGTAGTTGTAATGGGCTGGGTGAATTATGGATATACTACTTTGGGCTGCAAGGGAAGCTTAGGGATAAATGGATCGGTTGATGAACTAGCAGTGGATTGTGGATACGATGAATAAATGATTCGCTGGGGTAGAGACAACTCAGGGCTTATGGGCTCTTGAGGTAAACTAACAACGGAATCAATAAATGATGTGGCAGCATAGAGAGTCGAATATGATGCTGGAAATACTGTTGTGTATAGTTCAGAGACTGGGGGTTTAAATTTAGACAAAAAATTAGCTAACTTAATAGCTTCCTCAATGTCCTTGATTTTTGTAACACTTACCCTTTTAACTGGACTCTTACTTTCAGTTTGATCTGATTTACTAGGAACATAAATAATTTTATGCTTTTCACTTACGTAAGAAGAAAAAACTGGATCTAAAACAATTTCTTTTAAATCCGATTCAAATTTTTTTCTAAATAAAGATTTCTCAAACTTAATGTCAAAATCAGTGTCTGATAAGCTAACCAATTATTTGGGTAAAGAATCAGCCCTTTTCAGAGTTATTTCAGTTTCAAAACTATCACTTTGTTTTTTCTTCCATTTTCCTATCTGGTCAAGATTATCTACTATATCTGGAGGATTAGGATCAAGGTTGTTTCTAATGTAGTAGACTTTCTTGGGAGCCAGATTTTTTATTGGGTAAAATACCCACAACCTTTAAACTCAATCTTAAAGTAGAAAATATATAATTAAAGATATTCCTTCAAGACTAAACTTAAAACTGGAGAGTGGTTAGTTCCCCAGTATGCTTGCCAGTATGTTATCACCTTAGTAATTCTTAGGTTGCGGGATGGGGATTTTTGTAGTTAAGAACACTAAGGGTAACCAAGAACCGCTTTGGGAATTCAAGATCTAGCCTTCTTGAACTCCAGAGAGGGATTTCTCCGTATGATTTAGCTTTGTTTTAGTAACAGATATTAGGCTAGCTATGATTGTGTAATTGGGTTTGATTTTAAAAGATTGGTGGGAATAAAAAAGATTTCAAGGTAAACCAGAAGGATCCACCAGAATATTGGGAAATGGAGTCAACTCTCTAGGCAAGTAGAACTAAGAAATAAGGTTCAGAGATGCAAATGTGCTAAGGGAAAGATAGGTGACCTTCTAAGGATTTTTATAGGCTTGATTTGATGGAGTGGGTGGAATCTGAGAAAAAGGGCAATTAAGAATCCTTAAGCTATAGATAAGAAGATTGAAGAAGGGATCTAACTGGGACCTAGAGCAATTAAGAATTCTATGGTCCGGTTATCAAATGGAAAACATTAAAATGCCAACAAGTTTCGAAACAGGGAGCTTATGATCACTAATCTTGTTTAACTTTTCCTTAATTGATCATTACAGACTAGAAACACATAATATGAATGAATGTAAACTTAAGATAAATGCACTGAAAACAAGGAAATAATGAGACTTATCTTGTCACCACGAGAATCTTTTTCTATGATGTCTCTGATCTCTTTCCAGTCTGTTGCTTTTGCTAATTGACTCGCCAACTTCAATATAACTAGCAAATAAGACTATAGTTGTCTTGAGAAATTTTTATTCACACTGAATACTTCGAATTGTGAAGTATTTATACAAAAAATTGTTTACAAAATATCTCAGAGATTGAGATAATGTTTTAATAAAAAATAGGAAAGAAAACTTAATAAGAGGGACAACTGCAAAAAAATTTGCAAGTTGTTACCTTTTTACAAGCAAAAATAGAACTGATTATTTTAATTTGAACTGATTGTTGTTGTGCTGTGAGCACTGCTGGCATTAGGTGCATCTTATCATGGAAAGTAGTTGAAGAACTTTCCTTCCTTTAACTTTCAACGCTGATACTCTTTATTCATCTGATTTGAGCTGTTTTACTGTGGTAATTAAAAAGTAACCAACAATAATTTTATTTTCACTGATACTCTTTCACTTACTGATACACTTTAACCCTGTAATTTTTACCTTTGAGGTAACAGTAAAAAAATGAATTTCCAAGTGATTTTTCTGTTTTTTATCCATTAAATTCACAACAGATCTATGAATTCTTTCCACTTTTCTGCAGAGGGGATCTTCATAGTCTTCAATTTCCTATAACTTTCATCTGCCTCTGTATACTTGGAAAAATTAGGCTTGATAGTGAACATATGCTTGATCTCATTATCTAAAAAGAAAAGATTTTCAAAATACTAAAGAAGTATTTTGCCTGTTGGTGATCCTTGAGGCAGTGGTTGTCTGGCTTGCTCTTTTGCATGATTTCTGATTTTTAGATCATAATCTTTCTGAGGCATTAACTTGTCATTCAATGCGTGAATATCAGGAAAATCTGGCGCGACTTTGCCGAAAATTTGATCGTTTATCTTTGGAGTGCGAAACTGGATGATCGCCGTCGAATCTGGCCTTAGGGAGCGAATGGTCCTGATTAAAAAGGAAGGTGCGGGGAATGTTGACTTATCGGGTTAATAGTGGGCCATAGATCTTAGGAATAAAATAGGAGATCAGACGGTCGAGATTCTATGCGATGGGGAGGGATAAATGCATTGAAATTTCACTCAAATCTTTCACCGTAGGATCAAATGGATTTCTGGGGATCGGACGGTCAGAAGTGACTCCGATGGGTTATACAGAAATGATTATTTTGATGAAAAATCGAATGATCGGGAGGGTTAATCAAGGAATTAACTGAGGTTAGGGACTGGGATTAGGAGTTATGTATGCGGGGAAAAAGATAAAGTTAAGGTTTTAACCTCAGGTTAAGGGTCTTAGAGCGGGAATATACAGGGGAAAGGTTTTTTTTTTGGTTGAAGTTTAGTTTAGGCGAAACTTCAATGATTTTTGATTTAAAACATAGAAAACATATGTCTTAAGCTTTTTCTTCATATTTTATTTATACGGTAAATTAAATCAAGAAGACTTAATTACCATAGGAGCAGGATTAAATATAAGGATAGACTTTAGCCAAAGGGGTTATAAGGGGGGGTTTTATTTGAACATGTGGGAATAAATACTTTGGCTTAAGTTTAAATAAGTGGGTTTTTTGGGATTTATTTATAAAAGGAGTTATATAATAGGAAAAGGTCAATTGTAGGGAATTAATACATAAGTTAGAGCTAATATGACAAGGGGACAATGTATATTCAAAAACACATTAATATAACTAAGAAAGTGAAGATTAAAAAGCAAATTTGCATTATAATAACTTCATCACTTAGACTTAGGATAAAATGTGATTTTGAGGGCTTTATGCTTTTAAATGATGTGGGAAGTTAATCAAATGAGGATTAGAGTATATTTAAGTAAAAATGAAGTTTTACTTAGGATTTTTTCAGGGGAAATGAGTGCATGAATGGTAAATGATGTGATTAAGGGATTAATATAGACATTTCACATTTTTAACTAATCGGTCATAGAGCCTTGGGTCCGGTCCCAACAAAAGTCAAGGAAATGCCTTGAGCTTTTCTGACTGATAGTCTAGAATGTTTCATGACTATGGGAAGGGGAAGTTAGTTATTCTGAAGCTCATGATGAATGATATTTACATTGTTACTTTTCACCTTCTTCTACCTACCCAACTTACCATGCTAACATTTTTTCTTCTTTTGTAACAAGGTGCATTTAAGCTAGCAGCCTTCACAGCATTTATTTTTTCTGAAAGAAAGTAAACTATCTAACTCTACACTTATGTCATCCATGAATCCAGATTAAACTGTTGGATTCACTTTATTTCTCTACCTAACTACTGAATTTCTAGGATTAAACTGTCTAACAACTCATTATTATCTATCTAAAACAATGGAAATTGAAATAATGATAAGTTAAGATTGAACTGTTTAACTCATCATGGACTAATGGAATTTATTGACACTCTGCCATAGTCAAAAAGTAAAAAGTAGTGGCATTTATGCTTGCTCACTTTCATGTTTTATTCATTTTTTCTTTTGGGGTATCTTATTTTTTCTAATTCCTTTGATTATTCTTTTAGGACTTTTTACCCTCTTTTTGATTTTTATTTTTTTACAAAATACGTGAATACAACTTGCAGAAGGCAAAGTATGTACAAAATTACAAAATTACCAATAGTCAAGTCAAAATTATGACCCCTATATTATAGGTTTCTAACAGAGGGATCTAGTGGAACGAATGTATAAATGTTCTTTCCACTTACAATATAAAAACCAATCCAATGATTCAAAAACCAAATTTTATGTAAACTACAGGAAGAGTTTCGAGAGAATTGGTCAATGAGACATGTTAGACTTTTAACAGCAAAAACGTACAACAACAAAAAATAAGGAATGAAAAAGTAATATTCCTTTAAATGTTTGTCTAGAATTATTTATAAATATCACTTTTGTTATATTTATTTTTCATATATCAATATAAAAATTAAATAGTTTATTAATGTCGTGTTACATTTTCAAGAATATTATGAAAATCTCTAAAGATGAACAAGCTAATATCAGAAATATGCCAGTAGGAATGTCCAAAAAGGTGTACAAGGAGAAGGTCAAAGAAATAGAAAAATTTGCATATGAGAGGAATAACATCTAACAACAGTATGGAAATATACAATATGTAATCATTGAATTTTTCGATCATTAGGTACAATAAATAAACAATTTAGCATTAAATATTAATTTTCAAGTATTTTCTTGTAGAAAAGAAAAGAAAATGGAACCCATTCAGCACATAAAACTGGACGACAAGGAAGAAAAGGGTTGATATCTAAGTTTGTGAGTAATTGTTACTTCCTTATAACAACGTCTTAACTAGATTTCATTTTTGTATTTTTTAAGATGTTTTAAAAAAATCATCATTGAATGTCTTCAAACAGGTGCTAACATACAAAGAAGAACCATCAGAGGAATTGATTGAAATTGGGTTAAATATGGGTTGTGAGCATATGTTGGCATATTAGAAATTAATTGTGGAATTTGTAAGCATTTATAGATCTTGTTTTACTTAGCTCTGTCTATAATCAATATAAGAAAAAAAAACTTTTATATTCAATATATGATTTGTTATGGTGTATAAAACTTGCAGGAAACAAAGTATGGAACTGTGCCACCAGATGAAATTTTGAAAGTTGGCATGGACGTACATGATTTTGAAAGAATGTGTGTAGTTTATGAGTCAATTGTTGCTATGGTACGTAATTTTTCTTTTCGATTTACATTGATGTATATTATTTAATATTGCAATTTTCATTATTCTCACCAATGTTTATACACTCATTTCAATTTATTTTTATGTTTGTATATGGAAGGTGAAGAAGAAGAAACCAATCAACACCATGAACAAAACATTCCTGAAAATAACCCAAGTCATGGAAGTAGCTCTAGTAGAAGTGACAATAGTTCAAGCGAAGAATGATGATCACTATGTTTGGATATCTAAGCAAGGCATTGTAGTTTTTGAAATATGTCTGTGAAATCAAACATTTTGTTTAATGTAATGGACATAGTGTCCCAATTGAAAGACAAAGGGATACCAATAACTGTCCCATTTTGTATGACAAAGATTGTCTTATTCATATATATATACAATAAAATATGTTTTAACTTATTCTATTGCGTTCTCCATTGTCATTATCAAATGCACTAATAAAAATTTAATTCATATGAATATTGTTATAAGATATATATGTGTTGACTTTTGATGAATAATGAATTTTAAAAAACCACAATAATTATGATATGATATAAAAAATTAATCCAAACATCACATTCAAATGCATTAATAAAAATTTAATTAATATGAATATTGTTATAAGATGTGTCGAATTTTGATGAATAATGAATTTAAAATAATCACAATAATTGCACTGTCACAGGTCGATGTTTCTAAAAAATACAAAATGAAAACTGGTGCGTGTCAGTTACTATACAATGGTGCGTTTGTATCGTTAAACACACCAGCACGTTTATACGACCTATGGGCACCGCACAAATAACAAAACTAATTAAAAATATCGGTGCGTTTGTGTAGTACGACGCCCCAGTGCATTTATGTGTCTATACACACCTGTGCCGTTTTACGACCTATGGGCACCGCACAGATATCGATACCAATTATAAATCTCGGTACGTTTGTGTGGTACTACGCATCGGGCGTTTATGTGTCTATTATCCTCGATGCATTTGTACGACCTATGGGCACCACATGAATACCGATAACAATGATAAATCTCAGTGCATTTATTTGATACTGCGCACCGGGGCGTTTCGAAAATTCTATGCGCTGTGGTGTTTATAGGACCTATGGGCATCGCACAAATCCCAAGACCAATTAGAACAGCCCCGTGCGTTGTATCACCAATACTACGCCCGGTGAAATTGTATACCTTAACGGCCCGATGCATTATCCTTAGACTGCCCCAGGGCACCTTCTACATGTACGCACCGGTGCGTTAAAGACAGAGTTGAGTACTGATGAGAAAACATCCGTAATAACCTCTGGCCACCCATTTTTTTTTAGTTGTGTTGAATTTCTGTTAAAAGCTTTGCCAAAACCTCTATAACCATAAACGGATGTTGTAGCAAATGTTTTTTTGATAATTTTTGCCAATTTTATAACACTAAAAACCTCCTTTATAACCTCTTCCAGAGGGTCTTTTCCTTGTAGTGTTTTTCACTTTGTGGAGTTGATGAATATTATGAGGAAGCTACTATGTAAATTTTCTCTATCAGGCTAATACACAGTTTACAACAGTTGCCTTCAAAACCAAAGATTCTACTTGGATTATGTTTTTGTCTCTTCAGATTGTATATTGTCATCAACTTCATGGTATTATGATTACTTGGAATTCATAACTTTATGCTCCAATTTCCTTCATGTACTATGTTTTGCTGTAAAAGTTATGTTTTAAGTCAATTTGCCTCAACTTCCATGGATGCAATTTGCTAGTAATTGAAATAATTTAGCTGACTCCATGCCCAATGGTAGCCATCATACACTCTTCCACCTGCAAAACCATATAAATCATAAAAATATTTATCCATATGTATAGATATTATCTTGAATATTTCATTATTTTCTTTGGGAGAGCCCTCTTTGATTGGAAAGGCTAACTTCCAGTCCAAATTGGTTTGAAATAGTTGTGCTAGGTTGATAGTTGAACAACTAAACTTACTCCAACCTAGTGATAACAATTATGATCATGGTTTTTTTGCTTAGAACAATCTTGTTGATTTTTGACACGAACACTTTTATTGACACTCGAACACTTTTATTAACATATTTGTTAGATCACTTTTAACTTCAACATGCTCTTAACGATCTCATATCTCATTTTTGAGATGGTTTTTGGGGACCATTGTGGGATTTTTGTTCTTTCGTTGGCCGTTAATGTATATGCTCTTTCATGCTTAAGTTTTAATTTAATGGTTTTGAGGAAGTATGCGTGAATGCATTTTTTGGAGGCTATAGTTTGGAATCATGACTTTTCTTGATTCAGTGCTCTAAAAGAAGTTTGTGTGAAGGATTTTTAAAGGCCACCGTCTTGTAGATTGAATCTTCAATGAGAGCTTGCCCATGAATTTTCATGGTTAAGTTGATGTTAAAAGTGTTAGTCATCTTGGCATTTCTTACCCAAATAAATAATAATGGGAGATTATCATGATTATTTGGCTATATCTTTTCCACATATTTCCCAAGATAATATTAAAAGGGATGTTGGAATGAAATCTTACCATTATTTCCAGGTTGAGCTTAATGGGGGATGTTGGGGATGTTAGTATCATTAGTTTTATTTTGGTAAGCTTAATTTGTGATTCTTTAGGGTCATTCAAGTTATTTATAATTCATTTTTAATGATTGACTATAACATGCTTTTGTGGTTAGTATCATGTTTAATCTCAATATAATAGTTTATATAGTGTCCATTGATAAATTTTTTCCACACAATTAGTGGGTTATTAATATGTTCACAATGGTTGTTAGGCATAGGCATTATATCACATAACACCTTATCCTTATAACTAATAATTTGAAACTCCACCTTGCACCATTGATTAACAAGAATCCGATGTCATTTTTGTAACTAGGGCACCTTTTAGGGTGTTGGATGTACAAGTTTCTTTAACCCTAAATTCTCTACAATTTCAGTGGAAACTAAATTATATATACTACTACTATTAATTACAACCTTACAACACTTCCCCTCTTGATTTGCATATAGTCTTGAATAAACTTTTTCTTTAAGCTGGTTTCTTAGATTTTTTTTGGCTTTGATTATAACTCTTTTGATTGACCATAACTTTCCTACTTCTGGGGTCTTTTTTGCTGCAGGTCAATTCACACATTCTTCCTTTGCTCCTACTATATGTGCACCTCTTTGAATTGCAGGGTTATTCTTTGGACAATCCCATGACATATTTCTCAGTGTACCACATTTTTAACATATGATTTGATATTCTCTACCTTTACCTTTACCTCTAAAAAAATTCCTTCTTCTTCTAGACTCACTTGCATTTTGTGATTGACTCTAGTGACTTGAGCTTTCTCCTCCTGTTAGTGTGAATTCTAATCGCAAGCGTATGAAAAAAGCCCACTTAGCTGTGCATAAAAAACAACCCTAACATCAAAGATGGCTGTCAATTTCCTTAGATCTGTAGTTAGTGATCAAAATAAATGTTACAAAAATCAAGATCTATGTAGTTAAAGAAATTAAACAACAAATAATAAATAAGAGTTGCTCCATGCATCTAATGAACAAGACAAGAATTTTTAAAGAATTTTTTGTGTTATGATACCTGGGGAAGGGAACACAGAAACATGTTACCAGTCCCCCTCAATGGGATGGGTTCTTGTATGCCCTCAACGCTTCAGATCTAATATATATCTCTCTTGATGGTGCACAAAACCCAGAAAAAAAATGGAACTCAAAGGGAGCTCACAAGAAAAAAGTAGAAAAATATGACAATAATGGGAGGATCAAAGTCAGACCAAAAGTATAGATCAAGAGTGATCTCTAGGCAAAAAAGGTAGTGAATGAATGGAAAAACCATTCTATTTATAGCAAAATATTGAGTTAGTCTAGATATTGATGCATAATTAAAATATTATCAACAAAATCTAGATCCAAATTTTATGGAATATTTTATTATTTTTGTTGGAGGGAAAAGGAATTTGAATTTGGTCAAATCCCTTTATTTAGAAATAATAAATAAATAAATGATTTATTTATCATTTTTAGAATGTGGTTAAGTAATAATTAAATAAATAGTAATTTATTCAATTATTTATAAATGATTTAGTCAAATTTAACAAGGAATATTATTTAAATAATGTTTTAAATAATTATTCCTAGAAAATAATAAGATAAATAATGATTTATATAATTAATTTTCATGTTTTTGGTTAAATATAACCAGGAATATTAATTAAACAGAGGTTTAATTAATTATCCCTTGAGGAAAATAAAAAAAATAATGATTTATTCAATTATTCCTCATGGGGTTTCCTGTTTAGACCAGAAACAACTTAATAAATTATGGGTTATTAAGTTATTTTTCATAGTGAAAGAAATTTTACTATGGTAAAATTGGTCTTACATGGTGTACTTTAGTTCATCTAATAGTAACAGGTTAGATGACCAAAAATTTGTGTAATAGATTTCCCCCCAACGTGCGAGCGTTAGGAGCTAATCGTATGACCGAAGTACGTTGTAAGAAATCAATCACTAGACACCGAAGGGGAGTCAGAGAGAGAGAAATATAAGGCAGACTGAAGCACGAGAGGGCACGATCTTGAGGAGGTGAGACTTACAAGTGTGACAAGTCTCTTTTATGAGTGAGTACCTGTTCCACATGAGGTAGAGCCGAGATTAAAAAGTACAAAGAATAATGATGCGTCCAACAAACATGGGACTGAACTATATAGTACATGTTGGCATAAACACGGGCTAGATAAAAAACATGATAATGGATCCCACATACATACTGTACCTGGGACAACAACCAAGACTTATACAATAATATCTGAGTACATGAGATATAAGTACAACCAAAGAGGCCCTGTAAAACAGGAAAGTTATCTTAAAATATGATTGATACGTGAAAAATAAAAAGATGCTGCAAGCGGCTGAGGCTGGAAACATAAAATTTGTAGAGCTGCATCCAAGGTTGTAGAAAAGAGGTCATCCGGGTATGTGGGGGGCTACCTGAAGGGCCACCCCCTTATGAGGTCTGAAAGCATCTCTCACTCACCTGTGAATCACTAGTACAATCTGCTGCATCACTGAACCATCAAGTATATGGATCTCTATCATGCCATGAGGAGCTGGAACTAAGAAACAATCAAGTCAAAGGGCAATAAAGGGTCCCTTTTCCTGATCCGAGGCACCGAACAAAAGTGGAAGTTGGAACCAAGGTACACTACCCTCTAGACCTGTCTTCTGTAATGAATAAGCTGATGTCGACAGAAGGATGTCTACCATAGGTGAGGCAATGGGGAATCATCAACTAAGGCATGAAGGATAATAGTAGAGAAACTAATAGACTGAAACCAGGGATGATGGTGGAATGGGGGGTACTAAGTAGCGGGCAGACGACTTCCCTTGTTAGGGCATAAAGGGCATGGATGACTTGGCAGCTGCTGAATCGACTTTGGAGGGGATAGGGGACAGTATGACTAGAGGCCAAAATGTGTGACACAAGAGAGGGAAAAAACAATGAAGGATGGAGGACTATGGCGGGAAACAAAGGGAACTCAGGACAAACTCCATGGATGCGATGATAAATCAAATCGGATGCTCTAAACAAGGGTGACTCGATGATGCTACCACACAGAACAGGCCCGGTGGGGACCATAAGAATGTGAGTGCAAGATGGTTACCGATGACAAAAATCAACACGAGCATGGACAAGTATGAAGGAAAGGTGGTGCCCCAAGTACAAGTGTTGCAAGTGAAGAAATTCAATTTTGAGAAGTGGTGAAGTGACCCTTCTTGGAAAAAAATGTGTCTGGGTGAAGTATCAAGTCACCAGAAAAAAAAGACGGCTACCTCAAATAAATAAAATGTGCATTTAGGGAGGGAAATGCTAATGGTAATATTTATTAAGATAGAGTGCATTACGAGGATTAGGAAGAGGGTGGCATTCGAAATCCTCTAGAAGGTATGCCCATTTTCCCAAATCCTTACTAATGATGTAAGGGCCTAGCCATAAGGAGTCAAACTTCCCATGATCGAGGACATCATGACCTTGGTCATACACTAGAACAAGGTCACCTTTGTGAAAAGTACGAGGGTGGAATTTTCGGTCATATTGAGCTTTGGTGCACTTCTTAGCCACTTCGGTGGTTTTCAATGCAACACGACGATTTTCAAAAGCATGTTCAAGCATGATAAGTCTTTGTTCTAATGGTTGGGTGTCAAGGAGAAGTTCGATGACTAGGTGAAGGGAAGGGATTTCACACTCGATCGGTAGGACTGCCTCCTCGCCAACCTGGTGGCGGTTTTAACAGAAGTTCTATATGCCCACAAAATAGGGAAGAGCATAAGGTGCTAGTTGGTTTTGTGCTTATTCACCGTTCGTTGAAGCATAGCTTTAAGGATTTTATTGACCGCTTCAACTTGGCCATTACCTTGGGGGTAATAGGACGATGAATATTGGTGCTCAAATCCCAACAGAGAGGATAGCTAACACCATATCTCATCTTCAAAGTGCCAGCCATGGCTAGAGACCAATTGTTTCGGAAATCCGAATCGAGCGATAACATGGTTAAAGAAAAAGAGGGTTGCGGTAGCTTCCGTGTTGTTGAACGTTGGCATGGCCTCAACCCATTTGGTGAAATAGTCAACCACCACGATGATATACTTGTGGTTACCAGAAAATGTAGGTCGACACTCCATAAATTATATGGCCCACTTGCAGAAGGGACCAGCTGAGATGATAGGATGGAGGGGAGCTGGAGGGGATTGAGCCTTTGGGATGAAATGTTGGCAATTGGAACAATGTTTGACCACTTCAATGCAATCACCGAAGAGAGAAGGCCAAAACTACCCAGCGCGCATGATTTTTTGGGCGATAGCAAGACCGGAGGGGTGGCCACCACAAGCGCCGCTATGGCAGGCATTAAGGAATTTCTTAGCTTTAGCGTGCGTGAGACAACGACGAAAGATAGTATCTACACCACGATGATAGAGGTTGTCACCGATGAGAAGGTAGCGGGGGGTTTGGTGTCGGATATGTTTTCGAGCATCACAATAAAGATGGAGGGAAAAATTTTGGGTTCACAAATATGTGAGGATTGTTGGCTCCCTGTAATTTCAGCAGATTGGTGAGACCGAAGCTGCAGGGAGAACACTTGAACCACTTTGGGATTCTAGGATCTAGCCCTCCTGAATCCAGAGAGGGATCTCTCTATAAGTGCAAATATTGATTTATCTTTAAGGCTTTTGAATGTGATATTAGGCTAGTTATGAAGAACAAGGTTTTTTTTTGTTTTGGTTGGGCAAAGATAAATGAAGGTGAAGGAAGTCTAAATGAAGGGTGAAGGTGAATGAAAGTGAAAGATTGATTCAGCTAAGAAGCTAGGCAAGAAACAACTTCAATCCATTGGGCTATGGAGTCATAGTAGGATTTAATTGAAATAACAAGGTTCAAGAGTGGTCCATGGGGCAAGTCATCTATGTCTAAGGATCTCTTTAAAGTTGATTTTATGGAATGGAATGAAACAATAAGAAGGGGAATTAAAAAAATGAAGAACAAAGAGCAGCCTAAGATCAAGTAAGTACTTTGAAACTATCCTGCTTTCGGCATACACTTAAGAAAAACACAAAAGTAATCTAAGATCAGGTAAGTACTTCGAAACTAGCCTGCTTTTGATGCACTTTCAATAGAAAACATTTAAAACACAAAAAGAATAGCTTAAGATCAATTAAGGACTTTGAACCTATCTTGCTTTCAACATATTCTAAGGGAAACTTTTCAAAGCAACTGTTGGAGAAGAAACTAGAGGACAGGGCTCACCATAGACTCTCCTAGCTCTGCTTTAATTAGCAAAATTATCAAGACAACACATAAGATAACAAAGAATAGTCTAAGATCAGATAAGGAATTTTAACCTATCCTGCTTTCAACATACTCTTAGGTAAACTTTCAGACAACCTTTGGAGATAAAACTAGAGGACATGGCTCACCATATAATTTCCTAGTTAATATTTACTTAGCAGACATTGAAAATAACATTCAAGAACAATGTTTAGTTTAGACAGTAGGACGAGGGAACGCCAACATTCCTAACTGCTTGGACCGTATTGAATCATTCTTAAATACACAATTTTGGAAGAAAACATTCAGATAAAGCTTATTAGAGTAGGGTACCTTTGACAGTAAATCCTAACTCTATAATTGCTGTTATTTATCAGAGAAGATGGATAGAATGGAAACATAAATAAAATAACAATTTACAATAAGAAAAACATCACCGTTGACATAGACCAGGATCCCATAAATAAGCTTGTATTTGATACTTCAAGCCAGTTACAATCTTCAAGTCCAATGGTTCTCTACAGCTTCAAACTTCTCATCTCGACTTAGGTATCTTTAATTACAAACAGAGCTTACAGCAGCTTCAATAAACTATTTACAGGCAACAGATATGCAATGAACAACATTATCTCATCTTCTACATAAGTATTTATAGAAGAAATGAGGAGGTGGAATATGATAAAAGATCTTCTAAATTCAATTAATACAGTTTAATGCTTCTCGGCCTTTGAGGGGCTCATTGGAGAAACTCTCTGATATTTCCTCTGTATTAATTGGTTTACATGAAGTATTAAGCTTGCTGGGAAGATTTTGTTGACTTTAAGGCTCTTCGTTATCCTTGTAACAACTCTGCTGACAGCTTACAATAAGTTCATTTGTTTGAATTAACTGTTCAGTTGTATTGATGAAAATATCTTTTGATATGGTAATAACTATCGCCTCTTTTGAATGCTTTGAGGCTGCAGGTGGCTTTTGGTAGCTGTGAGGATTCAATTAGCCTCTGATGTGGCAGTGGAGGCTTTCTCGGACTGATAGATATTATTATTTTTCTTTAAACACTGTTAGTTTGATTTGATTCTGTGTGTTAGGCTTAATTAGGCCTAAATTATGTCTTCTGTTCTTCAAACTGTGTTTAATTGAGAGGATTAGGCTTTTGATTTGCTGAAAGTGGGCCTTAATCCTTCAAAATTGTGTAAACAATCTTCAATTCTTCATTTCTACTGTGACTAGATCCTTTAACACTGATACTCTTTGGTTGATTTAGTTTTGCTGGGTCTTGTTGATGTGCAGGTGCGCAAAGGGTTTATAATGGCATCAATGCTCATGAGGGACTGATGAAACATGGTGTTGAACCCTATAGAATGATTCTCCGTGATGAATAAAGGCGTGGGGGATCATCATCCCTGGCCTTCAATTTTCTTTTAAAACAGTTGAAAAAACCATTATAACCTGCAAAAAGCAAGAAAAATTAGAAAATTCTGAGTATTTTGGTTTAACTGCTTTAGAGGCTGGGGTTAGATCACAGCCGTTGGATGAAAGCATCCAACGACGAGGATTACTTTGGCAAGGTCAAAAGGAGATTCGGTTAGAACAAACGGTGGGGAGATTAAGTCCGAGTCATTGATCTGTAAAGATAAATGGTTGAGATCAATCGTAAATATATAAAGCGGAGGGGTCACTTTATAATGAAACGACAAAAAATATAAGAAAAATGGGCAAAAAACCTTAATCAGCAACGAAAAAGGCATGGATGAAATTTGGGGTTTCAGAAATAACCTGGATCGTCGGATGAGACAGATCAACGACAAAGATTTAATCTCGGGGTTAATAAAACAAAATATGAGGCGAGGGGTAAGAGGAGCTTGGGTTAATATGGGCCGTTGATCTGCAGAGATCAACGTCAGAGGTTTGTTTAAAACTTTATACAGCGGGGTTCATGATTTTTAACAAAGGGGCGAGGATTGATCTAGACCGTCAGATCTTATTGTATGGAAGGCCCAGATGCAATCGGAGGATGTGCAATCGGAGGAGGAGAGAGGAAAAGGGCGCCGATGCGATTACATGTGGACCGTTGATCTGAGGGCCAATCAACGGTAGGGAATGAATCGGAGGTCCAAAGGCGGAGGGATGGGCTTATGAAAAAGAGAAATGTGGGCCGTCGGATCTGAGCCTGGCGGGGGAGATCAACGGCTGAGAAACCATCGGGATATTTCCAATCGAAAGAGGGTAATAAAATATTAAAATGCGACCAATGAAATCTCTGATGCGAGATTTTGCCGATCGTTGATTGGTTTAAAATCAACGGTGGAGGTTCGCCCAACCAATGAACCATCGGGGCTCTTTATAATATGAAAAAAATGGGGCTTTAAATAAAATACAAAGGGAAATGGGCTTCGGGGAGGGTTTATTTATATGTTTAGCACCCGATTGCGGAGCTCATGGTTTTACAAAGGGAGCAAAGGGTCGAGGTTTATATAAAAAGGAGCCAATCGCATCGGGGGTTTTTAAATAACAAAAGAAATGCGCTTTGTCGGAAGTTCCGATTGAGATAAGCGCTTCGAGAATTTAAATCTTGGTCCTAGGCGCGGGTATATGGTGGGGAAGTGGTTTGGGGGCTAGGTCCAAAAGGGCTTAAGGCCTATAATGCAAAAGTGGGTTTTTTATGATTTTTCAAGGTTTTTTAAGGATTTTGAAAGCTTCCGATAAGGAAAAAAGGAGTTTTAAACCTTATCAAAGGGGTTTTAATGAAGGGAGAGGGGAAATGAGGGAAAATAGAGGAAATTCATGGGAAAAAAGGGGATAAAATGGAGGTTAATATTGAGTGGAAGAAGGGGTGAAATGAGGGGAAAAAATGGAGTTTTTGCAGCAGTCGTTTCTTCAGGAAACAATAGATTTTCAAAACTAAGAGGGAAACAACAGTGAAGATTAACTCAAGGATAAGTTATCTTCATAAGACTTCAAGAACTAAAAATTTTGGCCATAAAACTTGTTTCTTGAAGGCTTCAAAAATTATTTAGCCACCATTTGATATGAAAATTTTTATAGGTGGCTAACAGTGGCTTCACATGGGGATGGTGCCTTCTTGAAGGCATAAAGAACTTTAGACTTGCATTATTTGTGGGCTGATCAATGCCTCATCCATTGGGCTGCAAATTTCTTCACTTGGATGATCTTCTTCTGTTATGATAATGTTAGCATCCATGAAAAACAATGGAACTATATCAAACAAGATTTCTACCTACCCAATCCTACTGATCTAACATTTTTTCTTCTTTAAGAGTGCATTTGGATTGGAAAACTCTTTTACAAGAATTTTATTCTTTTGAAAGCAAAAAACTAATCTAAGTCTACTTCTTATTTCTCCATGAACTCAGATTAAATAGTTGAGTTCATAAGTTTCTCTACCTAACTACTATCTGTTAGGATTAAACAGTCTAACAGATTTTTATTCTCTAATTTCTAAAACAAGAAATTTAAAAGCATACAAGTCAGGATTGAACAGTCTAACTTGTTGCTAATCTATGGCATAAAAAAAAGTTGCACATAGATTTATTATTTGCAGAAAATTAAATCAAAATGATGAAGGCTTAAGATCTGAAAATTTTAAGAACATCCTCCTCTTTTCTTCAGCTCTGTTTTTGAGTTTGTTTGAGCTGTTTTACATTTTTTTCTGGTTCAAGTTTTGGGCTTATTAGAACCAATTTACTTCTGTCTTTGACTCATTATTTAAACAGATTAGAGTCATTCTTCTTTTTGAATCTTAGGTTCAGATTTTGAGCTTGTTTGAACCTTTATTTTCTATCCTAATCTACCTAACTGATAAGCCAATATTAAGCTGTTTGGAAAATCTATTTCACTAACCTATCAGCAGTAAATTTAAAACTAATTAGTCATGATTAGGCTGTATGACTAACTAGGAGTGTGTTTTTAGGAATGGCATTTGAGCTTGCACACTTTCAGACTTTGTTTCTCTTTTTTTTTTTTTTTTTGGTATGGGGCTATACCTTTCTTGTTTTTACAATCTGCCCTCTTTTCTATCTTCTATTGTTTTTATATTTTTCTTTTTCCTTGAAGAAAAAAATCAACAACTATCTGAAATGCTCAAAGGTTGAGCTTATTTCTATTCCTATCTAACCTATTCTAACTTGGAATATTTACATTCTTAACCCATAAACTCTATTTTCCAATACATCTAGTCAATCAGATGGTTCCATGACTGGTATTTGCTCATCTTTTTGAGCATGCTGGATAGGCAGGGCCACCCCATGCTCTGTGTTTCTTGACAACAGCTCTAAAAAATCTTGTTGCACATGGTGATATACTGCTGTCCGCAACCTTTATCCCTTCTTCAGATGTCTTCAGGAAATCATCATAGGGATCTTGAAATAATGCCTGGTTAGGAGTATTTGAAATATAGGTTTCAACCAGGATTATCTCTTTCTTTTCCACTGGATCAAGGCGAAGATTTTCTTGGGAAAGCAAAAATTCCTCATCTTCATTATTATCTGAACTGGAGGACTCATCATGCACTACAGTTTTGTCCTCTAGAAGTCCTGGTGTGTTCTGTTTTAGTGGACTGCACTCTGTGAAGAGGTTATCATATTATTGACCAGGGGTATGTTCTATTGCTTCCTCCTTTTCAAGAGAAGGCTCCTTGATTTCAACCTGCTCAAAAATTTCATCGTTGCTTTCCTCCTCAACTTTTGAGTTGAAAGTCTGCTGAGTCCCAATCACATGGAAACTATTACTGATGGTCTGAAATGAAGTAGAGAAAAGATCCAATGAATCTTTAATTGCTTCCAAGTTTTCATAAATTTCTTCATTAGTATCATAAATAGTATGCACTGGCTCATTACTTCTTTGAAGGGGATGACCTTCCTCCCATAAATCTGCTAATGATGGTCCTGCAAGATTAGCTTCTATTTGGGAAGCATCATCACTATATATATCAAAGTTAGGAAAATCATCAATATAAGTAATAGTACCAATCAAACATACTGGGTTATCAACCAGTCCTTCTTTATTCTGATCTATAAAAGAACTTTCTAAATCTTTACAACAAAGTTCTTTATGCGAATGATCAAGAGTACTTGCTTTGTAAAGAGTTTCAGAGACTAGCTGTTTATTAATAGTCTGATTTATTTCCTTTTTTGTCAATGATGAAGATGTTTCTATGTTTCTTTGAATAGGAGTATAGCAGTTCTCTGTCTCTTGTGAAGGCTGATTTTGAGGCTGGATGTCTTCTTGAGCCTTAGCTATAAGGGATGATGGATCATAATTTGAGTTTTTAAGAATATTTTGAGGAATGTTGTTTTCTTCTTAGATGATTTCTTCCTCAACTGTTTCATCTATGTTCTTAAAATTTTTCAATAGGATATTAAACTCATGAATGGATATTAAAAGATATTCAGGATGCATTTCTTCCAAAGCTTCATCATTATCTATAATGTGTTGGGTGATGTTTTGTGATGGATCATAATATATTTCACCCCATGATAATGATGTAGTGTTTTCCTTATAGTTCTCATAAAACACATATTCAAGGTCCTTTAAAGAAAACAAACTACTAGATCTCAAGCATTCATACCAATCCCTAGATTTTCCTTCTAATGTTAACATGAGCATTTTCATTAGGCAATATTCATGCCATTCAACCTTTAACCTCCATACATGTATATGAAATTTGATAAGATGTAATAATGGGTTATCAAACTTCTCACCCTGAAAAACAGGAAGGTTATCATCCCAATTCACCTGGGGCATCTTATGTGGAAACCCAAGGATATGATCTCTAATGATTGGGGAATATATTAGTTGTATTCTTGGAATCATGTTTGTAAATCAAAAAAGGTCACTGTATCTGTTCAATCAGTTCAGGGTCTTCTACCAGTGGAGTCATTTGGTCGTTTCGAGAGTTTTTAGAGTGTGGAGTCGCCAGGTGGAAATTTTTAGCTCTTTTGGAGGTAAAATGTTTTATGGTCCACCACCATATACCAATCTAAAATATTTTTGGGTTTTTCCCGAGTTTATATGGTTGTTTGGAAGATTAATGAGTCTATAAGAGCTTGCTAGGCCACTATGAACTCAGTATCTCCCCAGTGGAGTCGCCAGAAATTTTGTGCCTGGTGGCTCAACTGGCTAATATACCAAATGTTCTTGAGTCAAGGGGTTTCTGGAGTCCTCAGGTGTACTTAGATTCTTACTAACTCAGAAATCCCCAGCGGAGTCACCAGAAATGTTGGCTCCCTGTAATTTCAGCAGATTGGTGAGACCGAAGCTGCAGGGAGAACACTTGAACCACTTTGGGATTCTAGGATCTAGCCCTCCTGAATCTAGAGAGGGATATCTCTATAAGTGCAAAGATTGATTTATCTTTAAGGCTTTTTAATGTGATATTAGGCTAGTTATGAAGAACAAGGTTTTTGTTTGTTTTGGTTGGGAAAAGATAAATGAAGGTGAAGGAAGTCTAAATGAAGGGTGAAGGTGAATGAAAGTGAAAGATTGATTCAGCTAAGAAGCTAGGCAAGAAACAGCTTCAATCCATTGGGCTATGGAGTCATAGTAGGATTTAATTGAAACAAAAAGGTTCAAGAGTGGTCCATGGGGCAAGCCATCTATGTCTAAGGATCTCTTTAAAGTTGATTTTATGGAATGGAATGAAACAATAAGAAGGGGAATTAAACAAATGAAGAACAAAGAGCAGCCTAAGATCAAGTAAGTACTTTGAAACTATCCTTCTTTCAGCATACACTTAAGAAAAACATAAAATTAATCTAAGATCAGGTAAGTACTTTGAAACTAGCCTGCTTTTGATGCACTTTCAATAGAAAACATTTAAAACAAAAAAAGAATAGCTTAAGATCAAGTAAGGACTTTGAACCTATCCTGCTTTCAGCATATTCAAAGGGAAAATTTTCAAAGCAACTGTTGGAGAAGAAACTAGAGGACAGGGCTCACCATAGACTTCCCTAGCTCTGCTTTACTTAGCAAACTTATCAAGACAACACATAATATAACAAAGAATATTCTAAGATCAGGTAAGCACTTTGAACCTATCCTGCTTTCAACATACTCTTAGGGAAACTTTCAGACAACCTTTGGAGATAAAACTAGAGGATAGGGCTCACCATATACTTCATTAGTTAATATTTACTTAGCAGACACTGAAAATAACATTCAAGAACAATGTTTAGTTTAGACAGTAGGACGAAGGAACGCCAACATTCCTAACTGCTTGGACCGTATTGAATCATTCTTAAATACACAGTTTTGGAAGAAAACATTCAGATAAAGCTTATTAGTAAGAGCAGGGTACCTTTGACAGTAAATCCTAACTCTATAATTGTTGTTCTTTATCAGAGAAGATGGACAGAATGGAAACAGAAATAAAATAATAATTTACAATAAGAAAAACATCACCGTTGACATAGACCAGGATCCCATAAATAAGATTGTATTTGATACTTCAAACCAGTTACAATATTCAAGTCCAATGGTTCTCTACCGTTATAACCTGCAAAAACCAAGAAAAATTAGAAAATCCTGCGTATTTGGGTTTAATTGCTTCGAAGGCCGGGGTTAGATCGCAGCCGTTGGATGAAAGCATCTAACGGCGAGGATTACTTTGGCGAGGTCAAAAGGAGAGTCGGTTAGAACAAACGGTGGGGAGATTAAGTCTGGGCTATTGATCTGCAAAGATCAACAGTTGAGATCAATTGTAAATATATAAAGTGGAGGGGTCACTTTATAATGTAACTGAGGAAAATATAAGAAAAATGTGCAAAAAACCTTTATCGGCAGCGAAAAAGGCATGGATGAAATTTGGGGTTTCGAAAATAACTTGGACCGTCAGATGAGACAGATCAACGACAGAGATTTAATCTTGGGGTTAATAAAATAAAATATGAGGCGAGGGGTAAGCGGAGCTTGGGTTAATATGGGCCGTTGATCTGCAGAGATCAACGACAGAGGTTCGTTTAAAAATTTATACAGCGGGGTTCATGATTTTTAACAAAAGGGCGAGGATTGATCTGGACCGTCAGATCTTATTGTATGGACGGCCCAGATGCAATCAAAGGATTTGCGATCGAGGAGGAGAGAGGAAAAGGGCGCTGATGCGATTATATGTGGACTGTTGATCTGAGGGCCAGATCAACGACGGGGAATGAATCGGAGGTCCAAAGGCAGAGGGATGGGCTTATGAAAAAGAGAAATGTGGGTTGTCGGATCTGAGCCTGGCGGAGGAGATCAACGACTGAGAAACCATCGGGAGATTTCCAATCGGGAGAGGGTAATAAAATATTAAAATACGACCAATGAAATCTTCGATGCGAGATTTTTCCGATCGTTGATTGGTTTAAAATCAACAGAGGAGGTTCGCCCAACCAATGAACCGTCGGGGCTCTTTATAATATGAAAAAATGGGGCTTTAAATAAAATACAAAGGGAAATGGGCTTCGAGGAGGGTTTATTTATTTGTTTAACGCCCGATTTCGGAGCTCATGGTTTTACAAAGGGAGCAAAGGGTCGGGGTTTATATAAAAAGGAGCCAATCGCATCAGGGGTTTTTAAATAACAAAAGAAATGCACTTTGTCGGAAGTTCTGATTGCGATAAGCGCTTCGGGACTTTAACTCTTGGTCCTGGGCGTAGGTATATGGTGGGGAAGTGGTTTGGGGGCTGGGGCCAAAAGGGCTTAAGGCCTATAATGCAAAAGTGAGTTTTTTATGATTTTTCAATGTTTTTTAAGGATTTTGAAAGCTTCCAATAAGGAAAAAAGGAGTTTTAAACCTTATCAAAGGGGTTTTAATGAAGGGAAGAGGGGAAATGAGGGAAAATAGAGGAAATTCATGGGAAAAAAGGGGATAAAATGGAGGTTAATCTTGGGTGGAAGAAGGGGTGAAATGAGGGGAAAAAATGGAGTTTTTGCAGCAGTCTTTTCTTCAGGAAACAACAGATTTTCAGAACTAAGAGGGAAACAATAGTGAAGATTAACTCAAGTATAAGTTATCTTCATAACACTTCAAGAACTAACAATTTTGGCCATAAAAATTGTTTCTTGAAGTCTTCAAAAATTATTTAGCCACCATTTGATTTGACAAATTTTATAGGTAGCTAACAAGGATGTCACCATACCAAGGATCATCTGAAGTAATGGGAAATAAATGTTCATCGGGGAAATGATAATTAATTGGAGGATCCTGTGTACCGGTAGGTAATTCAGAAATGAGTTCAGCAAGGATAACGATCCAATGGGCATACTTCTTGAAGGATAACTATCTAATGTGCATACTTCCCATTGATGACCCGTCGACTCAATAGGAAGGCCATAGGGTTGGAATTTGTCACGACATTGGTGGAACACATGAGGATATAATGATGAAGTTTTTGGACCAAGAACACAAAAAATAGTGCCAATTTCTCTTCATGTAAGTAGGACACAGGGGGGCCTACAAGGTTCTTACTGAAATAATGGATAACATGCTCGATTGCGTTGTCATCTTCCTAAATAAGGACCCGAGCGATCGAATGGGTGGAGGCTGAGATGTACAAGATGAAATCCCTATCAAAGTCAGGGGGACGAATCAAGGGAGTAGAGGTGAGAGCATGTTTCAGGGCATCAAAAGACTCTTGAGCATAGTCATCCAAAATGAATGGAATTTTAGATTTGAGGAGTCTAAGGAACCCATGCACTGTGGTGGCATAGTCAGGTACGAACCGATCAAGGAAATTACATTTTCCTTGGAGGATTTGTAACTAGCGTAAGGTATGAGGAATAGGAAGTTTAAGAATGGCTTGAACTTTCAGGGGGTCAACCGTTATACCATATTTAGACATAATGAAGCCTAGAAGACAGTCGAAAGGAACACAAAAGACATGCTTCAGCGGGTTGAGGTGGATATTATACTTGCGACATCAGAGAAAGACGATACATAAATCATGGAGGTGTTGCGCCCGATGTTTAGAACGCGCAGTGAGGTTGTCTAAATAAGAAAGGATAATATGAGCCAGGTCATGAAAAAAGTATGACATGGCCCGCTGAAAAGTGGCTCCGGCATTCTTAAGGCTGAACGGCATGACCCTATAAGCGAAGGTTCCCCATGGACTTATGGATGCATTTTTAAGTTGATCAACATGATGGATAATGATCTGGTTGTATATGGAGAAAAAATCCAGGAAGGATAGAACCTCGTGCCCCACACACTCGTCAATGAATGGTGTGGGGAAGTTATCTTTGGGACAAGCTTTGTTCAGGTTGCGAAATTTAGTGCAGACATGGATGGTGCCTTGTTCCTTGAGAACAGGAACCGGATTGGACACCCAAGTGGTGTATTCACTGGGATAGATAAAACCAGCCTGCTTGAGCTTATTTATTTCAGCTTTGACAACCTCTCGTCTGGAAGGACTAATGGGTCTCAAATTTTGATGGACAGGATTGGCATCAGGCCATGTATCGATATGGTGTTCGACAATGGCGGGATCAAGTCCGGGCATTTCTGAATAGGACTAGGAGAAAATATCAAGGAATTCCTTGAATAACTTGGTGTAAGCCTCAATTTCTCTTGGGGTGCCCAAGGTAATGTTTTATTCTACCCCTAGTTTTTCAGAAATGTTAATTTTAGTGGTAGGATATATATTGGCCATATTTCCTTCTTTGAAATCATTGAGTGCAGGGATGGGATTTCTAAACCAATCGACCTCATCGGGAATGAAGTCTTTTATTTCCACAACATATTGGTCATGGGATTGCTACGGGAGGAAGTATGCACGATGGTGCATATCATCCCATGGAAAGTCAGGGGCGTGAATCGCTTCCATAATGTCTTCATCAGAATGGAAGATGGGGTGACTGGTGGAAGGGAGATCATATGACGCGGAAAATCTACCTGACTCATCATCATGAGAAGAAAGGTTCACATGCACATCGTCACGGGGGGTGACTGACAAACAAGTAGATGAGGGATCTACCGATGTTGAGCCCAGGGTGATCACTAAAGGGAGGTAAGGCGAAACAGAAAGGGAAGTCCCAGAGGGGTCTTCCACCATGGATCTCATAGATGATGATAGGTAGAAAATGGTGGCTGAAGGCTCCGTCATCTCGACATCGGGAGGGGGAATGTAAATGGGAGTAGATGTGTCCACTGGTTTTGCCGAAGAAAAACTCATAAATAAGGGAGAGGTGGACTCGTTGCGCTTGGCCTCGAATTGGTGGACCTCTTCCAAAGAGGTGCGGTAGTCTTCGAGGCAAGGACAAAGGTGAGTATAGTGGCCATGAAAATCACACAAAGCACAAGGATTATTTGTGTGCAAAGACTTGAGTTTCAGGGTTGAATCAGGTAAAGTGACATGGACCTCTAGAATATCAGACTCAAGAAACGCTTCGTTGACCATGGGCTTGAGACGAGGCAATTCAAGACATGTATGGGTGGCATGACCGACAAAATCACACAATGCACACGAAGGGGTATGATTTGGAGGCTGAGAAGGAGTAGGGGTTGTCTAGGTAGCCTTGTCCTTAAGTAACTTCTTGTGGGCTTTTATCCCCTCAACCAAGGCTTTTGCAATAGGAGTAGGTTCCTATTGAGGTGGTTGAGGCACATAAGCGAAGGGAGGGGTCATGGTGACCCGTTGGATCGGGGTCAAAGATGTATAAGGTTTGGGATGACTAGGACAGATATTGGCTGGGGGATCAATGTACTAGACTGGGATCACCAGCGTCATGTTAGAAAGAGACAAGGTAGCCATAACAAATACCAAAAATATTCCGGGAGGGGGAGCAAGAAATAGTATCTGACCGGAGGGGTAATGGATAGGTGGGACGAATCCGAGATGGTTAAGGCTAGGGGGAACTGTTCTAGGGGGATATATAGGATCATGGACACCATCTACAAATGAGGGGCCTTGAGGAGGGGGTCCTGAAGGATGAGTCGAAGTACTAGGAGCAGGTTGCGGAGGGCAGGGCTGCTGGTTAGTCGAACCAGTCTGTTTGAGGTCAGACTAAGACGATTGCATCATGCAAACATTCGACGAGATAGGGTCATAGATGAGAGGGGGGAGACCAAGGAAAGAACCAAGAAAAGAGGAATATTTATAGACTTTGGGTGAGACACTGGTCAAAGGTTCAAATATTTTTTTTTTGGTCACCGAAGACATAATTGACTCTGGAGAGGTATGAGACTTCGGTTTGTAATATGTCAACTGATCGATGGTGACGATATTTCCATTGTGAGGAAAGAACATCTTACGGTGGAACATAGATGGGACAACAAACATCGCATAAGTGTAGCTATGACCTAATATAATGTTGTAGTATGAGGGGGCATCAATGAATTCAACATCAACATAAGCAGTCTTGCCCGCAAGGGTAATAGGAAAATTGCGGAACATGCCAAGGGGCTGGGAAGAGTGGCTGTCCCACGCACAAAGGGTGATAGTGGAAGGGGCTAATTCAAGAGATCCGAGTTGCTTCCAAATAGAAGCAAACATCACATAGGTGGATGCCCGCTCGTCAATGATACAACGAGAGACGTTGGCATTCCAGATCTTGACAGGTATTTGGAAGGCAACGGATGCAGGAAGGGGGGGATGTTCTGAATTTTCAATGTTGAAGACAATCAAATTATTATATGAAGGATCCATAGCACCCATAGTAGTTAGTAGATATTTTCATTGTGAAGGGCACGACTGGAGGACTTCCAGCGTTGACATGGAGGCAAGGGATTGCGCCTCATCTACCATACTATAGGAGTGGGTGACTTTACCGGAAGCAGCGTTTCAGCGTAATGGTCCCTTGGCGATATTGGTATGAACCTATGCCTTAGGATGAGGGATCAATAAAGGACCATTGGGTGTCGAAAGAGGCTCTATGGGACCTGAAGACGGGGGCTCGATGGTAGACGTAGTGGGGGGCTTGTTGTATTGACGTGACCAAGTCTGAAGGTTGAGGTCAGCGGTATTGGGTTGGTCAAAGTTCATCATGAGGATGTGGTAATCAGAGGTACCAGATGGAGGAGGTTGAGTGGCCGCCTGAATTTCAGGGGGTTTGGCAGCCACATATCCTTGCTGGGGTAAAGGATTGGTAAACACAACTAGTTGGATAGGGGAAACATTGGGAGGAACCGAAGGGGAGGCTTGTTGTCCTCGGGATGCTGCTTGAGCTTCCCACATCTGACGCATCTGAGGTAAAGGAGGAAAAATCATAGGTATAGTGACCATAGACACCGCAAAAAGAACAAGGCTTATTCATGCGAATAAGCCTGTCCTGCTTGGGCTAAGTGCCCTGTTGCTGGGCTGCAGTGTTAGATGTATTCCATTAGGGATTCTTTCCTGGATTACCTAGGGAAGATTGGTTTTGGTTTCCTTTCCTCTTATTTTTGGATGTAGGAGGATTAGTCGCACTCTGATGTGCATACACCTACCGCTTAGGGAGAGGGTGGTTGCTGTTGCAGAGTTTGAGAAGGAAAGGGCGGGTGAGGTGCTAGTGCTGGAGGAGTTGGAGCACCAGGCTGCGGATACGAGTAATAAGGAGGTTGGGAAAAATTGGGGTAAACAGGTTGGGAAAAAGGAGGAGGCATGCAATATTTTGGATACATGCTGCAGAGAGGGGGAAAAGTGTTGGAGGAGATGGACCCTCCTTGAGGGACACCATAACCCATGGGAGGATGCGTGTACGAATGTGAAAGGGCTCCAACAATACCGTCGGCGGCATGGGATGCCCCGGGTGCGTTGGCACCACCAAGTCTAGGGAGATCAGGTAATATGGTACAAACATAACCAGATTGTGCGTAGATCAAGTCATATTTCAATGCAATCTAGAGGGAAGCTTCCTTAGTCTGAGGGAAGTGGGATGCGACATATTTTCCAATAACAGGAAAAAGGGATTTGAGAAACCAGTCCATGTAGACACAATCTTCGAAATCAGGGGCTCGACATAGGCTCTTCCTTCTATGCTATTCTTGAATATGGTTAGATAGGTGGGCAAAAGAAGTTTGAAGGAAAGAGGTCAAGAGTTCGGTATTGGTGTCATAGCGAAGGGGAAGCTGGAAGTAAGACATAAAAGCCTTGGCAAGGGTCGCAAAAGTAGTATGAGAGGAGGAGGCCTGGTCGACATACCACTTGGAAGCTTCTCTAGTAAGCGTACATTGGAATAACCGAAGATAGATAGAGTCATCGGTGATGGAGTTAGACGAACACCACGTGTGGAAAGAACCAACATCGTTGGTAGGATCCTCTCCAGCATTTCCTTCAAACTTGGGGATGTTTGAAGGAAGCTTGGTTGGCATAGCAGGCCAACCGAGATTGTGGTGTATGGGGTCATTAATCAACTGGCTAAAATTAGGAAGGCTTAGGCCCGCCATAAAAGGAAGCAAGGGAGCAGCCAGAATAGTTTTTGTTGCGGCACCACTAGTATCATTTCTAGCATTAGGGACGGGGTTTCCACCAGCATTAGGTCTTGAATCAGACATGATGTAGGTGAAAGGTGGAGGAGAGCTGGGGATAGAACCAAAAGGGGAACCCGACGAACCAGAGGCAAAGTCATAATGGGGACTCGGTGGAGGACGAACACGAACCATACGCGGTGGGGTAAGTCTTCTTAACGGAAACTGGGGATGAAGGCCTTGGAGTCTCTAGGATAAATTCCTTGGGGGCACAATGATGGTAAAGAGACACAGAACACAATAAGGAAGAGAGGTAAACAGGGGTAGGGAGGTGCAGGATCAATTGATTACAATGTTTAAGTCTTGGCTTGGCGGTGTAAACCAGGCACTCTTCACTTTAGGGTGTGCGTGTATGTGATAAGTGTGTATAACTGTAAATAAAACTGAAAATGATAGTAAAGGAAATTGAATGCGACAGTAAAATAAATAGCTAAAGATGCATCAATTTAAACCCAAGGAGGAGGGCTTCCCAACAACTAGTCTATGGATGGGAGAAATCTAGTGAAAACACACAAAATGGCCAATGGATCTAATTTTGAGAGGGACATGGATCTAAAGGTTAGATCTGCTGGAAAGAGGGGAAGAAAACAACAAAAAACCAGAGGGAAAAATGATGCAAAATAGGTGGTGAAAGGCTACAACCTGAAGGGAAATGGAGGGGACCCTAAAGGAGGAACAAACAAAAATGAAAAGAGATTTTTTGGATGGATAAATAACTGATCTGAAAGGGATATGAAAGTACAGGTTCATATATGAAAAATGGCTGAAAAACACTGAAATCTCAGAGGACCTGCCACAGCTAAACTCCTCCTAAAAAGGTGGAAGCGTACAGAAGCCCTAAGGGGCTTGGTTCCTACTTTGACGAGTAAAACTAAGCAATTATAGGTCCAAGACGAGTGAAGAGGGAGGTCAAAAAACCCTGAACAGTGGCTCAGAAAAACCAAGAAAAAACACAGAAAAAATCCCGCAAAAAGTACAAGTCACAGTTTTTGCCTTGTTTTTCGCTCAGGTCGCAGTTTTCAGGCCGTTTTCGCTACCTGAGAGTCAAGGTCGCAGTTTTTAGCCCAAAAAGTGTGACCTGCACTTCCGACTGTTTCAGGAGCATATTTCAGAAAAAAAGTGCCGTCTCTGTTGTGGCTGATACCTGTTACCTGCGCAATAGGCCCAGAAACACATGGAAGATAGAATTTTTACTGTTTTAGGGTTTTAAAGTTTAAAAACAACATCAAGAAATGCAAAATAAGAAGCTGAAGAAAAACCCTAAGGGTTGAAGCAGCTGGTCATGCAGGGATCTGAAAAACGACAGTAGTCATAATTATCCCTTGTGGAGTTAGCAGTTGTTAGTGTGAATTGTAATTGCAGGCGTACAGAAAAAGAGCACTTTAGTTGTGCATAACAAACAAACCTAACATCAAATATGGATGTCAATTTCCTTAGATATGCATTTAGTGATCAGAATAAATGCTACAGAAATCCATATCTATGCAGTTAAAGACATTAAACAAAAAATAATAAGAAAGAGTTGCTCAATGCATCCAATGAACAAGACAAGATTCTTTAAATATTTTTTTGTATTATGACACCTAGGAAGGGAACACATAAAGATGTTACCAGTTCCACTTGATGGGATGGGTTCTTGTATGTCCTCAACGCTTCAGATATAAGATCTCTCTCCCTTGATGGTGTAGAAAACCCAGACAAAATTAAACTCAAAGGGAGCTCACAAGCAAAAAGTAGAAAAATATGACAATGATGGGAGGATCAAAGTCAGACCAAAAGTATAGATTGAGAGTGATATCTAGGCAACAAAAGGTAGTGAACAAATGAAAAAACCCTTCTATTTATAACAAAATTTTGAGTTAGTCTAGACATTGGTGCATAATTAAAATATTATTAACCAAATCTAGATCCAACTTTTATGGAATATTTTATTATTTTTGTTGGAGGGAAAAAGAATTTGAATTTGGTCAAATCCCTTCATTTAGAAATAATAAATAAATAAATGATTTATTTATTATTTCAAGAATGTGGTTAATTAATAATTAAATAAATAGTGATTTATTCAATTATTTATAAATGATTTAGTCAAATTTAACAAGGAATATTATTTAAATAATGTTTTAAATAATTATTTATAGAAAATAATAAGATAAATAATAATAATTTTCCTGCTTTGGTTTAAATACATCTAGGAATATTAATTAAACAGAGGTTTAATTAATTATCCCTAGAGGGAAATAAAAAAAATAAGGATTTATTCAATTATTCCTCACGGGGTTTCCTGTTTAGACCAAAAAAACTTAATAAATTATGGGTTATTAAGTTATTTTTCATAGTGAAAGTAATTTTACTATGGTAAAATTGGTCTTACATGGTGTACTTTATTCCATCTAATAGTAACAGGTTAGATGACCAAAAATTGGTGTAACACCTCCTCCTTTCGGGGATTAAAATTTCCCTATATTGTTGTGTTTTCCTTTTCCTCTTGTTGAACTCTTTCCTTTGTTCTTCTGACTATGCTTTCTACCTATTTTCTCATATTATTTGAAAGCCACTTGATATGCATCTTCCACTATTCTTGAGACTATTTTTCCACTATTATTGATCCCATTCTAAATTTCATACTTCAACCCATTAATATACATGGCAACCTTTTCAATCTTTTCTTATATATACCAAATCCAAATTTTTTTTTCTATAAAATTTATGAGTATATTCTTTTAATAATATTGATTTTTTTTTTAAGTTTCTGCATTTGATTAAAAATATTCAATTAGTAGTCTTTCAGAATGAACTTACCTTTAATTTTAACAACTATTCTATTCCAGTTCTTGATCTTGGATTTTCCTTTTCTCCTTATACTGCTTGTACTTCATCCCACCATATGGTTGCATGACTATTCAATCATGGTTATTACATATTTCACCCTCCTTTTTTCATCCAAATCTTCATAATCAAAGTATTTGTCAATAGCATTAATCCAAAATCCATCAACTCCTCAACATTTAAATTACCCTCATATATGGGTACCTCCATTTTTGATTTGGAATTTATTTAAGAAATCATTCTCAAAATTTTCGCATATGTTATTTTCTCATCTACTTCTTCATAAAAAAATTTCTCTTCCTTTTCATTGACATCTCCTGTGTTATGCCATCTCTTTTGAGCATCCTCAATGGCCTCCAACCTTGTTTGGATATCCCTTATCTCATCTAGTAACACCGTATTTATTACATGTTTCCCTCAACTTCTTCCTACTCTTTGTTTTGGTGCCATTTCTCACTTTCACAAAGAGCACACTTCCTTTGATACCAAACTGATGACAAATATGGATCAATATTTCTCCCTATGATAGTTTTTGGAATTTAAATATCATGTATTTGTTTCTTTGAACAATTGATTAAGGGATTAAAATCTGTTATATCTTTATCAAGTACTAACCAGCAACCAAGCGATATGGTTGAGAACTTAAGCCACAACACAACCAAGCATTAAATTCAATAAACACACAACCAAGAAGGATGCCCTGTTGCTTATCAGAATATTGAACGCTAGAGGTTTTCAACACTTTGTATTTTATTTATGTCTTAGTCTAACATACAACATCTGAATGATAGTTTCCCATTAAGTGATACCACTAGAGAGTCAATATTCCTTTACATAGATAGTCAATGTAACATAATATTATCACAAGAAAATGTAGGTATACTATGTTTTGGTGTGATGGACTCTCGTAGACGAAATTATGTTAAGCGAATGCGTTAAGTGACGAAAACAGATACCGAAACATCAAAATAATTGGAAATGCACCTTAATAAAAGTCTTGATAGATACACTGCAATTAATATATGTTTACCCATCATAAATTATTTTTTAACTGATAGGGATAAACACCAAACTATTGGGGGTGAAGCATGATTATTTTCTTGGTTCAGAGGTCTTGTTTTAGCTGCTTTTGGATCCCAGTCCTTGATGGGGGAGTGTGGGGGGGGGGGGTAAGCCCACCAACTATTGCTGCCAGGGGGGTGAAGGCCTTGGTGGAGGTTTGGGGGCAACACCCTCGAAGAAAACATTAGAGAAAAAATTGCTTTCTAAAATATTGTAATTTCGTAGTCAATTTGGGTTGTTCATTAGGCGGAAGGGTTCCAAGGCCTTGGTGGAGGTTCGGGGGAAACACCCTCGAAGAAACAAATTAGAGAAAATTTTTCTTTGTAAAATATTGTAATTTCATAGTCAAGATGGGTTGTTCATTAGGCGGAGGATCTAACGATAGAAGTTATATTAATTTAGGGTTTTTTTGCCCTAAAAGACAACCCTCAGTTTATATGAGGGAATTGTATTGCAACTGTATATTATCCTATGTGAAAAGAAGAGAAGAGACTGTGTGAGAGCGGAGAGGAAGTTACAATGGATTTGTTGTAGGTTGTATTCCTTTAGTTTCTTGGATAATACAAAATTATTGGATGTTTCTCTGTGTATGTAGCCCAAATTGGGTGACCCACGTATATATGTGTCTCTCTTATTTTATTATTTTATGCATTTGTTTTTACACAATATTTTATGTGTTCCATTGCTCTGTTAATTAATTTCTAGCAACTCGTGTCGGAGCCAAAGGTCTATTTGGCTGATAAGATCACAATAAAGAAGGGTTCCTAGTTCGAGTGGGAGCAATGGCAGAAGATGGTAGGTTTAGGGTCGATAAATTCAAAAACCAAAACTACCAACTATGGAAGATGCAAATGGAGGATTATTTGTATCAGAAAGATCTTTACCTACAATCGAGTAGAAAATCAAAGAAACCGATGAGTATTATGTATGGAGAATGAGATATTATTGACATAAAGGCACTAGGAAGAATACGGCTATGTCTGAAAACGTTGGTGGCATTCAACATTTCATAGGAAATTACAACAGAAGGTTTAATGATGACATTAGCCAAACTATATGAAATGACTCAAACACTAGAAAATTTGGCCCAATTTCCGACGGCCACTTCGTCGCTATTCCGACAAATAGTCGTTGCAAGAGCGACAGTTCGAGGACGGACAAAACATGGTTCGCCATGACGTCAAAATTCTGACGCCTTGACAAAGTGTCGCAATACCGACACATTTTCCGTCGATTCCAAACAAGCGTCGCTCTTTTGATGTTTCCCAAACCGTCGCTCTTCCGAAGTTTTTAAACTGTCACAATTCCGACGAAATGTGGTCCGACGTTTTGAACATTGCTCTTCCGACGTTTGTAAACTGTCGCAATTCCAATGAAATGTGGTCGGACGTTTTGAATGTCGCTCTTCCGACGTTTTTATACTATCGCTCTTCCGACGTTTTTAAGCTGTCGCAATTCCGACGTCGTACAAAAGTGTCGCAAGACCGACGCTTTCCAGAAGCGTCGCAATACCGACGCATTCCAAAAGCGTCACAATACTGACGCTAGGAAGAACTGTCGCAATATTGACGGATGTCACAAGACCAACGAAAATGGAAATCGTTCAAAACTTCGGAAGACCGATGCTTACAAAGCATCGGTATACTGACGGCGGGTTCAATTTAAAAAAAAAAAAATGAAACTTTAAAATAGAATAGTAAATCTCCAATATTTTTTATGAATTATGGGCGTTCCAATTGTTATGAACATAATTCGATCGTGAAATATTAATATAATAAACCACCCTGCAGCGCTTCGACTATAAACAATCATATAAACATGGCTCTGTATTTCAAAAAACAGGTTTAAAATAGAAACAGGGCAACATTTTTTTTTTCCAATTGTTATGAACATAATTCGACCGTGAAATATTAATATAATAAACCACCCCGCAACACTTCGACTATAAACAATCATATAAAAATGGCTATGTATTTCAAAAAACAGGTTTAAAATAGAAACAAGGCAACATTTTTTTTTTCCAATTGTTATGAACATAATTCGACTGTGAAATATTAATATAATAAACCACCCCGCAGCGCTTTGACTATAAACAATCATATAAACATGGCTCTGTATTTCAAAAAACAGGTTTAAAATAGAAACAGGGCAACATTTTTTTTTTCCAATTGTTATGAACATAATTTTACCGTGAAATATTAATATAATAAACCACCCCGTGGCTCTTCGACTATAAACAATCATATAAACATGGCTCTGTATTTCAAAAAACAGGTTTAAAATAGAAAAAGGGCAACATTTTTTTTTTCTAAGTAAAGTTAATCTATTAACAGTGGGAATAAATTTACAGCATGACCGAAGTCAAAAACATTGCCCAGACTTATGGCAAATTTGTCATCAAAAAATCAAAAAAGAAGACTGCCCTCATACGAGGAAACCAGTCTTGAACATTTTTCAGGTCATTACATTGCCCACGCAGGGGAACCATCGTTTGATATATTTGATGATTATAGTGTTTACAGAATTCAAAAATAAAACAGAGGTCCAGCACAGTAATATAAGCAAAAACATGCCCAATTAAGTGGGTCGCGAAGCAAGAAAACCAAACCAAAGAGAAGCAGCTACTCATTCGGTGGTTCTTCGACAATTCGGCACCATCCTTCGGAAGTTCCAGGATCTCCAGGCACTATCTCCACATTCACGCCACTGCTCCCCTCCTGAAGGCCCGAATGCTAGGCTTTTTCTGAGCTTAGACCCGCCGGACGGGTGCATTGTTCCTCCACTTGGGCCTCTTCATGGAAAACCACGGTGATTGAAGCTGTGATTCATGACCAGTTAAGAGAGCAATTAAAGGAAAAAATCACAGTGCGCGTCATGGGAGAAGGTGAAGCGGTGGGGAAATGAGGAGCAGGGGAGCCCATACGGTGGCCAGATCCTAGAACCCGACCCCGCCCACTTCTAGTGTTTGGATAGCGACCTGCGTAATAATCACTGGACTGGGAAGACGACTCGGTTGAGGGGCTGGATGGAGCACACAGGGGTTGACCTCTGGTGCTACCCCTGCGGCAACGCATCCTTTGATCCAGGCGAGGCATGGGTGCAGTCTCAGCAGTGGGCACAAGACAAGATGGAGAAGCAGGATTCCTAAAATCCGAGGAAGACAGACACAGACCAGACCGAGAGAAATGCAGATTTGCACCAAGGTCTAAGCAGCAGTTCAGCTGGCTTCTCCTTCTCGTCAGAGTGAGCAGGCAGTGTAACCCAACAACCTAAGAGCATCTGCAATTCAAAGGTTGCATCTCGTCTGAAAAACCATAGCGAAACGCCATTTTATCAACCCGACTGCAATGGCATCGAAGAATGCCCATCATAAATCACTCATTGATGAGAGCTGAAGGCCGAACCATATTGGAGCATGCAGACTCGCTAACAGGAGTGGATGTCCGATCTTGAACAACGTTAAAACTTAATGCGATTTGATGTGAAAACCTTGGAACTTAAATATCAGTTGATTGAACAACGTTAAAACTTAATGAGATTGATATGAAATCGCCACATCCATGTCCCATTGCCTTAAATGCCATCGAATGCACCTGCATCTAGGAACAGGACAACTTTTTATTGAGGACACGTGGCAGAAATTGATTGGAGCGGATCTTTGTTTGGGCCGCTCGCGCAGTGGAAATTCGGACCTGAAAAAGATTAGGGCGAATTTGATAAGAAATTCGTGTCACAACTCTCTCTCCATACGCCAGCCCAAATTTAGACCCGAAAAATATTAGGGCATAATTCATTTGGTTTTCACATCACAAAATTGGCTGACGTCAGCAGGCTATTTTGGAAGGTGAATTTGGTTTGAATTATGGTTTATCGTCGTTTGAAGTCCGGCAGGCTCCACGGCTAAAGGGTTCGTTTGAAGTTTTGACAAAGGTTTTTTTCTATGTTTTATATAACGCGCAGCGGAATAGTTTTATTGTTTTTTAAGGTCTCACACAGTGATCAAATTTGAAGGGCAAGTCCAAATTTCAATTAGAAGGGCATATATCTATGTCGCCCTTCCATAATGAAAAGCTTAAAAAAAAAACTTTTCAATTGACCACAATAAATTATTTTTACATTTCATTTTCAGAAAGACAAAACCATCAATCTTTATATTAATAAAAGACTGTTACATATACAAAAATGAAGAAGGCTCCATCTTTCATTTCTTAAATATCTCATTGGCAATGTCAACATAAGTCTTGAAGACACTATTATAAGAATTTGGATACATACCACCGGGATATAGGAGATTCTTATGTGTCAGATTGTGTAATGAAATTTTGACTTTGTCTCACAAGGAGCAGCAGCATGGAGGTCTGGATTTTTCTTATAGAACTTTTTTGTTATTATTTGAAACGTTGTTTATAGATATGAATACAACAATGAAATTATGAGCATGGTGGACAATTAGTCAAGCTCATGATGCCAAACCATGATGATGCAAGTTTGGAATTTAACATTTTTAGATGTTAAAGACAAATAGTCAAAATCACTGACAACTTAGTATGCCATAATTAATAACCATTCCCTGTTCACTTTTGATAATAGGTTTATGTCACACGATGATCTCTCTTCTCTAGCATTTACTTGTATTGAAGATCACTATTCTAGGAATAAGGAGTTATTTTCTCCAAAAATAACCCTAGCCAAACATTGACAATGCATCAAGGATATCTTTCTATGCTTCATTAGTACATATGTTCTACTTCTAAATCATGTCTTGGAAGTGGTTGTTTTGCTGGAAATTATTCACCAGTTGGTTTCATACCAAAGTCTTTTTCTCATTTTCAGCATCAAATACATGAAAAAGATAATGGTTTAAAACAACATAAATATTTGAAATTTTGCAAGAATTGTCTGGCACACTTTGAATATGAATTTTGAAGTCAAGTGCATGATGATGTATAGGATCAAGTGTAATTTTGAATACCAAATGTTTCACAAGAAACTTCTCAACATGCTACCCTGCAGTAAGGATTAAATGACAATATTGCATCAACTATTTCCATAATAAAAGTGCACCTCGGCCATAAGAATAAACAACTACAAATGTTGTAGATCTAACAAGACCACACAATCAAATGTATTCCACAAGGCCAATACTGTATGAAAAATGAAAAAGAGTTTGCAACCAAAAATACCTTAGGCAACTAATTCAATTAGATACACCAAACCATCAGCAAAAAGGAAAACCAACCTACTCAAAAGGCAAGCGTTTACCTCCTTTGACAAAATTTTGAGTTACGAAACAAGGGCCTTTATTGTCTTGTCAATGCCCCTAGTAATTTGAATGGGGTTTGCACCTGCTGCAACAACCTAAACAAAAAGGTTTTATTTCAAATTATTTTCCACAAATTTAAGATACAACCATTGTCAGTTTTGTATTTCCTAACAAGCTCATAAATTTTGACAAAAGAACCAAATTTTTTTAATACCTAATAGCAATTTTTTCACTCAAAAACTATCTTAGACTCAATAAGCCCAACCCAAAACTAAAAAACCAAACACCATAAGACCCTACAAAAATGAATAGATGATCTTAATCCAGTACTATCGACAAAAATTTACCTTTACACCC
>JAXQQM020077113.1:0-26193 GCA_034641835.2 Pinus albicaulis
GGCGCTCTATCAGTGATTTTATCAGCGATTTTGGTTGTGGAGCCACTAGGGCCTAATGAAAGATCAGCTGTGTTGGACTATACTCATCCATTGGAGGTGAATGAATAGTCAATTTATACTGATTTCAGTCATTTTTTTTCTAAATTCGCAGCTAATTTTTCCTTTTGAGGCTTTCTACATATTTTAATTCTTAATTTGAGCATTAATGAAAGAGGGAAAAGCCTTATTAGAGGCTTTTGGACCCAGCAGAGGTAGCCCAAGAGAGGGGTGAACTGCTTAAACTAATGCTTACTGTTATGCTGTGCATTTTTGCTTTTATATTTCAGATTTTACTTCATTAAACAATAACTTTTCAGAAGTACACTTTTCCCAATCAGACTTATACAGTGAACTCCTTAGTTTCAATTCAAACCACATTAATTCCTTTGCAGAATAATTGAACTTGCTTATTCACACATAAAATTTTGATTAATGAATACTTTTCACATAAAAAAATACTTTCATTGATCGAATCTATTTCAGTGTTTACATTATATTTCTTTAGGCAGAGCCAATTTGTGGGCCATAAGCTTTTGGTTTCATCCTTTCTAGTAAAGGTGAAATAACCAGTAAAAGCCCGCTACTCTCAATCTCTGTATAAGAAATACTTTGTTCTCACAATTTCAGATCAACAAGTGTGAAAATTTCAAAACCTGTTTCATTTTATCATCGTTTAACATTCATAGTGACAAAAGGTCGGCCAATCTGGAGAATAGCTAATCTATAAACCATTAAGTCATGTAGGGAGTTAAAACCTTGAGTAGGCACAAAACTAGACCAGTCGAAGTATTGAGAGAGCACTACGCTCTGGAGGGACTCCATTAATTACTAAACTTAAGTTTAGTTATACAACATAATGTATTAGAAGCTCATAGGGTTTACCCCCTTCACTTAAAAAGAAGGAACATTATATGAAAACCATGAAACAAAAACCCTGAGAACCATATAAGTATTGGGGTGTCACCTCAAGTCGGAGAACTCAAACCCTTTGTTAAGGAGCCATAAGAATAAGAGAACGCAAGATGGGTACCTAGTGACAGGAGAGACATTAACCCCTTGTTCTAATCGACAAGAATTCAGATTGTCGGGAGTAAGGTGAGGGTTTTACCTATATGATTCAAGCAACCAATCATTAGTATGGTTAAACCAACTGTTAAAAAATATTACTCAACGAAAAGTAGATATAAATACCATGTTACCTGAAGGGTTTGGAAAATTTGGAAAGCCTCCCTTCTGCAAAGAGAAAATAAGAAAGCCCAAAGTTGTTTTAACCCATGCATGGAGAAGAACTTCCCAAATCAAAGGCTCAAGAAAAGCTAGAGTTTACAAAGTCAATACATCGATATGCTGATGAAATGTCGTAAGCTGTTGCAGAACCAAATATTGAAACAAAAGGGTGGTATGTGGAATCGAGAAGGAATTCAACTCAACCATGGATAACTTGCGAATCGAACCTGGATGTCTCTCGTTGGAGAGACGACGAAATTGAAGAGAGTCGAATGACACATGTGCCAAGGGTTCGGGTAAGTGCAATACCCTAACCACCCTCTGACCAACCGAAGCCGTTGGATCAGCTACCCATATACGGTCAAAGATCGTGCCATGTGGTTGCAAGTCTGCATCACACTTCGTTGGGCTGAGATAAACCTCAAGATCAGAACCCTTAGTGCTGGAATAACACACAATTGTTCACAGACTATGATTTATTTAAATATAGAACAAAGGTAACCTTACATGGCAGAAAAACATGGTCTAACCAACTACCTCCACGAATATACACGCGTAAAATCTATAGCAATACAATTCAATCTTGTACGAGATGATTATGTTATGTAAATGTAATTAACACAGATAGAATGTAAGAAATTATTATATCATGAATGTTTTCTCAAAAGTAACCTTAGTAGAAATAAACCCATTGTACAATAGAACAAATAATGTGCATAAGGTGTAACTAGAACAAATAATATGCATAAGGTGTAACTCGTATAATAAGTAAAGAATTTTTTTTTATATGTGTTGAATTGACATGAAACACTTTATTAATAGGGATTTTAGTAAAAAATATCATTTTTTGAAAAACACAATGAAACCTTTGAAAAAAGAATTAGTAGTATCAACACGTGGTTTAGGAAGCTCAACCTAACTCAAATAAAAAAAATCAATTCTCAAATTCCAAGCTGGTATTTCATTACTCTAAAATAGTGTTCATGTTGATAATTAATTTTGAAAACTCTAAATCCAAATTCATATATGAGAAATAAAATAAATAAATTTAGGAGCTAAATTTCCCTTCATTTAATATTTTTTTTCAAATACAAATTAGGGAATTTGTATAGGGAATTTGTAATTTTAGAGAAAAAAAAATAATTAAGAGTTAAATTTCCGCGACTTAATTTTCCTAAATTCCAGAATTTATAATTTTATAAATTTATAAATTTACATTTTTTCCTTAAACCAATCAACCCAAATTATATACAATATAATAATTTAAATATATAAATTCCCATATTTTAAAGAAATTATATCAACCCAAATTATATACAATATAATAATTTAAATATATAAATCCCCATATTTAAAAGAAATTATATAAAATTATAAATATTTTTTGTTTGATATATATTCTAAATTAAAATATTTTTTGTTTGATATATATTTTATTAAATTGACATTATGTTTTATTAAGATAAACATTATTATATAGGATTTTGTTTTTTTATGGTTTATTAATTTGTTTTATTAAAATTAATGTGGGTTATCTATAGTTTAATATTGAGAATTTATTTTTTCTTATTTTATTTTTTATAATTATTTAAATATATTTATTTGTGAGGTGATTGGTTGAAGTGAAGTTACTATTTTTTTAGTTTTATTTCATTTTTATTTAACTTTTTTATTTTGATTTTTTTATTACTTCCATTTTCATTAATTATATTTTTTCTCCATATTTTCAATTTATGATTACAAATTTTAAAGAAAAAAAAATAATAAAAAAAAAATCCAATTTTTTTTAGTTTCATTATTTTTTAATTTTCTTTATTTTAGTTTTTTTTTACTTTTTAATTTGTCTTATATTTTTTTTATGTGTCATTTTTATGGTTTTTTAATCTATTTTTAGTACCATTTCCATTTATCGTAGTTTTTTTTTCTTGTTAATTTTTAAAGTGACTTTATTTTTCTTTGTATAATTTTCTTTTGGTGAAAACAACAATTATATAATAAAACTTCTATTTAAATGAATATAATTAAATTAGTAAAAACACAATTAGTTTTTATAACTTTGTGAACATTTCTTTCCTAAATTTATTATGAAAGTTTTATAATTCTACCTCCAGGTATATCAAGAATTTAAGAAGGTTTTGTTTTTTTATTTTTTCTCCTTTCATTGTCTATGGTTAATGTTGGTGTGATTTTGAAACTCTAGTAGAGGTGATCACTTTACTTTCCAATATAATTCACTAGAGGTCTTCATTTCATTTTAGTGGAGTCAAATTCTATGGTGCAAAGGTTGGGGTATGGGGTATTACCAAGATCTCACTTTGAAGTTAGAGGTTCCGCTTTAAGTCAAGGTAGAACGAGAGGTCGCTCTACATTTATTGGGAGGTTAGTCTTCAATATTTTGTTTCAATTGATTTGTTAAATTTTCTTTACATTCTTTCCTGGAACCAAACACAGAAGATTGGTCTTAGTTAGCATGCAAAAAGTTAGTATGTGAATTTTGTTAAAGCTATTTAATCTAATGCAACTTTATTCCTCATTTGATTTAAAGTAAATATGTCAAATTCAACCAATTTAATATTAAATAACAAATAATAGACAAACATATAATATTTGCAAAATATTTGAAAATGATTAATGATGTATTTTATTTATTTTAATTTTAATTTTTTTAAATGATTTTTTAAATTTTGATGATATGAAATGTTTTATGATTTTGAATGCAATATGTGTTTTGATATATATATATATATATACTAGTGATTTAATTTATATAATTGTGATAGTTTTAATTTAGTTGTTAAATTAGTAGTAGTAATAATTATAATTTAGTTGTTAAATTAATAGTAGAACAATGGTTATTGCTTATTATTCATAAATATTAATTAACTTGTTTTTAAAGTTTAATTTAAAAAATAAGTTAATACTAAATCAGAAATTATAGATAATTTTAACTCCATTTTGCTCTGAAAAAAATGGGGCACCATTTGGGAAATAGCTATAAAAGTTTTGTTCTATATTCCCATGCCTTAACTACCACAAACACAATTGCATTCAACTCTATATCAATCATGTATAATCCCCATGAATTTTGTAAAAAGTCAAAGAAATAAAGTTATAAAACTTCATTACAACCAATAACTTATGGTACTCACCAAAAAAACACCATTTAGTACAACATTTCTCTTTCATTTAAACGTTTTATAAAACCTTTAATTAATCAACATTTTATGAAACCTCTAATTAATCAGCTCACAGTCTCTCAGCAATTCAAACCGCAATTAACTATACTTAAATTAAGTGGCATGTGCTAACTAATAAGTAGCACTTGTTTTCAATTTTTTTTTTAATAAGATCCACAGTTTACACCTTCACTTTCTTAACTTTTCTTCCTTGACTTCTATATTTTAATGGTGGCTACGGTAGTGGTTAGGGTCGTTGTTTGCAGCACACCACGACTGAATCCTCATATATGGCCCTGATGTCGAGTAAAAGCTAAGCAGGAATAGTCAAGGAAGACGGGTGCACTTTGTGGACGTTGATAAAAATATATATTCATATTTCAATCACAATGTCAAAGAAAGCACGCTTGCGCAGATGCATTGTACTCAAAAGAAAGATTAGTGAGCAAGCACAATGTAAGACTTTATAAATATCACTGTTTCTATTACCACCGCCTGTCTCTGCGATGAAAAGTTGAGATAATTGACATTGAAGGGAGAGCACGATGGAGGTTGCAGGAGGGATGAGCATGAAGGTGTTGGAGTTGATTCGCCACCATTTGCTGGAAGAGGAGGACGATGTTGATATTATGCGTCTATATGGTGGAGGAGGAGGAATGGAATCCATGTCTTCATCTCTCTCTTTCTCGACCATCAACATCAAATCAAAATCAGAAGAGAATGAGAATGAATATACACAAGCACAACACTCTTCCTCTTCTTCTTCTGTAGACGCAGTTATGAGAGCAGAGGCGTTTAATGTAAAGTCACAGGCACATGAGGAGCACAATGGAGAGATGAAGCAGATCAGCGCTAGACAATACAGAGGAGTCAGGCGGAGGCCGCGGGGTAAATTCGCAGCGGAAATCAGGGACCCCGCCAAGAAGCGGGCCACGGTTTGGCTCGGCACTTTCGACACCGCCGAAGAAGCCGCTCTCGCCTACGACCGTGCTGCCTTCAGAATCCGCGGGGCCAGGGCTCTCGTTAACTTTCCCCTGGCCCTAGCTTCCACTTCAGAAAATGGCTCGGCCGCAGGTCACAAGGTGCGCAAGAGAAAGAGAAGGGAAGAGGAAACCGTGACAGCAAATGCGAGTGGGAAAGGGAACGACATGGTATCAGAGGAACTGCCATTTAGTAAAAGGAAAACAAAATGAGGAGTCGGACGCGGAAGTAAGTTCAATAAATGCTACAATGGCATACAATAATGTAAATTTTAATGACTTTTCAAAACATGACTTTTCAGTTTTGACGTTTTTACACATTTAAGATGTATTTTTTTACCATGCCGAGTCAATATATTTATGACGTTAGTGATATTTTGAAAAATTAAATTAAATTAATATTATTTATATTTAAGCTTTAAAGTGTTTTTCGTGGAAAACAATATTTTTTAGTTTTCATCGTGTACAATTCTGCATCATTAGATAAAATGTTAGAGGATTGGAAAATTTTACACAGTAAAATCAATAATAATTAATAGTTAAAACACAAACTAAAAAACTAATTGTTAAAACATGTAAATACAAAAATAAATAAAACTTGTAAATACAAAAAAATAATAATTAAGCCCTTCGTCAAGGCCTTCTTCCCTCGGGCAAGAACTGGTAACTGATTACAACATTCAGATAACATTCACTTGATTTTAATTTTAGTCGGGTATGTATGATGTTTTATATCCATCTACGTGTTTCTTTAAATTTGTTCATTCTGCTGTTTCATAAATGTGGGAAGTCCAAGTATTTGTGTTTATGAGATCAGTTTTACATTTTATATCTATTTATGTTTTTTATTTGAACTCGACGATTTTGTTATTTGTTAAATATGTAAAGTCCAAGTATTTGTACTAGTGAGGTCAGTTTTATATTTTTGGGAATTTACTTTTATCTCAAATAATTGAGTATTGTATGTATTTAAGTATTTGTTAAATGTGTAAGTCCAAGTATTTGTATAGGTGAAGGTAGTTTTATATTTTGGGAATTTACTTTATTTCAGGTAAAAAAAAAATGTTGTTTATTTAGATTTTTATAAATATAACTAAAATAATAGTAATAATAAACAAAGTTTTCATAAAGCATATTAAATTTTAAATGTAATTAAAAGCTAGTCAAACAAACATATAATATTATTTTAATTTAAGGACTGGAGCGGAAGCTTCCCTTATGGAAATCTAGGGTTTTGGCAATCTTGCAATGGCACCGGTTAGGGCACCTCTTAGCCTCACGGTGGCTTCACGAACACCCAACAATGACGCAAATCCCACTGACTTTGCTTACTGTCAATGACAGTCCCAATGGGAGGGGTGAGCACCCCTCCCCCTCCTGGTAACTCTGACGCTGTCAATAATGATTCACAGTCTCAGATCCTGTCCTCTGACTCTGCAGGAACACAGACGGAACCAAGCATTGCGCAAAATGAAAAAACTACAGAGCATCCAGTGAATATGGAGCAATAGAAGGTATCCTCGGCCACTTGTCTTCCAATTCCTGCAGAGCGTCCAAAGATTGACCTTCCAAGCCACTGCATCAATGCTCAGATTCAGTACATGGAAGATCATGCACTTATCGACAAATTTGTTGGATACTGGCCTACAGAGAAAGCCCTCCAAGGATGGATTGCCTCTAAATGGAAATCGAATGGACATGCCACTCTTCAGTTAGGGCAAAAAGGCTTCTTTAATGCTATCTTTAACTGTATTGAAGACATAAACCACATTCTGGATGGAGGCCCCTATTTCTTTAACTCAGCCATATTATATCTCAGGGATTGGATAGAAAGATTCAATCCAGATAAAGAAGACTTCAACTGGGCACCTGTATGGATCAGAATGTACTCTTTACCTTTGGAATATTGGGTTGAGGAATCCTTAAAGGAAATTGGCAATGGACTAGGAGAGTTCATCAAGGTGGCTGAAGAAACCAAGCTCAGAAGATACACCTCATACACGAGAACCTGTGTATACATGCATCTCGCCACGGCTCTCATTGAGTCGGTAAGTCTTTATCATGATGATTTTGAATGGGTACAAACCATAGACTATGAGCATGTCCCTTTTCGCCGTAGAAAATGCCATGAACATGGCCATCTCTTCCAGGGTTTTCCATTAAATCAATCATCCAAACCTTCTTCTAGCCGTGAAAACACGGATGCTGAGGGCTTCAAAAAAGTCCCCAACTTCAAAAAGCGCACCAAGAAAACTACCTCCACTCCCAAAGTTCCCTCCCCCAAAAACCCCTACCCTTCCCACTAGAAACAATTTTGATATCCTAACCAAACAACCTCTCTCTGAAGGAGAATCCTCGCACCAAGCTGCAGTGGAAAATAAACCCACTACCCTTGATCCACCTGTCAATCCCCTGATCAATCTCCCAACTCCCAAATCTCATCCAGACCCTCAAGGCTCCACTCCAAAACTCAACAATGACTCTGATCTAGTAATCTGACAACCCAATCAAATGGAGACAGACAAAAACTCTCAACCAGCCTCTCGCAATGAAGGATTTGTGCCAGAAGCAAGCCAACCCACTCATATGGAAGAGGAATCTGAAAGAATCGATCTAGGAGACTTGGATATTATAAGTCTAGAGCAGGCTTGTAAGAAAAAATATTATGAAAAAATACAAGCAAAAAGAGTATGAAAAAATACCTGATAGGTAGATTGAAAGCCTAGAAGTGATACTTTTTCGCGCGCAGCAACAAAGATCACTAGGCATACGGCCAGGAAGCCACTGGGATGGAAAAAATATATTCAAAGAAACAAAAAAAAGAAGGAGAAGAATGGATCTACACAGAATGATCATTGTAGGATAAATGTTTGTTGAATCTAGGATATTTCCCAAGCTAACCAAGTTCTACAGGATGATTTCCAATAGTTCTCAATGAAACTCACTTCATGGAATATTCGAGGGCTTAATAGCCCCACAAAGCATCGCATGATCAAAACTATGATTCGTCAAGAAAGACCCTTTGTTTTCTTTATGCAGGAAACTAAATGCAATAGTAACACCCTCAACTCCATCATTTCTAAGTCATGGTTTGGTTGCAACACAGTAGCAGTAGAAGCATCAGGCACCTCTGGAGGTATAGCCATCGCATGGGATCCCCAGATCATCTCCCTCTATGACTTTCATGCTTCACAAAGTCTAATACACGCATCCTTCCACTTGATAGGATCCAACATCCATGGACATATCTCCAATGTATACTTCCCCCAATATCTGCTTCACAAAATTGCCCTGCTTGATACAATGGAGATCCTCAATGCTACCAGGAGACATCCACTCTAGATTGTTGGTGGAAAATTCAATATGATTACCAGGCTAGAAGAAAAAAGGGGAGGCAGAGCCAAACTTGACATGGATAGTCTCCACTTTAAGTAATTTATTCAAATAAACTAGCTTATTGACCTTCCTTTCTCCAATGGCATGCACACCGGAAACAAAAAACATATAGGCTCTCAGCAAATATAGCCTCAAATCTTGACCGCTTCCTCATCTCGGACAATGCCATTCACTTAGGAGGCGACCTTCACTCATCCATTCTCCCCTTAACTTGCTCTGATCAATGGCCCATCCTTCTGCAATGGCTGCAAACCTGGTGTTACCACTAAACGCCCTTTCCGGTTTGAATCCTTCTGGTCAACACACCCGGACTTTAAAGGCATGGTCTTGAACAGTTGGAGCAACTTCAATCCACTTGCAGGACCCAAAATGCACAAATTTCAACAAAAACTCAAAAATCTCAAGTATAAGCTCAAGCAATGGAACCATTCCACCTTCGGGAATATATTTCATCATCAGAAGGATTTGGAACAACAAATGTCTGATATCTAACATCACATTATCACAGAAGGTAGCTTAGAATCCCTTGCAACGCAGGAACAAAGTCTTCTCACCAAACTAGATGAGAGAAGACTGCAAGAGGAAATCCTCTTGAAGTAGAAATTAATAATTTGACGGCTAAAAGAAGGGGAGAAGAATACAAAGTTATTCCATCGCTCAACCATTCAAATATGCATTCATAACCATATCGCACAGCTCCACAATAGGCAAGGGGAAAGGCTAGAGGAACATGAGGACATAGAAAAGGAACTTCTCTGGCACTTCAAGAATATTCTATAAGAGCCCCGTGGAAGCAGGCAGCAAGCTATCAACAATGTCACCCAGCATGTCCCCAAGCTCATCAATGAAGAACACAATAAGATGCTTCTCCAACCTGTTTCCCTCCAAGAAGTGGAACAGGCCATGCCTCAACTCAAAGATGGCAAAGCACCTGGTCTGGATGGTTTCACCTCCAACTTCTTTCATCACCTCTGGGATCACATCAAATTGGAAGTCTGGGACCTAGTTGAGGAATCTAGAGAAATGCATTGGATTCTCCCTTCTCTCAATGCTACTTTTCTAGCCCTCATCCCAAAAGAGGAACACTCCGTCACCCCTAACAAGTATAGACCAATTGCATTATTCAGTGTCATCTATAAGGTGATTTCCAAGGTCATTGCCAACAAGCTCAAACCCCTACTTCCTCTTCTCATCTCGCTGGAATAGACAGGGTATGTAGAAGGACGACAGATCTTGGATGGGATCATCCTGACTTATGAAGCCTTACATTCTCTGAAACACACAAAGAAAGCCGGTATACTCTTAAAAATTGATCTTTCTAAAGATTTTGATAAATTAAGTTAGGATTACGTTAACCAGATGCTCATCACCTTTGGCTTCTAGCTTTCTTGGACTCGGTGGATCATGAACCTCATCTCCTCCCCCTTCTACTCTATTATCATCAATGGGATCCCCTCCTCCCCTTTTACAACCTCCAGAGGTATTAGAAAAGGTGATCCTCTTTCCCCTTTCCTCTTTGTCCTTATGGCAGAAGGTCTGGGTCGTCCTATACATAATGATGTTCACACTCACTCCTTTCGAGGCATATCCCTATATGATTCCTTGCCCACCACCCACCAGCAGTTTGTCGACGACAATATGCTATTTGATCATCCTTCCGTTCAAGAAGCTCACACTCTCAAATCTATATCGGATACATTCTCGGATGCCTCTGGTACCTCCATAAATGCCAGAAAATCTTAGATTTTATTTTTCAATACTCCAGCTCTAACCCAATGCAACATAACTAGAATCCTCAGATTCTCCATAGCCTCACTTCCTGCTAAATACCTTGGAGCTCCTTTAATTTATTCTATGATTAGGCACTCTTCCTGGCAAGAGCTCTTAGAAAAAATTGAGGCCCGCCTCTCCTCATGGACATATAGAATGCTCAATATTGCCAGTCAATTAGTCCTAATCAAAGCAGTCTTGCAATCCATGCCTCTATTTCTCTTCTCTGTTCTAGAAGTGCCAAAAAGGGTTCTCAAGTAAATTAAAAATCTGCAGCACAAATTCCTTTGGGGCACGTCTGAGAAAAATAAGAAATGGGCTCTAGTAAAGTGGTCAATAGTTTGTACTCCAAAAATGGCTGGGGGTCTAGGACTGAGAGATCCGTATCACAGCAACGCAGTCATGGGTGCACACATCTGGTGGAAGTGGCTTTCCAAGCCACACACCCCTTGGGCCCGACTATGGACTGCCAAATATGCAAACAACAGGCTGCTCAATGATATTATTAGACTCGTTATAGTGTATGCTGGCTCTCTTATTTGGAATGCCACCAAAAAACATAGATCCATCATTCAAGAGCACAGTTTTTGGGAAATCAGAGCGGGAAGCACTGCCCGTTTTTGGGCGGACTCTTGGCAACAAATGCCCAAATTGGTAGCTCTATTTCAATGAACTCAGTGTTAAGTGGATCTCCAAGCTCAACTGGATAGTAAGGTCAAACATTTTTGGAAACTCACATCCATCCTAGGCTACCATCAATGGACACCAAAAGCTCAATGGCATGCGAATTGGCAGGAGGAAACATATGAGGAGATTGATAAAGAACTCAATAGAAAAAAAATCAGATGCTTAGAGAAGGAGGATATATACTCAGATGGGGCTACACTACACAGGGCACTTTCACCACCAAGGAAGCTTATAATTTGCTGTATCCTACTCAGGATCCCAAGGATGCGATCTGGACCCAGATTTGGAGACCCTACATCTAGCCCAAGGTCTCTACCTTCCTATGGATCCTAAGAAAAAATTGAATCCTCACTTGGGACAATCTTTTGAAAAGAGGATTTACAGGTCCTTCAAGGTGCCCCAACTCTTTAAAGCATGCAGAAACCATCCCTCATCTCATGGATACATGAAAATTGATGAATGACCTGTGGGATAAAATTAATATTAGATGTAGATGATCAAGTCGTATAAAAGGTGACATCATCAACACAATCTGAAACTGGCCTTATGAATCTTATAATAGCAGGCTTCTAAATACTTTGTGGATACTCCTCCCTCACTTTCTGCTATGGTCAGTCTGGAAGGAGTGGAACAAAAGAATATTTAAGAATCAGAGCACTCCTCTAGACACTATATGGACTAATATGTGTCTCAATCTTCAAGAAACTTTGGCACTACAACATTGGCAGACATCTGATATCCCCAATCAAGCCCAGAGAGTCTTATATGGGCGAATTGGAACCTCTCTATTCCAGTCTTCCCCTTGAGTACTCGCACTCCCATCAATCATCCGGAGTCATCCAACACTTGGATCCCCCCATTTGCAGGACTGATTAAGATGAATTTCGATGGAGCTTCCAGAGGCAATCCGGGAGCTGCGGAGTTTGGTGGCATATTTTGCAGTTTGGCAGGTACACCCCTCGAGGTCTACTTTGGATCAATAGGATGGGACTCTAATAACTCAGCTGAATTGGAAGGTCTTTGGTAGGGAATTTGTCTAGCTCAGGCTCACAACTACTTCCCCTTAGAAGTGGAAGGGGACTCTCAAATCCTCATCAACACCACTACTCATATCCTCATGGGTGCCTCAGCCTCAAATGTGGCCAAAAGATGGAATCTTTTTGCTAGGTTTGAACATATAGAACAATGGCTTAAGCATCACTGGGTTGTTTCCTTCAAGCATGTCAAACGCTCTGGAAATAAGATTGTTGATCTGCTTACAAACAAAGGTGTTGATTATGGACATACCCTCTTCTCGAGCCCTTTAGACAATATCAATGATACTTCTCTCATACAATAATGCACTAAACTGGTGCACATGGAAGAAATGCTCCTGGATGCAGGTGTATAACTTTGGGAGATGGACGACGAGCCCATCGCGCGACACATGGCCATGCCACATGGTCACACATGGGCTTAGTCTGACGACATTTATAGCTACCAACTGCCTGCAACCCTTTTCCATTAATATGCCTGGACGAAATTATTGCTTCATTCTCCTCATAATGACTCCACGATGCATCATTCCGCCATCTCCCTCCCACTGCATTTTCCCCTCTGCGGTCTCAGAGCTGAGCTCTTGAACGCACACAAGAAGGCAGTGCAGCCTTCACTACTGCCTCATGCTCATTCGTGGTCTCCATTTCACTCACAACCTCTACTATAGCTTCAATTCTGCTCCTTGGTCTTAGAATTCCCAGCTCTTTGCTCAATATGTTTTGCCACCTCCGCTCACCTGCATCCCTAATGATTCTGACGGCTCTAATATTCCAGGAGGCATATAATGCGTTGCCGCTGAGGCCATGGGCACGGTCATGTGTCTCGTCCCCCTCTATCCCTTTTCTCTGAGTCTAATTCGCTGCCTCCTGATGATAATTTTTCCCATTACCCCTCCACTCATAGTGGCAGAGGCAGAGGACGTGCCTCTTGGCCGCCTTTCTCTATTTCTCCTGATGAGAATTTGGCGAAGCATCATGCCACCAACCATGGCGGAGGAAGAGGCAAAGCTTCCCCGCCTATGCAGTCCTTTCACCTGGAGACGTGGCCTCTTTTGCCTAAGGATAATTCCGTACAATTTCACTATACATGTGCTTTGGACCGTCCTCGCCTCACTTCTACCATCACCATCAGCTTCAAGGAGGAGACATCCTTCGAACTAGGCCAAAGCCCTAGGAAAAGACAGAGAAATTCCACCATAGCCTCTGCCCCTCTTCAGCTCTTGCGTAAGTCAAACGCCCTGCCTATCAAACTAGGTGTCATTTCATCTAACAGCAAAGGAAATGGCAGCAGTGGAAGTGGTAGTTCAGATTGGTCAGGTGAAGAAGGTTTCAAGGGCAAAGCCAGCGCTGTTCGCACAACCACAACACCCGAACTAGCAGCTCACCCAACGATGCATTCAGATGACTCCTCCAAATACTATAGGTGCCTCATTGTGGAGGAACCACTGCCTCAACAAAATGACACCTAGCATAGAGAGGTATTTTTTTACAACTATGTTTATTTTATATGTTAGATTGCCTTTCCTGAATATTCTCACAACACTTAACTATTTTTTGTCTAAAGCTAGTTTCCCCTCTGAGGGAAGCTATATTATGAAGTTGTTAATTTACCACTTTTATATGTTGTGCAATTACTTTTCACCTAATATCCAACCTACTTTTCATTATAAATATTGGATTTGATTTCTTATGCCATTGATTAAGGTTGTGTTAATAAATTGAATGGTACATTGAAGTTGTTAATTTACCACTTTTATATGTTGTGCAATTACTTTTACCCCAATTCTTATTCTTCATTAGCAATCTTTTAAAACAATTTAATATTCCAATGAGAAATAGCAATTGCAGATAGAATAGTAAATGCAAATAATAAACAGCAATTGCAAATATAATAGTAATTGCACAGAATGAGAGACATGAATTCACACCACACAAGAGATTTTGTAATTTTGATATGAATATTGCTTTGTCTTTCTCTTAAAATTTGTGTTTTAAGTGTCATCTATATTCATTAAGAGAAAATTAAATTTGAATACTTTCAATTTTATCATTTCAAATTTGTTTGGTTCAATTTGGAATTATAATTATTTTTGAAATAAAGTTTTAGCTAAATACAATTAGATATGATTGATTTATGTTTATTTGAATTTCAAATTTAATTAGAACTTTAGTTTTATTATAAATTTTAATTTCATCAAATATTGAATATTTTAGTCCATGGGGTCTTGGATAGATGTGATCGAGTGTTGTTGTTAAGGCACTCCTTGATGTGAAGTCACCGGTTCAATCCCCCACCCCTATCAGGGTGATATATTCTACATGATGAAGATGTAGTCCTACCCAAATAATCGGTTAGGGTCGTTGTTTGCAGCACACCACGACTGAATACATGGTCCTGATGTCGAGTAAAAGCTAAGCATGAATAGTCAAGGAATACGGGTGCACTTTGTGCACGTTGATGAAAATATATATTCATATTATCAACATATATTCATATTTCAATCACAATGTCAAAGAAAGCACGCTTGCGCAGATGCATTGTACTCAAAGAAAGATTAGTGAGCAAGCACAATGTAAGACTTTATAACTATCGCTGTTTCTATTACCACCCGCCTGTCTCTGCGATGAAAAGTTGAGATAATTGACATTGAAGGGAGAGCACGATGGAGGTTGCAGGAGGGATGAGCATGAAGGTGTTGGAGTTGATTCGCCACCATTTGCTGGAAGAGGAGGACGATGTTGATATTATGCGTCTATATGGTGGAGGAGGAGGAATTGAATCCATGTCCTCATCTCTCTCTTTCTCGACCATCAACATCAAATCAAAATCAGAAGAGAATGAGAATGAATATACACAAGCACAACACTCTTCCTCTTCTTCTTCTGTAGACGCAGTTATGAGAGCAGAGGCGTTTAATGTAAAGCCACAGGCACATGAGGAGCACAATGGAGAGATGAAGCAGATCAGCGCTAGACAATACAGAGGAGTCAGGCGGAGGCCGTGGGGTAAATTCGCAGCGGAAATCAGGGACCCCGCCAAGAATCGGGCCAGGGTTTGGCTCGGCACTTTCGACACCGCCGAAGAAGCCGCTCTCGCCTACGACCGCGCTGCCTTCAGAATCCGCGGGGCCAGGGCTCTCGTTAACTTTCCCCTGGCCCTAGCTTCCACTTCAGAAAATGGCTCGGCCGCAGGTCACAAGGTGCGTAAGAGAAAGAGAAGGGAAGAGGAAACCGTGACAGCAAATGCTAGTGGGAAAGGGAACGACATGGTATCAGAGGATCTGCGATCTAGTAAAAAAAAAACAAAATGAGGACGCGAACGTGGAAGCAAGTTCAATAAATGCTACAATGACATACAATAATGTAAATTTTAATGACTTTTCCGTTTTGACGTTTTTACACATTTAAGAAGGTGTTTTTTTACCATGCCGAGTCAATATATTTATGACGTTAGTGATGTTTTGAAAAATTAAATTAAATTAATATTATTTATATTTAAGCTTTAAAGTGTTTTTCGTGGAAAACAAATTTTTTTTATTTTTCATTGTGTACAATTCTGCATCATTAGATAAAATGTTAGAGGATTGGAAAATTTTACACAGTAAAATCAATAATAATTAATAGTTAAAATGCAAACTAAAAAACTAATGGTTAAAACATGTAAATACAAAAATAAATAAAACTTGTAAATACAAAAAATAATAATTAAGCCCTTCGTCAAGGCCTTCTTCCCTCGGGCACGAATTGGTAACTGATTACAACCATTCCGTTCTTGTTTCAGTTAATTCACAGCGGTTTTCTAGTCCAACCATAATGAACTGAATCTTTGCTTCTTCGTTTTTTTTATCTTGGGGGGGTCTTCTTGTTATATGATTGTGGTAGCTTTATTTGAAAGCAGTGTGTTTTCGGGACTTCTAAGCTTTCTTTTCTTTAGTTTATAGTGATCTTTTCATTCTAATTAAATTCTGGAATTTTTTTTTTGCTTATTTTTTAAACTTTCCGCTTGAGTTAATTTGTTTTCGGTCCATGCTAAATTCTAGAAATTTTATTTTCTTATTCTTTAAACTCTAGACATTTTATTTTCTTATTCTTTAAACTTTTTGCTTGGGTTAATTTGTTTTCGATCCTTGCTAAAGTTGCTACAACATAAATAGAGGCAATACAGCATAAATAAAGAGGCAATGAACTGAATCTTTGTTTTTCATTTTTGCAGCGCTTCCGGTTATATGGTTGCGGTAGCTTTATTTGAAAACGATCTCTTTTCAAGACATGACACACCTTATTGTTCCAGGCTTTATTTAGCGAGTTTACATTGAGATTTTCATTCTAATTAAACTCTGGAAATTTTCTTTTCTTATTCTTTAAACTTTTTGCTTGGGTTCATTTGTTTTTGGTCTATTGTTTCATGCTAAGGTTGCTACTGGATGAATAGAGAGGCTATCACCATTTCGCTGGTAATGTTTCCCTTCGGTTTTCTTTGTAACTTTTGTCTTAGTACGTTTACTGAACAAACCCTAAACCTAATATGAATTTAGGTTTGTTTACATGATTTTATTTTCAATGTGGGATATGGGCATCTCCCAACCCCAAACACGTTTTTTATCTCATTGATGACCAATTAAATGACAATTGTGACCAATTAAATGACAATCAAATTAACATAGCTCCAGCCACATTTCTCATATATATATATATGCATCCACACGTGTTGAAAATATAGAGAGAGAATATCGATTTTTTAATTTAGTATAACAGACCTTTTTTCCTTATGTATTCTTGTTGGGCTCATACTTGTCTGGAAAATGTAAACAACGGAAGAGTATCACTTTTAAATTTAGAATGGAGCACCTTTTGAAAAATCTCCTCTTTGTATTTTTGCAAGCTAAGATATCGCGGGCTGCAGAAGATGGCTAAAGGCTTGGAAAACATTATTTATTTTATATTTGATTAAGAATTATCTATTTCTAATCTCATCAATTTTGTAAGTTTGTTGATTATTTCTTCTGGAATTCGATAACATTCAGATAACATTCACTTGATTTTAATTTTAGTCGAGTATGAATCATGTTTTATATCCATCTACGTGTTTCTTTAAATTTGTTCATTCTACTATTTGATAAATGTGGGAAGTCCAAGTATTTGTATTTATGAGATCAGTTTTACATTTTGTATCTATTTATGTCTTTTTTTTGAACTCGATTTTGTTATTTGTTAAATATGTAAAGACCAAGTATTTGAGAATTTACTTTTATTTTAGATAATTGAGTATTGTATGTATTTAAGTATTTGTTAAACGTGTAAATTCCAAGCATTTGTATAGGTGAAGTTAGTTTTATATTTCCCCCATGGAAATCTACGGTTTTGGCAATCCAGCAACGACACCGGTTAGGGCAACTCCCAGCCCTCACGGTGGCTTCACGAACACCCAGCAATGACGCAACTCCTACTGACTTTGCTTACTGTCAATGACAGTCCCAATGGGAGGGGCGAGCACCCCTCCCCCTCCTGGCAACTCTGACGCTGTCAATAATGATTCACAGTCTCAGATCGCATCCTCTGACTCTGCAGGAACACAGACGGAACCAAGCATTACGCAAAATGACAAAACTACAGAGCATCCAGTGAATATGGAGCAACATAAGGTATCCTTGACTACTTGTCTTCCAATTCCTACAGAGCGTCCAAAGATTGACCTTCCAAGCCACTGCATCAATGCTCAGATTCAGTACGTGAAAGATCATGCACTTATCTGCAAATTTGTTGGATTCTGGCCTACAGAGAAAGCCCTTCAAGGATGGATTGCCTCTAAATGGAAACCGAATGGACATGCCACTCTTCAGTTAGGGCTAAAAGGCTTCTTTAATGCTATCTTTAACTGTATTGAAGACGTAAACCACATTCTGGACTGAGGCCCCTATTTCTTTAACTCGGTCGGATTGTATCTCACAGATTGGATAGAAAGATTCAATCCACATAAAGAAGACTTCAACTTAAGAATAATTCAACTGGGACTTCAACTAAAGAAGAATTCAATTGGGCACATGTATGGAACAGAATGTACTCTTTACCTTTGGAATATTGGGATGAGGAATCCTTAAAGGAAATTGGCAATGGACTAGGAGAGTTCATCAAGGCGGCTGAAGAAACCAAGCTCAGAAGATACAACTCATACGCGAGAACCTGTGTATACATGCATCTCGCCACGACTCTCATTGATTCGGTAAGTCTTTATCATGATGATTTTGAATGGGTACAAACCATAGACTACGAGCATGTCCCCTTTCGCTGTAGAAAATGCCATGAACATGGCCATCTCTTCCGGGGTTGTCCATTAAATCAATCACCCAAACCTTCTTCTAGCCGTGAAAACAAGAATGCTGAGGGCTTCACCAAAGTCCCCAACTTCAAAAAGCGCACCAATAAAAATACCTCCACTCCCAAAGTTCCCCCCCAAAACCCCTACCCTTCCCACTAGAAACAATTTTGATATGCTAACCAAACAACCTCTCTCTGAAGGATAATCCTCGCACCAAGTTGCAGTGGAAAATAAACCCATCGCCCTTGATCTACCTGTCAATCCCTTGATCAATCTCCCACCTCCAAAATCTCATCCAGACCCTCAAGGCTCCACTCCAAAACTCAACAATGACTCTGATCTGGTAATCTGACAACCCAATCAAATGGAGATAGAAAAAAACTCTCAACCAGCCTCTCTCAATGAAGGATTTGTGCCAGAAGGAAGCCAACCCACTCATATGGAAGAGGAACCTGAAAGAATCGATCTAGGAGACTCAGATATTATAAGTCTGGAGCAGGCTTGTAAGAAAAAAGAGTATGAAAAAATACAAGCAAAAAGAGTAAGAAAAAATACCTGACATGCAGATTGAAAGTCTAGAAGTGATACTTTTTCACACGCAGTAGCAAAGATCACAAGGAATACAGCTAGGAAGCCACTGGGATGGCAAAAAGATATTTAAAGAAACAAAAAAAAGAAGGAGAAGAACAGATCTGCAAAGAATGACCATTGTAGGAGAAATGCTTGTTGAATCTGGGAGATTTCCCAAGCTGACCAAGTTCTACAGGTTGATTTCCAATAGTTCTCAATGAAACTCACTTCATGGAATATTCGAGGGCTTAATAGCCCCACAAAGCATCGCATGATCAAAACTATGATTCAGCAAGAAAGACCCTTTTTTTTCTTTATGCAGGAAACTTAATGCAATAGTAACACCCTCAACTTCATCATTTCTAAGTTATTGTTTGGTTGCAACACAGTAGCAGTAGAAGCATCAGGCGCCTCTGGAGGTGTAGCCATTGCATGGGATCCCCAGATCATCTCCCTCTCTGAATTTCATGCTTCACACAATCTAATACAAGCATCGTTCCACTTGATAGGATCCAACATCCATGGACATATCTCCAATGTATACTACCCCCAATATCTGCTTCACAAAATTTCCCTGCTCGATACAGTGGAGATCCTCAATGCTACCAGGAGACATCCACTCTAGATTGTTGGTGGAAACTTCAATATTATTACCAAGCTAGAAGAAAAAAGGGGAGGCAGAGCCAAACTTGACATGGATAGTCTCCACTTTAAGGAATTTATTCAAAGAAACTAGCTTATTGACCTTCCTTTCTCCAATGGCATGCACACTGGGAACAAAAAATGTATGGGCTCTCAGCAAATATAGCTTCAAAGCTTGACTGCTTCCTTATTTCGGACAACGCCATTCACTTAGGAGGCGACCTTCACTCGTCCATTCTCCCCTTAACTGGATCTGATCAATGGCCCATCCTTCTGCAATGGCTGCGACTTGGTGTTACCACTAAACGCCCTTTCCGGTTTGAATCCTTCTAGTCAACACACTCGGACTTTAAAGTCATGGTCTTGAACAGTTGGAGCAACTTCACTCCACCTGCAGGATCCAAAATGTACCAATTTCAACAAAAACTCAAAAATCTCAAGTATAAGCTCAAGAAATGGAACCATTCCACCTTCGGGAATATATTTCATCATTAGAAGGATCTGGAACAACAAATGTCTGATATCCAATAGCGCATTATCATAGAAGGTAGATCAGAATCCCTTGCAATGCAGGAACAACGTCTTCTCACCAAACTGGATGAGAGAAGACCGCAAAAGGAAATCCTATGGAAGTAGAAATCAAGAATCTGATGGCTAAAAGAAGGGGAGAAGAATACAAAGTTCTTCCATCGCTCAACCATTCAAAGACGCATGCATAACCGTATCGCACAGCTCCACAATAGGCAAGGGGAAAGGCTAGAGGAACATGAGGACATAGAAAAGGAACTTCTCTGACACTTCAAGAATATTCTACAAGAGCCCCGTGGAAGCAGGGAGCAAGCTATCAACAAGGTCACTCAGCATGTCCCCAAGCTCATCAATGAAGAACACAATAAGATGCTTCTCCAACCTGTTTCCCTCCAAGAAGTGGAACAGGCCATGGCTCAACTCAAAGATGGCAAAGCACCTGGTCTGGATGGTTTCACCTCCAACTTCTTTCATCACTTCTGGGATCACATCAAATTGGAAGTCTGGGACCTAGTTGAGGAATCTAGAGAAATGCATTGGATTCTCCCTTCTCTCAATGCTACTTTTCTAGCCCTCATCCCAAAAGAGGAACACTCCATCACCCCTGACAAGTATAGACCAATTGCATTATGCAATGTCATCTATAAGGTGATTTCCAAGGTCATCGCCAACAGGCTCAAACCCCTACTTCCTCTTCTCATCTCGCCGGAACAGACAGGGTATGTAGAAGGACGACAGATTTTGGATGGGATCATCCGGACTCATGAAGTCATGCATTCGCTGAAACACACAAAGAAAGCAGGTATGCTCTTAAAAATTTAACTTTCTAAAGCTTTTGATAAATTGAGTTGGGATTACATTAACCAGATGCTCACCGCCTTTGGCTTCTGGCCTTCCTGGACTCGGTGGATCATGAACCTCATCTCCTCCCCCTTCTACTCTATTATCATCAATGGGATCCCCTCCTCCCCTTTTACAACCTCCAAAGGTATTAGACAAGGTGATCCTCTTTCCCCTTTCCTCTTTGTCCTTATGGAAGAAGGTCTGGGTGGTCTTATACATAATGATGTTCACACTCACTCCTTTCGAGGAATATCCCTATATGATTCCTTGCCCACCACCCACCAGCAGCTTGTCGACGACAATATGCTATTTGGTCATCCTTCCGTTCAAGAAGCTCACACTCTCAAATCTATACAGGATACATTCTCGGATGCCTCTGGTACCTCCATAAATTCCAGGAAATCTTAGATTTTCTTTTTCAATACTCCAGCTCTAACCCAATGCAACATAGCCATAATCCTCAGATTCTCCATAGCCTCACTGCCTGCTAAATACCTTGGAGCTCCTTTAATTGATTCTATGATTAGGCACTCTTCCTGGCAAGAGCTCTTAGAAAAACTTGAGGCCCGCCTCTCCTCATGGACATATAGAATGCTCAATATTTCCAGTCGATTAGTCCTAATCAAAGCAGTCTTGCAATCCATGCCTCTATTTCTCTTCTCTGTTCTAGCAATGCCAAAAAGGGTTCTCAAGTAAATAAAAAATCTGCAGCGCAACTTCCTTTGGGGCATGTCAGATCAAAATAGGAAATGGGCTCTAGTAAAGTGGTCAATAGTTTGTACTCCAAAAATCGCTGGGGGTCTAGGACTGAGAGATCCGTATCACAACAACGCAGTCATGGGTGCACACATCTGGTGGAAGTGGATTTCCAAGCCACACACCCCTTGGGCTCGACTATGGACTGCCAAATATGCAAACAACAAGCCTCTCGATGATCTTATTAGACTCATTACCGTGTATGTTGGCTCTCTTATTTGGAATTCCGCCAAACAACATAGATCCCTCATTCAAGAGCACAGTTTTTGGGAAATCAGAGCGAGAAGCACTGCTCAGTTTTTGGGCGGACTCTTGGCAACAAATGCCCAAATTGGCAGCTCTATTTAAACGACCTCAGTGTCAAGCGAATCTCCAAGCTCAACTAGACAGTAAGGTCAAACATTTATGGAAACTCACATCCATCCTAGGCTACCATCAATGGATACCAGAAGCTCAATGGCATGCGAATTGGCAGGAGGAAACTTATGAGGAGATTGATAAAGAACTCAATAGAAAAAAAATCAAATGCTTAGAGAAGGAGGATATACTCAGATGGGGCTACACTACACAGGGCACTTTCACCACCAAGGAAGCTTATAATTTGTTGTATCCTACTCAGGATCCCAAGGATGCGATCTGGACCCAAATTTGGAGACCTGACATCTAGCCCAAGGTCTCCACCTTCCTATGGATCCTAAGCAAAAATCGAATCCTCACTTGGGACAATATTTTGAAAAGAGGATTTACAAGTCCTTCAAGGTGCCCCAACTCTTTAAAGCATGCAGAAACCATCCCTCATCTCATGGATACATGCAAATTGATGAATGACCTGTGGGATAAAATTAATATCAGATGCAGATGATCAAGTCGTATAAAAGGTGACATCATCAACACAATTTGAAACTGGCCTTCTGAACCTTATAATAGCAGGCTTCTAAATACTCCGTGGATACTCCTCCCTCGCTTTCTGCTATGGTCAGTCTGGAAGAAATGGAACAAAAGAATATTTAAGAATCAGAGCACCCCTCTGGGCACCATATGGACTAATATGTGTCTCAATCTTCAAGAAAATTTGGCACTACAACATTGGAAGGCATCTGATATCCCCAATCAAGCCCCAGAGAGTCTTATATGGGCGAATTGGCACCTCTATATTCCAGTCCTCCCCTTGAGTACTTGCACTCCCATCAATCATCCGGAGTCATCCAACACTTGGATCCCCCCATCTACAGGACTGATTAAGATGAATTTTGATGGAGCTTCCAGAGGAAATCCGGGAGCTGCGGGGTTTGGTGGCATATTTCGAGATTCGGCAGGTACACCCCTTGAGGTCTTCTTTGGATCAATAGGATGGGACTCTAATAAATCAGCTGAATTGGAAGGTCTTTGGCAGGGAATTTGTCTAGCTCAAGCTCACAACTACTTCCCCTTATAAGTGGAAGGGGACTCTCAAATCCTCATCAACGCCACTACTCATATCCTCATGGGTGCATCGGCCTCAAATGTGGCCAAAAGATGGCATCTTTCTGGTAGGTTTGAACATATATAACAATGGCTTAATCATCACTGGGTTTTTTCCTTCAAGCATGTCAAATGCTTTGGAAATAAGATTGCTAATCTGCTTACAAATAAAGGTGTTTATTATGGAAATACCCTCTTCTTGGGCCCTTTAGACAATATCAATGATACTTCTCTCATACAAGAATGCACTAAACTGGTGCACATGGAAGCAATGCTCCTGGATGCGGGTGTACAACTTTAGGAGATGGACGACGAGCCCATCGCGTGACACATGGCCATGCCACATGGTCACACATGGGCTCAGTTCGACGACATTTATAGCTACCAACTGCCTGCAACCCTTTGCCATTAATATGCCTGGATGACATTACAGCTTCATTCTCCTCATAATGACTCCATGATGCATCATTCCGCCATCTCTCTCTCACTACATTTTCCCCTCTGCGGTCTTAGAGCCGAGCTCTCAAATGCACACAAGAAGGCGGTGCAACCTTCATTGCTGCCTCATGCTCGCTCCTGGTCTCCATTTCACTCACAACCTCTACTATAGCTTCAATTCTTCTCCTTGGTCTTAGAATTCCCAGCTCTCTGCTCAATCCATTCCGCCACCTCCGCTCACCTACATCCCTAACGATTCTGACGGCTCTAATATGCCGAGGGGGCATAGAATGCGTTGCCGCCGAGGCCGTGGGTGCGGTCATGCATCTCGTCCCCCTCTATCCCTTTGCTCTGAGTCTCATTCGCTACCTCCTGATGATAATTTTTCCCATTACCCCTCCACTCGTAGTGGCAGAGGCAAAGGACACACCTCTTGGCCGCCTTTCTCTATTTCTCCTGATGAGAATTTGGCTCATCATCATGCCACCAGCCATGGCGAAGGAAGAGGCAGAGCTTCCCCACCTATCCAGTCCTTTCACTTGAAGATGCAGCCTCTTCTGCTTGAGGAGAATTCCGTACAATTTCACTATACATGTGCTTTGGACCATCCTCGCCTCACTGCTACCATCACCATCAGCTTCAAGGAGGAGACATTGTTTGAACCAGGCCAAAGCCCCAGGCAAAGACAGAGAAATTCCACCATAGCCTCTGCCCCTCTTCAGCTCTCGCGTAAGTCAGATGCCCTGCCTGTCAAACCATGTGTCATTTCATCTAGCAGCAAAGGAAATGGCAACAGTGGAAGTGGTAGTTCAGATTGGTCAGGTGAAGAAGGTTTCAAGGGAAAAGCCAACACTGTTCACACAACCACAACACCAGAACTAGCAGCTCACCCAATGATGCATTCAGATGACTCCTTCGAAGACTACAGGTGCCTCATTGTGGAGGAACCACTGCCTCGACAAAATGACACCTATCATGGAGAGGTATTTTTTTACAACTATGTTTATTTTATATGTTAGATTGCCTTTCCTGAATATTCTCACAACACTTAACTATTTTTTGTCTAAAGCTGGTTTCCCCTATGAGGGAAGCTATATTATGACTGGTTTCCCCATCTGGGGCAGTCAATATTTTTCTTTTTTGACTTATAATGCCTCTAGAATTGGCTAGTACAACGATTCCAGAGGTAAGTTTCACCTTGTATATTATGTTATATTAAAAGAATTTAGTCCAACTTAGAAAAAAAAATATCATTTTAATTTAAAATATTTAATCTGAATAAAAAAATATTTATTTTGTTATATCTATCTGAAAATTGAGAGATTTTATATTTAAAGTAAATTATCATGGTATTATATTTTTCAAAAAAATGTTATTGTGTAAAGTAACTATGCATATAATGTATAATCAATTTTGATTTTAACAATTAACATTGTGGAATGACTTTGGACTATAAAAAGACATAGTTATGAAATTGTAATTACACATTGATTGATGATATAATCATTTAGAGTTGAGTAGTCAAAATTATACATTTAGTATTGTGCCTTCTTAATAGTGGGTTTCCCTCCTAATATCCCATCGTGATTTAAAGATGAGTATCGTGCTTTCTTAATAGTGAGTTTCCCTCCTAATATCCAACTTGCTTTTCATTATAAATATTGTGTTTGATTTCTTATGTCATTGATTAAGGTTGTGGTAATAAATTGAATGGTACATTGATGTTGTTAATTTACCACTTTTATATGTTGTGCAATCACTTTTACCCCAATTCTTATTCTTCATTAGCAATCTTTTAAAACAATTTAATCTTCTAATGAGAAATAACAATTGCAGATAGAATAGTAAATGCAAATAATAAACAGAAATTGCAAATAGAATAGTAATTGCACAGAATGAGAGACATGAATTCACACCACACAAGAGCTTTTGTAATTTTGATATGAATATTGTTTTGTCTTTCACTTAAAATTTGTGTTTTAAGTGTCATCTATATTCATTAAGAGAAAATTAAATTTGAATACTTTCAATTTTATCATTTCAAATTTGTTTGGTTCAATTTGGAATTATAATTATTTTTGAAATAAAGTTTTAGCTAAATACAATTATATATGATTGATTTATGTTTATTTGAATTTCAAATTTCAAATTTAATTATAACTTTAGTTTTATTATAAATTTTAATTTCATCAAATATTGAATATTTTAGTCCATGGGGTCTTGGATAGATGTGATCGAGTGTTGTTGTTAAGGCACTCCTTGATGTGAAGTCACTGGTTCAATCCCCTGCCCCTATCGGGGTGATATATTCTACATGATGAAGATGT
>JAXQQM020062543.1:0-53352 GCA_034641835.2 Pinus albicaulis
AACTGTAATTCACCAAAACCAAAAATGAAAACAGATCAATGGTGAGATTCCCAACACTTAGGGTAGGAAGACTCAGAGCTAAGAGCTGGAGCCTCTGGGAGAGTGAAGCGGAAACATGGAAAACAGCTCCGTCTCCCTTTCCCTTGGCGTTTGAAGAGGCGAGGGATGCAAATAGAATCCCTTCTCTGCAATGGCCCTTTCCTCCTATGAAATCGAAGATTCATCGCACGACGTCGAATTGGAGGGGCAATCAAAGGGGTCAGAGCCGAGAGGCGTCACTGGGCTGAGCACGAGTGATCGGAGATCGAGCATGCTGGGCGACAGGATTTCAGGTGGCAGCACCGCCCTAGGAGATATCCTTCCGTTCAGATTGAGGCGGAGAGGATTGATCCCCAAACCTATCTACAGATTTCTCAAATTCTGACGCCTTTCGTGCAGCTTGAAGGTGGGTTTTCGAGGACTCACTTCGATTCCGGGCTTGACAGGTTGCGCCTGCCCTAGTGGGGGTGCGGGAGCAGGGGCGGGGACCGGGGGCAGAGTCAGAGTCAGCCTGGCCTCGGGCTCGGTGGCCGGCACAGGCGGGCGGGGGGCGTAGCGAGCAGGCATGGTAATGGGGAGTTTCTTTTCCTGGGCATCATCAGAGGCATCGGTGAGCCTCTGGATGACCTCCTTGAAATTATATGTATCCGCAGTTCGGAAAATGGAAAACCCGTAGACATCATGCAGTCAAGGCTGTAGGCGTTTCACCCACGAGAACCTTCCATTCTTCTGTGAGGATATCAGAGCCCAAAACTCGGAGGCACCACCTCTGCAATAACCCAAACTGGAAACATAAGGATAGATTTCCCTGCACAGAGATAAGGTCGGATAAACCTAGGGTTGGTGGGGTTTACAAGGTGAATTCGCGCCCAAATCGACGACCGAACAGAGAAATGTGATAGCGAATGCAGATTGTAAGCAGAGGAGCTGCCAAATGTTTGATTTTCACTGGCTGGAAGGGCGATGAGAAAGCCTTCTCATTGGCTGAAATGAACAGTGACATTCAGCCAAAGCCAGCAAAGGGAACGCCTTTCGGCATAAATATGCAAAAGATAAAAATATAAATTTTTATTTAAATCAATCAGAGGATAATAAATTATTATAGAATGAATCAAATTTGATTTGAATAGTAAGAAAAGGAATATTTAATAAATTTGAAAATATCAATTCAAGGGGAAAAAGTATACAACCTTAGAAATACATTATTTCTTTAAATTATTTAAGAGGATGGTCTCAAATGAAATTAATGAGTTGAAAATAAATGAAATTAAATTTGATGAAAATATATTATAAGGAGTTATGGATTTTTAAAATATTGTAATATTATTTAAAATAAGATAATGATAAAAAAAAAAAAATTAATTAGATAAAGTTATATAATATAAGGGAATTCAAAGAATTGATTTAAATAGGAATTTTAATTTGTCATTTTATTTTTAATAAGATTAATTAGGAAATGAGATAATTTAAATTAAATTAAAATTAGAATTAATATTAATATGGAAATAAAAAGATAAATTATAGGAGGAAAGAAGGGAACAATCAAAGAGGAAGAACATATGGAGGAGTAGGAGAAAAAGATGAAGAAGACCATACAGAAGGGGTAGGGAGAGGGGTAAGAACCTGAAGTAAGGGGGTGTCATTTATAGGATAGGAAACGAATAGTGGGTTTCGAGGATTAGCTTAAATGATATACATTCTCTTGATTAAATTTTTTTGGGTGTTTTTCAATTTTGAGGGCATACCTAATGACTCTGTTAGAATGGAAGTGTGCAAAGGCTAACATTTTGGTTTTATCAAAACTAATAAGATTCTTGGATTTATAAGAGTGTTCAACGATGGCGATTTTAGTAATGCAGTTGTGGTAGGTGTCATCTATATGTTCTTTGAGACAAGATTTGAAGGACCCGCCAAATTTTCCCATGTAATACATTCCATACGAGCAAGGAGTTTCATAGACTGCGGGCCCTAGCATAGGGTTGTTTTTGTCCTTAGCTAATCTGAAGAGCTGACTGAGGGTTTTCTAGGGTTTGGAAAAGGTATTGATGTTTTTTATCGAAACAATTTTGGAAATATTTTCTGTAACCACTTGAATGTAGGGTAAGTTTCCCTTAGCTAATGGAGGGATATTGGAATGGGTTTTATGTTAGGGTTGGAGAGAAGAATGGAAATATTTTTTAATCTTGGATGATGTGTATCCATTGGATTTATGGGCTTTGGTAAGATGGGATTTTTCTTTGGGAAAGGATTGAGAACAGGAGATCAAAAGGGCTCTCGAAGAAAGGCTTTTAAGCAAAACTGAATGTTGAGCTAGATGATGGTGGGAGTTTACATGAAAGTATCTATCAATATGAGTTTTATTTTAATAAACTTGGTGAGAGATGGATCCATTATGGAGGCAAGAGACAAGGACATCAAGAAATGGAAGGGAATGGTTCTCTTCAAGTTCCATAGTGAACTGAATGTGATGCGAAATGTGATTAAGATGGTAAAGGAAAGCTTGAATCTTAGGAAGACCATGAGACCAAATAGAAAATATGTCATCAATAAATCGCTTCCATAATTTACATTTTAAGTATAAGGTCTCAATGGCTAAGGTTTCAAAGGTTTCCATAAATATGTTAGCCAAAATGGGTGAAAGGCATGCACCCATCGTTGTTCCTTTGGTTTGTTCGTAGAAATGCCCATTAAAAGTGAAAAAGGTGACGACAAGGAAAATTTTGATAAGGTTGAGGGTTTCAAAGTAAGAAAGCTTGGAAATGAGATCAATGGCTTTAGGGACATGTATTTTGGTAAATAAGGAAACAACATCAAAGTTAAACATGATATTGTTTTCATCAAGATTAAGGTTTTTGATTTGCTGGATTAAATCAGAGGAGTCTTTACTGAAGGTGGAAGAGGAGGAGAATAAGATTTTTGGCAAGGAATTTGGAGAATGAATGGGCATGACCCCCAATATAACTAACTATAGGTCTAAGGGGATTGTCTTTTTTGTGAATTTTAGGCTTACCATAGATCCTAGGGGTAATGGGGTTAAGGGGAAGTTCGGGGTGATGTGGATGGTTAAAGTAGCAGGGTGATGTGTTAATAAAACAAGTTAGGGTCTATGATTTGATTATGTTGGTTATATGCCATGGTTACAAAGCAGGGTCAAAGGTTGAGCTTATTTGAAAAGGCGTCGAGGTGAAGTGTCCCAGAAAATTTTCCATGGGCATTTGGGAAGTTAGGTCATGAGGTTTCAAGGACCTAAGTCACGAGGTAAGGTCACATGTAATCGTGAGGTTAGAGTGCCGATGACCAAGGTTAATTGTGTTGGTTATGTGTCATGGTCACGAAGTGTTTTCCCACTAGTATAAAGGAGCTTGGCAATGAAGAAATGGGATGAATGTTATTAGTGTCATGCATAATTAAATGGTAAGGTTTATAACCTCACGTTCATGTATATGTGGTAGAGTTTTGGCTACAGTGGTTCTACCCAAGCCTAGGCTTGCACCTATGTATTATATAAATCTTGGATTTTGTGGTTTTACGAAGGGTTGTGTTATACCCTTGTAGCTTATCCCACTTAGTTTGAGGTTGGCATAAACATTAGGGGAATTTTGAGGTCTAAAATGGGTCTCCTAAGAAAAATGTACAACCAAAATAAACTTTATAAGAACCAATAGGATTCAAGATGATGATTTCAACCATGGGGGATGAGTCACCCTTTTTTAAGTAAAAGGGTAAAAAGATTAAAAAATAGTAAAATAATAAAACTACTTTTGCAACTTGTATTTTCAACTTATCTCCCAAATTTTTTACTCAAATTTTGAGCAAGAGTACTCTTTGGATGCAAAATTTAATTCCTCATCCAAGGAGTACCCATGTTGCATGCCTTTGACAAACCCTGCTACACGAAAAATAAGAAATACATGAAGAAACTTGATTGCAATCACGTTTTTCATGTATTTCTCATTTTTCGTGTAGTAGGATCTATCGAAAATATGCAACATGGGTACTCGTTGGATGAGGAATAAAATTTTTCATCCAATGAGTACTCCCGATTGAAATTTGAGTAAAAAATTTCGGACATAAGTTTAAAATACGGGTTGAAAAAATAATTTTTTCTTTTTCCCTCCAAAATTTTATGATGTAATCAAATATTATTTTATTATTTCCACTATTATTTTATAATTTCCTTAGGAGGCCCATTTTAGACCTCAAAATTCTCCTAATGAAGGGATTTATTTCACATAGTGGTTTAGGAAAAGTGACGATTCAAAATAGGGGATTGTTGGTTAGATCCTTTCCACCACTGCATTACTCCTCCCCACTAGTACATGATACCAATTATTGATATGACCTGCATTAAGTTGATTAATTACCGCATTACAGTGGCTTGGGGCTTTGCACAAGCATGAATGATTCCCAGCTTCCCCTTCAAGTGTTTATGTTATGCGAAGAGAAATTTTGGGGTGGAAAACTAATTCGATATTCCTCAACGTCCACCAACCTGTCACCCCCATTGGTGGATTCCTATCTATGTCTAATATTTTATCCATTTCTTCGACTCAACTTTCGCTATATGGGACCAACGATGTGGAGGAAAAATCTAAATCTCTTTCACTATTGCCCTAGTTAGCTAGTATATCCTCCACTTTATTGCCCATTCTATAGGAGTGGGAAATTATCATGTAACGAAAGGAGGTTAACCAAGACAGAATTTAAGGAACCAGTAGCTCAAGCCATAATCTACTAGCTGCCTTTGTCAACAAGGCCCCATAAATTAATTTTTATACTACCTCCATTACTACATTAGAATCTTCGTTGATTTGGATCTTCGTATAGCCCTTCTCACTTGATTCTTATCCCTTTCTAATGTTGTAAATTTAGCGACTTTTTTACTAGTGTATCCTTATAATCTTGCATATAAACACCTCGCATTACCTTATTCGTCCCAATATTAAAAATAAGATATTATAAACATAATATTAAAAACAGTAATATGAAGCCCAATATAACTAGATATTATAAACCCTAATACTATAAACCCAAACCTACTTTTGATTAAAAAAATATTATTATATTAATGATAATTAGAATCTATTGGGTGTATATTTTATTATATTTTATTAGGTGTATATTATAAATTTAACGCCTTTATTTTTATAAGTATTAATAAATATTTTGAATATTCAATTATCCTAATATTAATAATATTATGATTAATGTTATTATTGATATTCTTATTTTTAATAATGTTAATATTAAAAATATAAAAACAATTCTAATAATAATATTACCAATGTTATTACTCTCTGTAAACACCATGGGTAGGTTTACACCATTAAAGGGCACCTTTTTAGTCCCTACCGCCTATGGCATGGAAGGGACTATAGTAATCGAAATCGATATAGCTTATTAGTCCCTAAGCTTAAATAGATGCACTTAATATTTTTAAAGTATGCTTTGTTACATTTTTTTTCTGACTACATTATCTTCGCCCAATCAATTATAAGAATTTTCTCTATTGACCAATAAGTGTAATTCTCATCTTATTTAGCCTCTTACTGAGGCAAGTATGGGGCCAAAGTTACCATATGCATAACAAATCATGAAATTTTCAGGTTCAAAGGAACTAATGCTAACATTAATTCTATAAATTAAATGTCAAAATGTCTGAAAACTATGGCTCCCAAAATAACATTAGATAAAAAATAAAAAGCATTATCCACAACTTACGCTACCACCGCTTCATCCATTGTTTACGCCTGCCACCACTTCTGGTATTTTGTCTTACGCCTGCCACCACTTTTGGTATTCTGTCTACTGTTAACAGATGCCATACACTGTCACGCTCGCCATCAGGCTGTGATTTTCATCCCCGAGGGCTCTATCCTAGTGCCAGAAGCATGGGTTGGTTGTAGAACACAAACCCAAATTCTTGATTTTATAGCTTTCAAGGGACAACATTTTCACTCATCGATGATGGACAACCCCACCTCAAAGAGAGAGATTATGTATGGACTGTTATGAGGGATAACTATTACCTGTCCCCATGAGCGATACCTATTACCTGTGAAGTGAAAAGAATTCAAATCATGAAGAAAAAATAAAGACCCGTGGTTGCCTTCTCGCCTTCTCTCCTCCATCAAGCCTGTGTTTTCCTACTTGCTTTCTCTCCTCCATCAAACCTATTTTTACCTTTTATCCGGTGAAGCAAAAAGAAATCAAATCATGAATAAGCGAAAAGAAATCAAATCAAAAGAAAAAATACAGAAGTTGAGGTTAATACAGAAGTTACCTCAAGAGAAAAACCTGTTGAGGTCATTGTACCATGATACATCTTGGTAGAAATTAGCTTGGTCAGGATTGCCCGCGTGCTGATTGGGGATCATCAGTTACTTGCTTAAGCTTTTGCTGGTTCTTAAAAGACAGCCAGAGAGTGTTATTTTTTGAATGATATATATGTGTGTGTGTGTGTGTGTGTGTATGTGTGTGTGTGTGTGTGTGTGTGTGGGCATCTAAGTTATTTTTTGTATTATTTTCCCCAAATCTAGTGTATTTCAGGGCTTGTGGGCTTTTGAAAAATGAACTAGTCATTGCTCGTCTGTAAATTCCTCAGTCAAAAAACTCCTCATGCACTCTGTGGTCAAACTTGTATAGGGTCCACCTTTATATTCTTGATAGGGGCAGGAGATATATACTCTAAAGAGTACACTGGAGCCGTCTTACCAAATAAATTTCACCTTGTTCCTGCTATAGAACCATTATCCCGAATAATATCCAGAAACAAGGTCAAGGAGAGTGACTTGGTTGTCTTCCTGAAGGCGACGTCCCATTTTCCTGTCGGTTGATGTGTTTCTGGTTGAGGGGAGTTATCAAGTTTATGATTTTTCTATATGTGGTAAGGGATAGCTAAAATCATTAATAACTGCCCCGATCTAACCCAACTGGCGAGCAATCCTAGGCCGTGGAAAATTCCATGAGTTAAGGCGCTTCCCGTACACTTCCAATTAAAAAAAGAAGGTCATTACTAACTTGAATTGTAGCATATGAGCGTGGTTATTTTAGCAGAGGTAAAAAATGCCTCTAGTGCCTTCTCAACTATCAATAATCGAACTATCAAAATCATGACAACAGTAATTGAACAATCGGAATGTATGCAAGAGCATGTGTAATGCATGCAGGTGGTTTCATTGCAGCTAGGTCTATGAATCACCACCACAGGTATGTTATATTCAATAAATATGATGGTGTTTTTTAAATTATATTTCTTAAAAAAATTTAGACCTGTTTTTTAGATTATATTTCTTAAAAATCTATTTGTGTATATCTATTTAATATTTCTATTAATATATTTAATATTTTGGCTCATTATCGGTGGTCAAGTTTCATTGAAGTTTTACTGTGCACCTGAAACATTTTTGATGTTATATTGTGCTTTGGTAGTTCCAAATGAGTATCTGAACTTCGATTCTTTGTTGTTTTCGTTCAAAAATACAAGAGTTTCATCTATGTTGTTGATTTGTATTTCCAGGGGGAAATTTCGTTCAACTTGCCGCTTTGGAACCACCATTCTATTAAAGTCGCAACATCGTTAGGAGTCACCTATTTGTTAATGGATGCTTTGAATTAACCTTTGATTGTTGATACCATCTACCATTATTGATGTTTTCATCTTCATCTAGAAGTGGACTCTATATTGATATGAAATAGTTAATTTCTCTTGGTATCAATGATATTTGAATGATCTGGACCACTCGTTTCTTCTTGAGAGTTTTAAAAAATTGGAAATATTCTTACTTTTTGAGGGTCAAAGAAGTATGTTTGTAGCTCTCTGCTGATGTTTTTTTAAGTTCTACCATCAGAAATCTGGAACAAGTCACTGTGTTAAATAACATCAAAAAATAAACCCTTGAATGACAAAGTGATAAATGAGCAGTTCATAGCAATTCTCATGGTCACTATGCAGTTTCGAAATGGATGGATGCATACCCACATCTCACCATACCCACACCAAATATGCGCATCTAACCTCTTTGCATCTGCTTCCTCATACGCTCTGCTAGCTTTAGTAGATGCAATCTAGCAAGATCCACTATGTCCTGTCAATCCTTCATCAGGTATTCAGTCACTGTAGGGCAACCGATTTCCATAGGCAACTCTTAGTATGTACTATAGGTGGCTATATACATATAAGATGTATGGTTTTGGGACTTATGGTATCATCATAGGCTATAGAGCATAATTTCATATATTTCCTTTACACATTTTTTGGGTCATGATGGGACGACTTATATTATACATGTGGTTTTGGTTTTACTTGTGTGAAATGATGTGTTATTCTATATTTGCAATTGTTCCCTTTACGCTGCTTATAGATATTCATCGTTTTATAAAAATAATTTATTTGGTTTATGGATATGAGGTTCCATGTTATCGACTTCTATCACCTTGCTTAGGATTTTTTCAGATTAGCTCTCCTAGCTCTCTTGCTCGTGCCTATGCTTAGTCCATTAGCAAGCAAGGAAAAATAATGGATCATATGTCATTAACATTTTTAATCTTATTGTATTTAAGGCTATTTTTCGTTAAGCTTATTGTATTTAAGGCTAGTTTCCGAAGAGTTGTTTCTCTTGGAAGCTCTAACCAACAAAGTTTGTTCATTTAATAACAAGCTCCAACCAACAAAGTTAGTTCATCTAATAACACTGATTAGTTCAAGTAATTGCATATTTGTATCCTCTCTGCTAGCTCGGGCTCCAGCTCAAGACAGGGACTAGTTGCCTTTGCAGCCATCCTTGTTCAAAATATAAATTGTACTAGTTCTTAGGAACATAGAAGTGCTTAAGGCAACAACAATCCAAACTAACAGGCTTAGGAGTATGCCCAGTTGAGAATACTTCTTACTCCTGAATAAAATGCATCTTAAGCTAATGGATCTTTTTCTTAGGAGTTTCTCTTCACGCTTGAGCTTCTGGACTGAGATTTGGGTTCATGAGCTTGGATCCAATCATACATAATGGGATTGGATCTATTTTACAAATGATGTCATACTGTCACCCATGTTATTACTAAGTAATGATATTAATAATGATAACATATAGATATTAATATTATTAATTTCAATAGTAATAATAACATCATTAATGTTACATTATTTACATTAATATATTAATTATAATAAAATATAATATTATTATAATTAATAGAATTATTTTTTTATATTGAAAGTAAGTTTGTGTTTGTAATATTAGAGTTTATAATATTTTATTATATTAGATTTATAATATTTTGGTGTATAATAAAAGGTTTCATATTAAGATTTTTAATATTAAGTTTATAATAAAAGGATTTTAATATTGAGTGGATCATAAAATTTAATTATTGCTTATATCATTATAATTATATAATAATTAATATTAATTGTAATATTGAGAAGGGTAGCCTATTTCAAAATAATATTTTTATATTATGGAAGTATAAAAAATTATGAATGATATAAATTTAATAATTTAAAAATATTCTTAATCGTATGCATGATAGAAAAGTTGAAATAAAGCGCTTCTAAATAGTTTTTAAATTTCAAATTTAACTCTTTCTTTCACTTTACAAATTTTCTCCTTTACACCTTACAAATAAAAATTTATTCAAAAATTTTAATCATTGTTGTTTGACCAAATATCCATCCTATGCATTATCCATTAAATTCATCAGCTTTCTTTCTAAGCAATTCCTCTTTTATCTGTGCAATTCATTTTCCCTTTCATTGTTCAAAATGTTATATCAGAATTGGTTTTACTATTGACCGCAATATATCATATTTGATTTTACTATTGACCGCAATTGTTTAGTTGCGTCTTCAGTGGTCATTGGAAGAGAGGGAAAATACTCATTTGTAGTGGTGAACAAAGACGAATGTTTCTCTATATTTTGATTTCACTTCCAGTCTCTATCAATTTTCAACATAATAAGACCATATGCTTTTCCAACTAACAATCTTACTTATTTTATTTGATAGGGTAAAAACTATTGAATGAATACCGAACACTTATCCACTTGATTATGTTTTAAAATGTCTGAAGTATTATTTGTGTTTTTTCACTGGTAATGGCGGTGTTTGTAATATCAGGGGCATTGTCAACAACAAGAATAGTGTATTTTGTGTACGAGGTCAGCAACGGATTCTATTGAAAATTATAAATAAATAAAACACAGAGGAATGCATTCCCCTTTCAACACAGAGAATGTACAAATGTGGAAAATAAAATTCATACACATAGACAAACAATGATTAATACAGGAGAGGAACAATTTTTTTGAAATTTATTCAACTCTTCTCTATTCGATTCATCTCTCTTTTTTTAAACATATGAAACTACATTTGTTTTATACAAAATGGTTGAAGCCTGAAAATCTTAATGCAATTCAATGCAGATCGGACATATACCAAACAAATCTTCCTTTCGCTTAATTCTTCTATTTATACACAAAAACACATTCAAAACACAAAAAAGCACACGTGAAATTTTATGGGTTTCAACTGTGAAAACACATCACATTCAGCCCTCCATTGCAAATTCCAAATCGATGATAATAGCTTTTAACTGGCGCGATACAGGAAAAAACTTAAAAATTGCGATGTGTGATTGTGACGTGGCACATATTGTGTCACAACATAAAAATTATAACTTGTGGACGATATCTGTTAACCCTTGCGATATGCGATTGTGATCACATCGCAAATAACATAACTTGCGGGCGCTTATCTGTTAAACGCATGAGCTTGCGATGTGTGCTTTGCGCTATCCTCTTGAGCCTGACACGTGTGATTGCGATCACATCACATCGCAAATAACTTAACTTGCGGGCGACTGAAAGAGTTAAATAAAAAAAACTTGCTAAGTGTGGGTTGCGGGCGCTAAAGCGATGATAAGTGTGAAATGAAAAAGGTAATGAATAAATGCGATAACGAAGGTTTATATGTGGTAAAGGTATGTGGTGGGTCTCACCGATATCGCATCAAGGGAAGCTTAGCTTCAGAAAAAGCTTAGAAGTAAATTATAAATGTTGCGAAGTGCGGGTGGCGATGTGATAAAATGCGGGAAGTGTGATATAGCGGAAGGTAAGTTAATAACGAAATTTAAAGGTTTGTGCGCAGATTACAATGTGGTAAGGTAGGTGGGTTCCGCCGATATCACATCGTCGGAGATTTAACTTATGGCGAAACATTAAGAGGTAAAGCATAAAAGTTGCGGGCTGCAAAGTTGTGGGCAATGGTAAGTCAACGCGGAAAGGAAATAAACGCAGAGAAAAGGGCTCGGGTACTCTACTTTTTATTTTGTGTGGATTGCATTAAAACGCCTTTAGGTTTGAAAATAGAGGCTTCATCCTTCCCTGCACAAAAAAATCAATGAAGCGTGGGTTGTTGCCACTCCTTATTCATGGCAGTGGTTGGGAGTATTTCCAACACTCCCCCTTAATCACAATTGCCGCCATCAATCATTCCTAGACACTTTCTGAGATAAACAAAACTTTTCTGTCCCAATGGCTATGTGAGGATATCAACAAACTATTCCTCTGACCAGAAATTCTGCAAAACAATTTCACCATTGTTAACCAATTCCCTTATGAAATGGTATTTGGCATCAATATATTTTGTTCTCTTATGGAAAACATAATTTTTGACAATGCAATTGCTGAGCTATTATCACAGAAAATTGTGGTTCCTTTGTCTTATTTATGACATAAATATCTCAGCATCCTTCTCATCCAAGCTGCTTGACATGTTGTTGTTGTTGTTTCTAGATATTCAGCTTCTGCTGTTGGTAATGAAACTATTGGTTGCTTCTTGGAAGCCCATGAAATGGCTCCCGATCCCAAATGAAAAACATACCTTGATGTGCTTTTTTTGTCATCAACACTTCCATCCCAATCACCGTCAGTGTAGCTAATCAGCTTAAAATTATCAGTTTTAGAGTATATAACACCATAATCCTTTGTTCCATTTACATACCTTAAAATTATCTTGCCTGCTTGCCAATGTGTCTCCTTGGGTGTCTCCATGAATATGTATATCAGACTTATTGCATACATTGTATGATACCTAGTAGTAGTAAAATACATTAGACTGCCAACCATGTTTTGTGCAATGTTGGATTGACCTTCTTGCTACAATCTTCCTTGCTCAACGTCAACCCCATGACAGTTGGAGTTGATGATGGCTTGTTGTTCTGAATATTGAACCTTTTTAAAACTTATTCAACATACTTTTCTTGGGAGATAAAAATTCCCTTTTCTGTTTGCTTTACTTCTTTGCCCAAAAAATATCTTAACAAACCCAAGTCAGTCATTTCAAACTCACTCTTCATGACTTCTTTGAAATCAGAAATGAGAGAAATATCATTTCCTATAAAAATTAAATCATCTACATACAAAAAAACAATAAGAATTTTACCATCATTTTCTTTGATGTAGAGTGTGGGTTCACCATCACACTTGTCAAACCCATTTTCCACCAAGTAAGCATCAATCCTACTGTAGCATGCTCATGGTGCTTGCTTCAGTCCATAAAGAGCTTTCTTCAACTTACACACCTTGTGTCCTTGGCCTTCTATTTCATAGCCAGGAGGTTGTTCAACATCCACCTCCTCTTTCAACAATCCATTCAAGAATGCTGACTTCACATCCATTTGATAAACTTTATACTTTTGTTTTATTGTTATAGACAACATTGTCCTCATTGTCTCCATCCTTGCAGCTGGTGCAAAGGTTTCCTCATAGTCGCTTCCTTGTTGTTGCTTATAGCATTTGACAACTAGCCTTGCTTTGTGCCTTTATATCTTGCCTTCAATGTTGCTTTTGGTCTTATAGACCCATTTCACTCCAATAAATTATTTTCCTTGTGTAGGTCCACTAACTCCCATGTGTCATTCTTTTCTATTGCTCCTATTTTTTCATTCATTACTTCAATCCATTTCTCTTCTTTGACTGCATCTTCAAAATGGATTGGGTCATCAATATGACAAAAAAAAGCAAATAAATAATTCAGACCAGCATTATTATCAACTTCTTCTTGCTCATAAATTTCATTTAAATTTATGAATCTTGGTCTTCTTGTATTTGTTGAAGATGTGCTTGGAGTTGCACTTGAACTTGAGGGAGTTTCTGATCCCTGTGGTGTTCTTGGAGAAGCGCTCCCTTTATTTCTCAATGTTGTTCTATTGCCTGCTTGCGGTGTGCTCTGTTGAGCTTGTGTAGGTGGAGGAGGAGCCACAGTTGGGGAATTACTTTCTGCAATCAATTCCTCTTTGTCTTCATGTGAAATACATGTCTTTACATTCACCGTCTTCTCTAAACTTCCATCCAAAGTTTATTCTTATATGAAATGAACATCTCCTATGATTATTACCTTCTTGGTTGATGGATTGTAGAGCTTGTATGCCATGGATTCATCATTGTATCCAAAAAAAGTACACTTCTCCCCTTTGATGTCCAACTTCTTCTTTAACTAATCTAGGAGATGTGCATATGCCACACATCCAAACACTCTCATGTGAGTGACAAATTACTTTTTTCCACTCCATGCTTCTTTTGGAACTCTGTTCATAATAGCTTTGGTTGGACATCTATTTAAAATATAAGCCGAAAAATTGACAACTTCTGCCCAATACTCATTTGGAAAATTATTTACCTTCAACGTACTTCTTACCATGTCCATGATGGTCCTATTCTTTCTTTTTGCTACACTATATTTCTGAGGTGTATACCTCGTGGTAAATTTATTGTGTATTCCATGCTCCCTGCAGAAACATAGGAAGACTTTGGAGATATAATCTCCACCTATATCAGTTCTCAACACTTTTATGTAGTGTCCACTCGCTTCTCAATAAGAGATTTGAAGTGGTAGAACTGTTCAAACACTTCACTTTTTTGTTTTAGAAAATAGATCCATGTCTTCCTTTTGTAATCATCTATAAATGTCAAAACATAATGATTGCCAGCTAATGATGGCATTTACATTGGTCCACATAAATATGAGTGGAAAATCTCTAAAGTTTCCTTTTCCCTTATACTCTTTCCTATTATAAATGATTCTCTATGTTGTTTTCCCAAGATGTATCCTTCGCATAGGCTGTCTGGTTTCTCTATGAGTGGTAACCCCTTTACCATGCCTTTTCTATGCAACAAATTCAAACTTCTGAAATTGAGATGTCCAAATCTCAAATTCCATAACCAGTTCTCATCTTTCACATCTTCTTGAAAGATTTCTTGTGTGGCAATTGTTACAACACCTCCTTCCTTCAAGTCTGATCTAATCTTGAGAGGAAAGCATTCTATTGCTTTTCATGTGCACTTTTGCAATGAGCTATTTACTTGGAGGTTTATCCATGATTGTGTAGACATCATTCTTAAAAAACACATTGTAGCCCTTTTGCATGAGCTATCCAATGCTTAGAAGGTTAAATTTCAGGCTACATACATAATAGACATCTGGCATGAACTTATTCTCTCCCTTCTTTGTCAGTATGTTTACTCTTCCTTTCCCCAAGACAAAGACCTTGTTATCAGTCCCCGTTGTCACTTCAGATTTTAGACTTTCATCTAGATAGGAAAACATTTATATGTTTCCAGTCATATGGTTACTACAACCTGAATCTAAGAACCATAAATCTTCTTGTTTTTCTTGTGCTACATTACAAGTTAATATCACACTTCCTTGGTTTTTATTTTCTTTTGTAAAATTTACACTAGGTTTACTACCCATGTCATTTTGCCTCTTTCTACATTCATTTTAATAACGACCATACTTTTTTCAATAATGATAATGGACTTGAGATTTATTATACCTCTGTCCTTGTGCTTAGTTCTGGCTTGAGCCTTGGCTTGGATTTTGATTGTTTCCCCTTCCACTTGTGTTTGCAGGGCTGCTTCTTGCACCTCTGTGTGGGCTTCTTGCTCTTCCTCGGTGGTTTGATATTCCTCGACCCCTACCTTGACCAAAATACATTTGTGTCTTGAATGCATGCTCCAATGAGGATTTTGTTTCTCTGTTCAGGTTCAGTCTATGCTCATGAGACATCAGTGATGCATGAAGCTCATCCACTGAAAATTGTAAGAGATCCTTTGTCTTTTCTATGGCCACTACTATGGCATCAAACCTTGATGGTAGACTTCTTAATAATTTCTCCACTATTCTCCTTTATTCAAGTGTCTCTCCATCAGACTTGATTTGGGTAACCAACCCAATCACATGTGTGAAGAATGAGTCTATGTTATCAGACTCTTTCATACAAAGAGTTTCAAAATCTCTTCTCAGCATTTGAAGTTTTGTTGTATTCACCTTTTCCATGCCTTAATAGGTTGTCTGGAGGGTATCCCATGCGTCCTTAGACTTTTTTTCTACTGCAATCCTTGGTAAAATACTCTCATGTACTACTTGGAAAATATAGAAGAGGGATTTGGAGTCCTTCTTCTTATTTTCTCTCAATAAATCTCTTTGTGCTTTTGTCAAAGCATTATATGTTGCTTCATCTGCTAGTTCTTAGAAACCATTTTCCAATAGCTCCCAAATATCTTGTGAGGAGAATAGGGCCTTTATTGTAATAGCCCAATAATCATAATTATTCCCATTGAACTATGGTAGGTCGGGATTATTTAGGCTTGTTCTTATTACTGCCATCTTGACTGTGTAAAAAAATCCTTCTCACTACTCGAGAGTCAGATTCTCAAAACAATCTTTCAACTTCTTTAGTAAAGAACACTTTCTTTCACTGAGAGCCTAGACTTGTTCTGATACCATGTTGAAAATTATAAATAAAACAAACACAAAGGAATGTGTTCCCCCTTCAACACAGAGAATGCACAAATATGGAAAATAAAAGTTCATACATACAGACAGACAACGATTAACACAGGAGAGGAAATTTTTTTTTTTAATGTATTCAACTCTTCTCTATTTGATTCATCTATATTTTTTTAAACATATGAAATTATATTTGTTTTAGACAAAATGGCCACAACATGAAACTCTTAATACAATTCAATGCTGATGGGACGTATACCAAACAAATCGTCCTTCCACTTAATTCTTCTATTTCTACATGAAAACACGTTACAAACACAAAACAACGGATGTGAAATTTTATGGGTTTCCACTGTGAAACCACATCGCATCCGGCCCTCCATCGCAAATCGCAAATCGATGATCATAGCTTGTATTGAAGTGATACGAGACAAAACTTAAAACTTGCGATGTGTGATTGTGACGTGGCACATATAGCATGGCAACATAAAAATTATAACTTGCAAGCGGTATCCATTAACCCTTGCGATATGTGATTGTGATCCCATCACAAATAACACAACTTGCGGGCGCTTATCCGTTAAACTTCTGAGCTTGCGATATGCACTTTGCGTTATCCTCCTGAGCTTGACACATGTGATTGCAATCATATTTCATCGTAAATAACTTAACTTGTGGGCAGCTGAAAGAGGTAAATCAAAAAAACTTGCGATGTGCATGGTGCAGGCACTAAAACGGTGGTAAGTGAAAAATGAAAAAGGTAAGGAATAAATGTGATAACGAAGGTTTGTATGTGGTAAAGGTATGTGGTGGGTCCCGCCGATATTGCATTGGCGAAAACTTAGTTTTGGTGAAAGCTTAGAGGTAAATGCTAAATGTTGCGAAGTGCGGGTGGTGATGCGATAAAATGTGGGAAGTGCAATATGGCGGAAGGTAAGGAAATAATGAAATGTAAAGGTTTGTGCGCGTTTTACAACTCAGTAAGGTAGGTGGGTCTCACTGATATCGCATCAGCGAGGATTTAACTTATGGTGAAACGTTAAGAGGTAAAGCATAAAAGTTGCGGGCAACAGTAAGTCAACGCGGAAAGGAAATAAAAGCATAGAAAAGGGCTCGGGTACTCTGTTTTGGATTTTGTGTGGATTGCATGAAAACGTCTTCAGGTTTGAAAACAGAGGCTTCATCCTTCCCTGCAAAAAAAATACAATGAAGCGTGGGCTTCTACTACTCCTTATTCATGGCGGTGATTGGGATTATTTCCAACACATTCCATCTCTTCACAGTTCCAATGCACTAGTGTTAATATTGATACTAACATCAATATTGGCCATGAGCCGGTTTCTTCAAGATTCTTAATCAGTCAAATCCAAATATTTAAAGCGTATATTTTCCCATATTTTCTTGTTTAATTCATATTCTCAATCTTTTTTAAGGCATTCCCTTGTGATGGTCAAACATTTATACACCCCTAGATACTGAATTCCTTGCAATTTCACATATTTGGAAATATCTTCTCATCACTGTACTTCCATGTCTACGTGCCATCTAGATTAAAATACCCTCTTGGATGAAGAAGGAAAGTAATTAAATGCACTAGGCTTCCAATTTTTTTTTTTTACTTTTTCTTGCATTTTGTTGTTATTGATTGATTTTGTGATCCCTACCCTTGGTATGGAGGAATGTTAAATATTGACTTGAGTTGTAATTTTCATATTCATAATCTATTCGATCATAATCCATTTGAACCACAGGTTTATCAAGAATTTAGATAAATCAGTTCCACATAAAACATGTTCATAAATTATCAAAGAAATTTCATTCCTCTTTAAATTTGATAAATTAAAACTTCATTATTTTGAAGAAACTTAGCAATAATAGTGAGTTATTCAAGTTATCAAATCCTCGCTTCCTAGGTAAACGACCAAAATAACCTCCCAGTTTATGTGGGGGTGAAGAAAATGGTGAGTCAGGTGAGAACTTCCAGTTATCAAGCCCTCGCCACCTTAGTACTATTTACTATTAGAAACATTCACATAAACTATTGCAATCTATCCACATTTCTCATCACAAATTCATCCATTGCAAACGTAGCATATTTTATTATATTTAGTTCGATTGGTTTCGTGATATTCATATGAAAGTCTGATTTGAATCACAGGCAATGCATGGCAGCTAATATGGTGCAGAGCGTGTAAATTCTAAAACGTGATCGGCAAGACCCAAGTTCGGCCATGATAGTCTGGCCCAGAAGTGGTGGAGCTTATTCAAGTACAACTTCTCCACTAGCTGGTAGATGTCGCTTAGGGTAGTTGGTTCTTTGTCGTCTTGTATAAATGGAGCAAAGAGGTTGGGGGCATAATTCAGAAGCGGTGAATAGTAGGGGCGAAGAATGAAAAGGTGAATAGGAGGGACAAAACAATGAAACGTGTATATTATACAATGAGAGGTGTATATGTTGAAAATATTAAAGTCACCTGCGTACCCCATGCAGGTAGAAATAGAGTATAACAACAGGGGCAGCTTCAACAGGAGCTTGTGTGCACAGCTTTGTGCATTCAAGAGGTATTGGAGAGAACCGTAAGGATGGAATTAATGTTTTATGGACAACAACCACCATTGCAGAGGTGAAGTTATGTTTGTATGGGCGTAGCCGTATTTGTAGAGAAATGAAGACTTTCATGGTTCAACAACGCAACAACAGAGTTTTAATGAGAAACAGTCATTTCAGGCTTTTAAGCCCTCAACAACCAAATACGAAGAAATTTTTTTTAAATGGAAAAGTTCTTTAAGTTTTTGAATGAGACACGTGATAGTGGTCCCCACCACTTCATTGTCAATCGCAATCGCAAGTTTTATGTTAAAGTGCTGTGTTGATATGAAGTGTTCCGATATGATGCGATGTGATCACAATCACAATCGCAAATCGCAAAAGGAACAATGCATGTTCCGTTTCCGAAATATGTTACCACCGATGTATTACATGCGATGTGATAATCAGCAATCGCAATTGCATTCACCAAAATCCATTCACTGCATATGTTGTGTTTCATTGAATGTTTGCAATGAGATCGTAATCGCTAATCGCAATTGCTCGTTGCAATATGTTCTCCACCCATCTGAAGTGTTAAACTGCCGATGGTGCGATGCGATCACAATCGCAATCGCAACATCGCATGTTTGTGATTCAACCGTTCTGCCAGTTCATCGCCGATGCGCCGATGTGATCTCCGTTGTGGGGTCCATCGCACATCGCAAATCGCAAATTCCAAGTTCCAATTGTTCCGCTAAACGCAAATCGCAATTTCAAAAGTTCATTCTGCCAAGTTATTTTTTGTTCCGCCGATCGTCGATCACCGATTATGAAGTGGGCTCCACTCGTATATCGCGCTAAAGAAATTTTTAGGTTAAAATTTATGTTCCGGAAATGTATTTTATTTTGTTTTGTTTTATGTTTTTTTTATTCCACCGCACCATATAAAAAGTAAAAGGGCCCGTAGGTTTAATAGAATGAATGTATTGTATTGTTGTGTAGTGAAATAGCCAGCAGGCAAAGAAAAACACAGTGAAGACCAGAGAGCACTGTTTGTGCGTTTTAAGAGACAGAGAGAGAGAGTGATTTTTGAGAGCACTGTGTTTGTAGCAGTCAAGTTTGTTTTGTAATCCCACTTTAGTGGAAGAAGAAGAAATTTGTAATAGCTTTTGTTCTGTTAATGAAATATAAAAGTTTTATTCTGCAATATATATCATTTTATTCTCTGTGTTAGAAGGAGAGTATTATTCTCTCAGTTATTGTTTTGGAGTTATCAGAAATTCCAACATGGTATCAGAGCTTATCCAGGCTCTTTGAAGGTTTCAAAGAAGCTGAAGGAAGAAGAAGATTTTTTTGCCTTCATGCAAGGCTCAACAAAAGTTAAAGTCCAGGTATTTCTAAAAAAAAAAGATTTTTATTTTTTTAAAAGAGAAGGAAAGACAGTTTTTTTGAAAAACACAGTCAATTTTAGTTCAGAGTTCAGTTTATAAGTGTTGTAGAGGTAAATCCCCTCTGCGGACAGAGGCGATACCTACTAGCCCAGACCGGGTCTAGTAACAATCGTATCACGCTAAGGTGCAAGTTCCTAATTTCAATAGTCTACCAAATTGCGAAGAAGGCCTACCTCAAGTCCAATGCTGTCGTTTGTAGAGAAGATGACGCTCCCGTTTCCTTGCTCCAACAGATCACAATCCTTTCGCTCACCATGATCGAACACCTGCACACACAAGAAACATGACAAACACAAGCGTAAAACCCGATATATGCAATTATGTATCAGTCAGAGAAGACACAACTCATGATCATAATGAACAGTAAGATTGGAACCATAACTAATAGTCGCTTATCATTAATTCATACAAAGGAAAATACAACCTGGATCTGACGCTGAACCTTCCTTCGGCGGGTCGTCAGCGGAATACGTCTCGGTAAAGCTTGTCGGGAATGGGGACAAGCCTCTCTCTTCGATCGTCAATCTCCTTGCTATGGATTTGGCACTATGAGGACTATCAAAGCTCTTGCAGCATTCTTTAGGCTATGAAGGCTCTTGGAGATTCTTGGAGATTAGCTTGCAAAGGGAAATGGCAAGCTTATATAGATGGTGGAAGGGGAGTTGGGATCCCTACAATTATGGGATTGGCCCTATCTTCAAGGAAGCTTCCATGAGAGGTGGAAAACTACTTCCTCTACATGGAGATCCAGAGCCAACCTCCCAACTCAATTTAGAGACCAGTTTAGGAATTAGTTGGAGTCAATATTCCACCATTTATTTTTAAAAAACACCCTTTATTAAGCCTGGCGTGAGTGCGACTCTGAGATAGAGTGCCAATTGGCGCGCCCTCTTTGAAGGATTTCCCTTGTTGGCACGGGTATAACACTGGCTAGTCGCGCCAAGGATGAAAAGGTTATTTTTAGGGTTTTTCATAAGGAGATGTCTTCAGGGGAATGAAATTCCATGTCTAGGGGAATGCCATGAAAGTGTTTTCAGGTTATGTCACTGCTCACAGGTCACTGAATGAGCCCTCCAATGTGCGATTGCAGGGACGGTGACAAATGGCTGTGTAACAGATGCCACCTAAAGCATGAGGCCCGAAAGAGAGAGAGGGGTGAAATGCTTTACGAGAACGTGTCCAACTGAAAACACTACCGTCGGAAGACCTGCATAGAGAAGTATGACTGATATCTCAAATACATGATATATATGTGGTATGGGCGCAGCCATCCATAGCAGAGTATACAATAATCCAGATCCAAGGTATGGACGCAGACATCTAGTAAGGATTGATAAAGAGACTCAAGTATGGTCGCATCCATACAATCAGTGAGTCATGTAACTAATCATAATAATCCACAAAATCGCAGCCTGGATTTTAACATACGAAATCCAGGGTCTTGCACTCCATCTCGACTCGAACAAAGTACAAGTTCAAGCATGTGAATAAGTAAGTTGAAGTTGAACATGCAAGAACATTGCGTGATTACCAGCCAATGATGAAAGCTGTTAACAGATGTGAGAGGTACCACCAATAATGACAATGGTCCTCAAGGTACTATAGGTACAATCTATGACATGTGAATCAATGAGCTAGCGTTGAACACTAGTAGAATCACTCGATCGGAGGCCAATGATGAAAACCGCACATCGAATGCGAAGAACCTGCCATTGAGGCATGCAGGCTCCAAGGTACCAGAAGGGAGTCTCTAGATCAGCTTCCTGGATAATGAGCTGAAGTCGACAGGAAGTGACCTTGATCGAAGGTGGGCCATAGTGTTTCCCACATCATCGACACGAGACAGAGGAACATAATGTCTTTGTGAATCGGGATTAGATGAGAATCAGAGGAAGGTTGAAATTTTCATAGGTCAACTTCTCTTGAACATATCAACGGCATGACAGTGGATTTGGTAGTATTTGACCTCAAAAGATCAAAGGTCATGATGACGAGGCAAAGAGTAGATGAGAGGTAAAAAAGGATTACCCAAACCCACGGAGGCAAGCGAAAAACGAGATGAGATGTCCCCAACCTAACACGAATGCAGACAAGTGTCATGTTCAAGAGCGACATACTTCTGACACGACAACGATTTTGGTTCCATTTTTCCCCCACCATTTCTGGTGAGTACCTCTTTATTTTTACACAAGCTTGAAGAGGATACCATATGCTGGTCATATAATTTCGTCCTTTGGACAAACCCAACCTAGTACATTTAACGAGCCCTAGGAAGGTGAAACTCGAATAACGTCATGATTGACGATTTCCGATGTCATTTAAGTTTAACGAGTCTGAAAAAGGAAGAACTCGGCGTCTTTTCATGTTTAGAGAGTTTGAAAAGACAGCAAAAAAGTGAACTCCAATAGTCCCTTTTCGTAAATAGTTCCTCAGATCCAAAAAGGTAGAAAACTATGTCCGAGGAAACCTCCTAGTCGCGATAGGCTAGGGAATTCTTTTTTCGTAAGTAATCTATCCCAGCCTGAAAAAGGGGTAAACGTATACTGGGTAGATGTCGTTTTGTAGCCACTTTAACGAGATCGAAGCAACAAGGGACTCGGCAATCTTTTCATGTTTAGAGAGTTAGAAAAGAGCTGAAAGATGACTCCTCTTGGAGGAACGAGTGGTATAAAGGGTAGAAACTGGTTCCGGTAATGGTGGAACTACTCAGAACATGACAAAAGTCAAGAGGTTGGCTAATAAGACCACTCATCGCAGTGGTTCCTCAGGAATGGGTAAAACAACCAAGTGAAGGCATATTATTGGCCAAGTAGATAGTGACGATGGAGTGAGAAAACCAAGGCTCATCTAGCAAAAACAGGCTGATAAAATGGAAATCACAAGAGGTAAAATGGGAAAGGTTTCATTTTTACACAAGCTTGAAATCAGGAAACTCTGCTTGAAGTTGGTTTCATTTTTACACAAGCTTGAAACAAAGATAAACTATGCTTGAAACCGGTTTCATTTTTACACAAGCTTGAAATGGAAACAAACTATGCTTGAAATAGTAAGCATGCCCCTAGCATGGTGACTCAATTCGAGGTACATGCCCCCCAAGCTTCAGTCCATATGAAAGGCAGATGGAGTGAAGGTTCAAATTACGAGATCAATAGAAATACTCGACTAGGATTTTATGAGAACTTACCAAAGACTCGAATTGAACGGGAACGTGTTTCATTGTTTTAATGAGGTTGACACATTAAAAGAACTATCCTCAGGACACCTTGTTTCATGGTTTAAGGAGCTTGACACAAGACAAGGAACTCTGCTCCGACAACCTTGTTTGATTTTTTAAGGAGCTTGACAAAATAAAACAAACTATGCTCCAACCAGCTTTTTTCATTTTTTAAGGAGCTTGACACAAGAAAATGAACTCTGCTCCGACGACCTAGTTTCATTTTTTAAGGAGTTTGACACAGGAAAAGAACCATGCTCCGACCGAATTCATCATAATGAACAAGAAGTCATCGCTTCCAAGAGTTCCACTCCCGATGGAAGGAAAACATCCTGGAAGTCAGGACCCAATGCCCCCAGCACCTAATGCACGACGGCATCGTCACTGAGTACAGGCATGGGCTAGGTAGCCACATAGTTGACCTGCGGTGGGGCAGATACAATGGGTGGATAAAAACCAGGAAGGGATGATGGCGGGCCAGTTGCCACATCAGGACCAAAGAATGAAAGTTGATCAATGGTCACGATCCGTCCTTCATGTGGAAAAGCACACTACTCGGGGAAGAGGGAGTGAGACAAGGGCTCCCATGGCATAGGTGTAATCGCGCCTGTGAGCGGCATTGAAATCCAAAGGGCCTCGGAACGACCATCACGCCATATATGGACGGTTTACTCTCCTAAAAGCAGTCACTGTAGTAACCTCAGAAGGACTCTGGCTGCTGACTACTCTTCAGCAGTGTTTGTTATCATGAAGAAGTGGTAAAGCAACCATGTAATCCACACAAACAGCTGGAAGACGTAATACCACTGGTTTTACCTTTGCCTATATATAATGGTGCCTGTATTAAACTGTATCATTGAAGAGCTCGCATCAGAGCTCGAAAAGGAACATATGACTCAAGGCGTAAATCCCGCAAATCGATTCCAACAAGAAGCGACCAACCACGTGAGGCTACCATCGACAAGCGAAGGTCTTTCCTCGATGTTACTAGAGAGAAGAAGCATCCTCCCATGACCTCCATCTCGAAGGCGGGAGGATATCTCTTTGAAGCCTCCATCATGGAGGTGGAGGAGGGCTTCTCGTAGCCACGGCAAGGTGAGAATCTTTCTCCAAGCCCTCGAAGAATCCGAAGAGACCAAGGACATGAGGGGTGTGAGATCCACTCCTCTACGGTAAAAGACTCGGTGCACCGCGACGTGGGTTGGCTTCTACCGATCCTATGACCAATGGTTGGTCGTGGTCCGGATTCGTGAATTTGAATTTCGGGGGGAGTGGGATCGACCAAGGATGACTCTCGACCAACCATGGCATCACCCTGAAGACTCCAAAGAAAGTTGTTTATAACTGTACCGGAGGCGTGGGTAGAAACGTCAGTTGTCTCAAGACTCGCTTACTTCATCCATGGGCGACGAAAGGTGAATAGCATGGTGCTCCCACACAAACTCGGTGGATTGGTGATCTTACCCCGCTTCTTAGAGCCCACCAGTTGCCCCCAACTCGATCTTTGAAAGACAAACACAACTATGAGCCACCGTTTCGGACCATACTTCGAGTACTTTTAACCAAGGCAAGCCAAGAAGATGGTCTCCTGCACAACATGTGGGAATCACTTTCCGAGGAGGGTTAAGGGTTATCAAGAGGAGACGTTTCAGAGCAATAGCAAAGATTTCTTTGAATCTCTCGTTATCGAATTCTTCTTCTTTGTCTTCTTTCTTCTTCTTAGCGACCGCACCAACCCACTTTCAAAGATGATGAGGAGGACCTTAAACAAAGAAGAAGGGGAGGGGTCCACCCAGGAATCAACATGATGCGGGGTTCGGGTGTGGAGAACCGATCGACTCGCAACGGAAGTTATTTGGGGACAATGAGGTTGAAAACAACCAAACAGTAACCCAATGCTAAGCCCCGGGACAATAGGCACACACACCAACAGCTCCAAAAGGAGGAAAATGACCTCGTGATTCCTTCGAGGGAATTCGGTTGGTGAACTCGAAAAAGTTGCCATCAAACTCAAACCACACACGGCCGAAAACGGTAGTTAAGACACGATCAAACGCGTCAACAAGCAATGTTCCAATATGTGTAATCGTGGGCGATTAATTCTTACCACATTGGAAAGTAAGAAATTCTACCGTTTCATATTTTAAGAGTCGAGAAACGACAGGTAAAAGATGACTCTATCTCTTTCGAGTTGACACAAGCGTGAAAGGACAAGCGCTTGACGATCTTTTTCAAGTTTAGGAGTCGAAAGTTACTGCAAGACTCAAGCCAGAAAGACTAGGCACAAAGGGTGAATAAATATCCGTGAATCGCAATATACACCTTGGTTTCAATAATGAAACAAAAATCGACCAAGGACTTTCCGTACGTGCAGGTAGTCTCTCGACTGCCTGCCCGGGGACCACGGTAAAAGGCGCACCGCCTCCCGGATAAAGCGACTGAACCCATAGGGGTCTCTTTATATACGCGACTTCGTACGTGAGCGTATCCGTACTAGCGTCTGTCCCGTCAACAACGTACAAACATTAGGTTTAACGACGCCTTTAACACGTTCCTCAGCCTAGACCTTCTAAATATGTTGCGTGTTCCAATGTTGCCTAGTATTACTGAACAATTCAGCAATGATCTTTCAAATTAAGTTTCACTGTGCCTTATCGTATGTAGTGTCTCCTAAATGCAAGCTATATGCCACGATGCAACATTTCGTTCGATGAAAACTAGTTAAATGAGAGTTGAGAGCTTTTATACAAACGAAATGAACTAATACAAACAAGAATGTCTCTAGGTCTAATGCAAATTGCACACTTTTCATTCAAACACTAATTTTCAGCAATAAAAGATGACAATTTGCAATTTCAATTACAAAAGAGACTATATATATTTTTTTGATTTTCAATGTTTAAATTAGCCAATGTGCACCGAAACAAAAGGAACAATGGAGAAATGATAACTAAGAGCGAAGCAACAACATTCATCTAACAAAGCAAGCAACTAAATCTCTAACTCCACCCAAAAGTCTCTCAAATCGAAGAAAGACTAAACACCCAATGGACCGTGCGATCCGGGTCCAAAGCAAGGGCAACGACTCCCGAATGAAAGAATGAACAATCACTCAAAAAGACGCAACAAAACAATCAAAGATCGCTAAGAGGGCGTGAGAATCAATCAACAAGTTGACAGACAATCAAGACACCAAAACTCCCAAGGAGGGCTCGATTCACTATGCCACTAGATGCCCTAGGGCTCAAATCGTGAAACCGACAAATACGCAGGCAAACAACCAAAGGATAGCGGTGAATTCCAGTCAAACAAGACTCCAATACACTCACACAATCGAGAAATTAAGAAGAAGGGGGCATCGTCAAGCTCGTGCCAAAAATTGAAGGAAACCCCAAAAAGTCACGGGTGGCGCGATCGTGGCCCCGAAACTAGCGCGCAGGCCGGCGGCGCCAGACAACAAATGAAACACGCGCCAAGTGGCGGCATCATTGCAAACGCCACGAGAGTTATCAACACACCAACAACCGAAAAGAGACCAAGTCACGTCATAAACCAAGAGGCTGTGTCAATGAAAGAATCCAACCCGCAAGGTTCATCAAGCGTGAGAAATAATCAAAGCGAACCAATCATAAACGGACAAGGAAAACCGACGATTCTCAAATGAGTCGCCAATTTGTTGAGGAGTGGCAAATCCCTCCATGATGGCAGGCTACTCCAACAATGAAAGCCCAAAATAGGTCTAGCAACAAACAAACAATGCTATGACGCAAGCTCCTAGTTACAAAATGAAAGACTTGGGATAAGAGCCTACCTGGATTCCAACGCTAGATCCGAAGAAGAAGATGCCCCCGTTCCCACCGTGCATCACAATCCTTCCACGATCTCCGTGGACGAACACCTCGCACACACAAGAGACGAACAGATACATGCATATGAACCAAACATACGTAACTAAATATCTATTTCGAAAAGATATTACTCGCATTAACATGATCACAAAAGGAGTGGAACCATAATCATAGTCATCTATTAAAGTGATAAACGAATAGTTAAGTAACCGAGTTCCGACGTCGCAGCCCTCCTTCGAACGAGTCCCCGCTGTCCACGTTCCTCGCAAAGCTCTCAAGGAAAGGGAAACCCTCCAGTCTCGTAACAATGATCTCTCTTGCTTAATGGGCCTTTAAGGGAAAGAAGGGATTCTTTACAAAGACAAAGGCACTTTGGGACAGGGAGATGCAAAGCCAAAGATTTCAAGACTAGCTTGCCATGATCCCAGTGCTTTATAGATGGGGAAGGAGGGAGTTGGGATCCTCACATTATGGGATCGCTCCTATCATCAAGGAAGGTTCCATAGAAGGTGGCAAAACTACTTCCTTCCATGGAACTCAGCCAAAACCTCCCAACTCAAGATAGCAAGGTTGTGAGTTTGTTTGAACTCAACTGCCATCCATATATAAAAAACAACTCTAAAATGGGTGGCGCGATTGTCGCTCTATTACTGCAGCGCCAAGTGGCGCGACCTTCTTTAGCGTTGTGGATTACTTTCCAGTGGCGCGAGTACCGAACTGCCTACCCGCGCCAATGCAAAAAGAGCTTCGTTTTTTCACAGATTTTGCAAGGAGATGTCTCAAGGGGAAATGAAGCTCATACTCGCAGGGATGCAATGATGATGTTTTCGTTGCACACGTTGTTCACAAAGTCACATTATGGGTCCTCCACTGTATGATCATGTGGAATGGTAGGGACTTGCATACCATCAAAATAATAGGTTACAATAAAGGCATTGCATTCCAGATTCATGTGTTGAGCCACCTTTCACTGAAGTACTTTCAATTGTTTATTGTTATTTTTCTTATGTATTCCATATAAAATTTTATGTTTTTTGAATCTAAATGTTATAACATGAATTTTATTTCATAACTTGTTTAAATACACTCTATCTTGAATTGTTATTCATTTTCATGTTTTCTTTCCGATATCCGAATCTTAGAATCCTTAATTTCTCTCCCATCCCAATTAACCTCTTCACCTTCATTCATCATCCTATTAAGGAATCCTTAATTTCTCCTTGATCCCCGATTGAAACCACTTCACCATCCACCCTAAAAGATTCGATGTTACTCACCTACCTTTCCCATGAACACTTCCTTTAGAACTCGATTCTCATTCCTATTTTCTCGATACATTGGTTCCATAGCCCAATGGAAAATATACATACAATTATCCATCTAAATCGCAATTCCACCAACAAATCAAACCAAACCAAAACAAGCATATATAACTAGCCTAAACTTGACCAAACAACAAAGTTAAATCATAAAGAGAGCCCTCTCTCGAGCATTAGGAAGGCTAGATCTCGATCTCAAAAAGGTGTTTTTCATGCTACTCGGTAATTTATTTCTTTAGCCTTGGGAAAATTACCGAGTGATAACACATTCAATTACATACATGCTTTCATTTTTTTCCATGATTCCATGTCTAATATTTTTTAAATAAAATTATCTTTATTTTCACACCAGAAAATTATATCAATAACTTTAAACTACATATTTACACAAAGAAAAAATGCCTACCTCCTAAAAAATATGATTATTTAAATACTTTGTTAAGAAACCACTTCACAAATCAAGAAAACATAGATCAATCACTTAGAAATCAACCTTTTCAAGGGGGAAACCTCCTTTACATTACATAAATGAAAAATTCTCGGGATAATATAAATGACAAAACCTCATTTTTATATATAGTACTCCAATGGGTCATAACATAATCCTAGCCTACATAATAATAAAATTGTATGGGCACAAAAATAACAATATTGGGTTTTTATGGGGAAAAATAATAACAACAGGGGACTACATGGGCAAAACAATAAAAATAAGGGGGGTATACTAACAATAACAATGAGGGGATACATCAGTATTATATGGACCTATCATGCCCCCTCTCCTTCAAAAAGTGTTGTCCTCAATGTTTAAGTAGTAGTTATGGATGCTTCTCGTATAAAATTATCATCCTCCCATGTCAAATATTCAATAGTTAAGTCTTCCACTTGATGATATATCCGAAATTGATCAATTCCGTAGTCACGAGTTCTGGTGGATCGCTTCAGTTCCAATATGATTTTTCCTTCTTCATAAAGTTATGGAAATATTGTTTAAACCGAGATTTTCATGTATAACTTTCAAGCATGAAACATGGAAAATTAGGTGCACTTTAAGATGCATGAAGCTCCAATTTGTATGCCATAAGATCGATCTTTTGCAAATAATCTTGTAAGGACCATAATTCTTTGGTGATAATTTATTATCCTTCTTAGCTTCGCTTAAGGACATTTTTTTGCATGGTTGTAGCCATAAAAAATACCCACCGCCTACATCAAAACTTCTTCGCAAATATTGGGATCTACCCGTTGTTTCATTCAATTATGTGCCAAAGTGAGGTTATCCTTTAAGAGTCGGAGAAATTGTTGTTGATGCTCGATGTGATCTTCTACTGCTTGAACTTCAAAAATTTCTTAAAGATGATGTGATTTGATAAGGTATGATATCCATAAAGTGCCATAAATGGGGTCATTTTTGTTGTAGTATGGAAGGAATTGTTATACCACAATTCAATCGTATAGTAACCACTCGACCCATTTTGTCTATTTATCAAATAAAAGTGTAGGAATTTACAGATAAGCTCCTTAGATCAAACACCAAAGGTTTATCGTCATAAAATGTATCATAGATCAAGACACAAGTATTCTACGTGGTTAAAACCCTCAAAGAGGGAAACAATCCACGACTTGAGCCAACACAATCCACTTCAATCAATTTATTAATATAAAGAAATAAATTTTACTTAAGCTTCTCTCATAAATGGTCACTAGAAAATGACCCTCCATTCTCTTTAAATATATATCATGAAAAACGTTAAGCCACATATCAAGTGTTGGTAATACCTAAAGGTGAGAATGAATTGTCATATCACTGTATATTGTGACCATCAAAATATAAGTTACAAAAAGTACATAGTAAGGAAATGACACTTTACCTAACTCTATGCTAGACCGAGTTATACTTAACTATTTCCTATGTGTCTAACATACTAACACCCCCCATTAAGAAAAATGTTGGGATAGGATTGAAGGATTAACAAAGGTATGACAATAGGAGAAGGAAGGAGGCCAAGGAAAGTTATCCTTTAATGACAACTTTCCCGAACTCCAAGCATAGATCAAATTTTGCAAATTCGCTTCGTGAGCCTTTGTAAAGATATCAACAAAATAATCATTGGTTGAACAATACTATGACTTCAAGAACACGTTTCGTGAATGATATTTCGATGAAGTGTATGTGTAGCTCAATTTATTTCTATGCGCTTGCGTTTAACCGGATCTTTTGCATAGATGAATGACACTCCGATTAACTTCGGTGGGAAGTAAAAGTGACCGAATAATTGACTTTAACCGAAAGGGATAGTGGGATGGCTTATAGCTTTCCATGGGAAAGTGGTGTATAAATCACAAACATACTTCGACCGAGAAAGGGTAATACCTTATTTGGATTGTAAGACTTCAAGACCAAAGAAATAATGCAAGTGTCCCAAGTTTGTCATTTCAAACTTCTTTTTAAGGCTATAATTCATATGGTTTATATGGTTGGGATCACTACTAGTAAGGATAAGATCATCATAAAGAAAAAGGATGATTAAGGACATACCTATTTTCGTGCATAAAGGTTGTCGAATGACATCTAGAAATGCCATTGTCTAAGAGAGCAATGGTCCATTTTGGCATACCAAGCTCGAGGGTATTTGCTTGAGACCATAGAGAGACTTCCTAATGAGACAAACAAGGCGAGAGTCACTTGATAACCAGGGGGTTGTTCCATGTATATCTATTCATGAAAGTCCCCATGTAGAAAGGTAGATTTAACATCCATCTAATGGAATTCCCATTTAAAGGAGGCAACAAGGGAAAGAAAAAGGTAGATATAATTCATTTTGGAAATAGGGGAGAAGGTTTCAAAGATAGTAAATTCCTTCAACATTTGAAAATCCTTTAGCAACAAGATGAACTTTATGTTTATCCACTTTTCCATCAAAGTCCAAACTTTGTTTTGTAAACCCATTTTCATCCGACAATATTTCTTCTTCGAAGAGGAACAAGATTCCGAGTATTTTTTTTCAATAAGAAAATGATATTATTAATTCATAACCGCATCCCAATCGATGACCTAAAGCTTCTTCAAAGGTGTTTGGATCGTGATTTTTATGGAACTCGAGCCAATAAGGAAGAGGATATGCTTCAAATTGAGAATGTGTAAATGTTACTCACAGGTCACCTCGCAAGAGAACCTACTACATCCGAAGTAGAGCAGACTCCATTTGGAATTTGTGAAATTGGAGCAAAGGATCCGAGGGGAGGATTTAATCCTTGTCATCATTCGAACTAGAAAGAATGTTGTCAAAAGTAGAAGAGATAGAGAGAGGTGGTGCGGATATGTCGAATTAGGCTCGTAGGCCAAAGGTGGCACACCCGCCAAACTATGCTCGTAGGACGATATATTTTCATCAAATTTTACATCTCTTTTAATGATTACATTTTTGGATTTGGGTTGAAGAAGTCTACATCCTTCGACATCTTTAGAATATCCAACAAAAATGCATTTTTGACTCTGTGGCCCCAAGGGATTTATGTTTCTCTATCCGGAACATAGCCCAAGCTTCACTTCCAAAAGCACAAAAAGTGACTTACATCTAGTTTTATCGAGCGCCCAAGCTTCTTCAGAGCCATATTCATTAAAACCTTAGTAGGAGTGCTATTTACAATGTAATTTTCATTGTGCTTAATTGCTTCTACCCAAAAAATAAGACTAAGTCGTTTATATTGAAGCATACAATTACTACATATTTTTAGAGTGCACTATTCCTTTCAATTATCCCATTTTGTCATGGAGTATACTAACAATATGTTAAAAATTGAATGACATGCTCAATGAAAAAATTGACAAAGTTTTTAAGTTAACATATTCTCCTCCATTGTCAAATCTTAACTTAAGAATTTAATGTCCAGATTGCTTTCTCAACAAAGGCCTTAAAGGCCAACAAAATGTTAAAAACTTCACTCTTGAGTTTTGAGAAGTATACCCAAGTGCTGCCTAGAAAAATCATTAATGAAAGTTAAGAAGTACTTGTAGCCAGAGAAAGAAACAACCGGGAAGTGGACCACATAAATCATCATGGAACAAACCGCAAAGGTCAAAGAGTGCCAAGAGGCATGTTTGTAAAAAATGTCCCGATAATGTTTATGAGCACACAACCGTAACAAACACCATCTAAAGATACCATAGGAAGACCTTCATACCATATTTTCTTTACATAGGTTTAAGAGAGATAATTTAAGTGACCAAATCACCCATGCCAATTTTTTTCTCACTTCATCATTATGAGCAAAAAAAATGAAGGAAGATATGATGACCCAAAGTTGTCAAAATTATACAACTCGTGGAATCATTAGCAATGCTAGTAGCTAAAATATGTCTAGGATCTCTTAGGTCCTTAATTACAACATCATGAGGTGATAATTCTACTTGCTTTTCCTTCAATTAATGAGTTATCCGATAAATGGATACAAGGTAGCATGACATGTAGGAGAACATAATACATCATTAAACTAACTCGTATCTAGATGAATAGTTCCACCCTATAATACTAAGGATCTATCATCACCAATATAAATATTTTTGGTGTTTCAACCATTTAAAGAAGAAAATATGGCTTTATTTTTTTCCATGTGGTAAGAGGATCTAGAATCAATGAAACACTCAAGAGAAATGAGAAGAAGAAGAGACATTCAATGCATAATCGGATTCGATGCTCGACAACTACATGTAGAAAGTGTTATTCTCGAAGATGAAGTCAAGAGCTCTCAAAATGGGATAGTCATTGCTGTTTCCAAGGCTTCCATCTTCTTAAAACATTTTGACTTCTACGTGGCTATCACAATTACAAAATTTGCAATGTATATATGTCTTCTTCCCTTTGTTTTTTATTTTCCTTATCGCCTTGTTGGAGTTTTTTTCGCCAGGGTTGGAAATTTTTTAAGACCCTTTTTTGGTTTAGGACCATTTTTTGTGATGTTGCTCAGGATCTTTGGATATGGTTGTTGCCGGGATGCCAAGTGATTTATTAGAAGATTTTTCTTTAAGATTAATAAGACCAAGTTGTAATATTTTTTCTTGTTCTCTTATCAAAGAATCACAAAGGCATCAAAAGAGGGGGACTTGTAGGTTGTTACTTTCGAAATGTGGGATCTTCTAGTGGAATGGAAGGTGGAAACAAATACAAAGCATGCAGGTCCTAGCTTAGCAAGAATGTGGCCGTATAAGACTATCGTCTTCCTTCTTTACCTTAAAACCTTCTAAAAAAATTCTAAGGGTCTCGAATTGGACAAAAAATCTTCAATGCAGGAGAAATTATTGGGGTCCAAAAGTAAGCAACTCATTTTCAAGTCAGGATCCTGCTCTCATTTTGAACGCCAAAAACAATATTTAGTTTTTCTCATAAAGCCGCATGGGAGCCAATTTCTTGATATGAAATCTAAGATCTTGAGTAATGGATATTCCTATCAACCTTCATGTGCTCGATGTTCTTTATTTTCACATTTATCATTTTTATCTACATCGGTAGGTTTAGATTCTGTCCCAAGGCTATTCTATAAAGCCCTTTATTTATAAGTAATTCTACCATGTAGGATAGCCATTGGAAATAATTGGTGCTATTAAGAATAACCGGGCATGAAATTTCCATTTAAAAAAAATTAAAGCTGAAAAGGTTGAAAATAATTGCTCCAATGGGAAGATCTCAAAAAATTAGGCCCGATAGAAAAAGGCTCGAAAATGGATTTCGTATGAAGTTATGCATTTTTTAAGAAAAGTTGTAGTAGATGCACAGTAGTCACGTGATAGGTTGAAATTTGATGGTGAAGTTGTATAAAACCCCTTTTCCAAACTTAATATAATAATCTCACTTTTAAAAAAAATACAACTTTATTTGACCCACTTTTATAAATAAGTGAAGTCACTTACAATGTTACTTACACGAGCTTTTAACAAAACCCCTTAGGGCAACTTTCCAAAAAAGATTTTTTAAGAAAAAAGTAACTTGATAATTTTTTTAGAAAAAGAAGTTTGACAAAGAGACTTGAACCTAAGACCTCTATTCTCATAAAGTAAATTTTACACCAAGTGAGCTAGTAAAAAGTGATTCTATAATTGTTTGAAAGGAGGAACGGTATTTTTTTTCTCTTTCTAAGGTGCGTGTTTTTTTCCCCGCAAAAACAAAAAAAAGAAAGACTTTACGATAGAACGTTAGATTTTCGGTAGTTTTGTCCAAGAACCGTACATTTTTTCTCGCTATTTCGATTTCCCAAGATTGCACAAAGTCATGAGGAAAGAGAATACGTAGCAGTAAAAGTATCGTTCTCTGTTTCTAGTTCGTTAGATCACACACATCGCAGGAGCAAAGAGCACATGCGCAGAATAGGGTATATATATGACCAAAAAAATACTATAAAACCAAAATAAACCGTAGGGATTAATAAATATTAATGCAAAAAGAAATACTTTGTACCTCCGTGATATAAAATGACATAACTTTGAAACCAAAAACCTTTTCACATGAAACAAAAGGGGTTCCTCACCGTAATAGAGGTTCTAGACACAACAAATCATTTCCTTCTACTCGAAAGTGGTAAGAAGTAGCAGATCTAGAAAATGAAAGTCGAAGGTATCAAACCGGCTTCAATTTGGATCAACAATGGATGCGCCCCCTCAAAACAACTCGATATCATGGTGGGAATTTATAGGGTAATTTCCTTAACATCAAACACGAAATTTCACTACTCACAAACGTATCAAAGATCGCACACCCGCATTCGACGTGGTTAAAACCCTCAAAGAGGGAAGTTGTCCATGGCTTGAGCCAACGTGGCCACTCTCTGTAATTTATTAATATAAAGAAATAAAATGTACATAATCTTATCTCATAAATGGTCGTTAGACAATGACCCTCCATGCTCTTTAAATAGAGATCATGGACCAATGGTCATAAGCCGTCGCATCAAGTGTTAGTAATGCCGAGTAGAGAATGAACTCGTCAAATCACTACATATCATGATCGTTGGATTATACTCTACAAAGTACATAGTAAAGAAACACACTTTACCTAACCGTACGCTAGACCAAGTTATAATTAACTATTTCATATGTGTTAGAATATCCTAACATAAAACAATGAAGATATCCTTCGAAACATTTGTTCACTATCTTAGTTTTCCCATCAGATTGAGTGATGATATGATGAGCTATGAACTAATTGAGTACCAAAACAAGAAAATATTTTCATCCAAACATTTCCTATAAAAATGGGATCTCCGCTAAGCAATGATCTTTTGATTTCCATGTAGCTTTTGAATCAAGCTTTCCATAAATGCGTAGCAATTGTACTAGGATTTAAATGGATTAGATAATGCACAAAAGTGTACATTTAAAGTCCTATTAACCGTCACCATGATGACAAGATTTCTTCCTGACTTGGGTAAACCCGTGTGATAAAAATCCATTGAAACCCTTCTCTCCCAATGACTGTAATGATAAAAGAACTGCACTGCACCGTGTCTTAATTGTCTCAACTTTAGTTTTTTGGTAAACCAAACATTTTGTCACAAAATTCTCAATATAAGATTTAATGCCATCCCCCAAAAAATTTTCGACTCCTATGGTAGGTTTTAAAACTTAAGTTCCCTCCCAAGGGAGATGTGCAATTCCATAAGAATACTTTGTTTTAGTTAGAATTCTTACAAAGATAAAAGTGATCTTTGTACCACAATGAATCAATTCTTCCAACTAAATGTTTCATATATACTCTGGATCTTGATGCAAATTTTGAATGAGTGTCCATAGCTCTTCATCATTCTTCCATTCATCCTCGATTCTATTATCCATTCAAAGTTACTACTAAAATGGCACAAAGAAATACTTCCACATCCTCATCCTTTTCGAGAGTGCATCTCTGCAACAAAATTTTCTTCCATTTTTTGCAAATGATTTAAAAGTCATAACCCAACATATTTTTGACCCATTTTTTCTTCTCTTCGTAAGATAATATTTTTTCTAAAATTATTTAAGACTATCATGATCTATTTTTACCTTGAAGTGTCTTTTCCATTAGGTAAGGTCGTCATTTCTTTAGTGCAATGAAAGTAATGCTGCCGATTTCTTTCTCATAAATAGGTTTTTGTAAATACTTTCCTTTGATTGGATGACTTTCAAAAGAACAGTCTTTTTTTCTGCATTAAAACCACACCAACTCCATTTCTTGGAGGCATCACATTCCACAATAAAATAATTTTGTGAATTTCCGGTGTAGCTAAGACCTAAGCCAAGTACATTTCCTCTTAAGATGTTTAAAGGTCTTAGCTTCTTCTCGGGAGTCCAAGAAAAATTCATATTTCTTCAAGAATGATGTTAGAGGCATCAATATTCTTAACAATTTTTTAACAAATCCTTGCGATAATACTGCTAAATCACAAATCCTTGAAGATGCTTTATGGTTGTGGGGATTTTCCATTCTTCACGGATTTAATTTTTTTAGGTCTACCCTAACACCCTCATGAGATACAATATGACTCAAACATTCCACCTCTTGTACTCCAAAGAAAAAATTGGTATTTTTTTTGCATACAATTGTTTTCCTCCAATAGCTTGAGCACTCCGTCAACATGTTGAACATGATCCTTCCAAGAGTTGTTGTAGATTAGTATATTTTCAAAAAATATGAATATACATACCTTTATCAATGTATCTGAAACAATCCATCAAAAAATGAAATATGGAAGGTGCATTAGTAAGGCACTTCGAAAAATGGAATTTCTTCTAATTCGATGATATCCTAACTAAGATCCAAGTTTGCAGAAATAAATTGCCCATGTAATTCATCCAATAATTCATTAATGATGGGGAAGGAAAATTTATCTTTAATAGTGATATTTTTTAGCTCCCTATAATCCAAAAACATATGCCATGATCCATCCTTCTTGTGCACCAATACTACTAGAGCAGTAGAAAGAACTTTACTAGGTTGAATTATACCAACCTCTAGAATTTCGCAACCATACGTTCAATCTAACTCTTTTAAGCATAAGGATATCCCCTGTAGCTGATGTTTTGAGGAACAATTCCGGAATCAAAATGAATAGCATGATCATGATCACGAATAAAAGTGGGAGTCCTTTCGGGAGTCTCAAAAACCTTGGAATAATTTTTCTAATACAAGCTAGTACCCAGAGAAATAGATGGTTTTCATGTTTAAACTCTAGTGAGCATAATTGTGAAATTACGCCTCATTCTTTCTTCAGGAGATTTTTCATGACATTAGAGTTGATCATCTTTCCTAGATTCCCCGCGATACTTAAGAATTCAACTTCCTTTCCTTCCGAAAAAAATCAAGAAAATATCTTGAAAATTAAAAGCTACCATCCCCAAAGATTTGTAACTGCTGTACTCCTAGTACAACATCAACACCACCTATTGGAATAGAGAGAATTGTACAATTCAATACATATTCTTCAAGGAGTTAGTTTGAGCATGTGGCACTTTCCAGAGCAATTTATAAATTTTCCATTTCCGCAACTACTCGACATGCTGGTGTTGGGTATAGGAAGCAATTCAATTCCTTGGCTACCTTACAATGAATAAAATTATGGCAATACCCGAAACAATCAACACTATTACATTTTTTCTTCTCGATATTTCATTTATCTCTCAAAGTTTGAGTGGTAATTCCCGCCAATGCATTACAGGATATGGTCGAATTCATTTCTTCTTCCCAGTTTGGTTCCCGGTATATATCCTCTTATTTTGAAGTTTCTTGTTCCTTTTCTTCCTCCTCTTTGCAATCTATGTAAAATAATTTATTTTGCTACTACCATGACCTTTAGGTATTTTATATCACAACTAGAAAATCCCTTTTGCTCTTTTTTCTTCCAATTGTTGTGGTGTCAACCCGTAGGTTGTGGAAGTGACAGAGTAGCAACACTTCCATATTTATAGTTGTGAGTGTTAGGCTTTGTCGCCGTAATTTTTTCTTTCAATTTTTCGCTGTAACCCGAAAAACCTTATCCAATGAATCAGTTTCCCAAAGGTGAACCTCATGTTGGATTTTATCCTTGAAATCTCTTTATGAAAACATCAATTGTGTGCTCCTTCCGGAATATCCTTTACCTTTATATTCAATTTATGGAAGTCCTCAATGCTCCACCATTGAGCCATTTTGTTTGAGATTTATCAATTGGCTAAAGAAGGTGTTACTCTTTGTATCCTCATAATGTGCTATCATTTACTCTATAAAAATTTACGAAGTGACAATTTTTTTCGAGAGAAAGCAATTGATACCATACAAATGGCCGATTCTAAATATAAAGTTTCAATGTGTACCTTTTGTGTGTTTTTCACATTATGGAGATCAAAGTAATGTCTATCCGTAATATCCAAAAAGTTGCTGTGATTCGTGCAATCAAACTTCCTCATATCGATCTTTAGAATATGGTGGCTCTTCAATCTAACATTAGATTCTGAAATCAAGATTAAGATTTATTTTTTTCTCATCAGAGTTTCTACTACCTTTTCACCATTAGGAATATTTTATTGTAGCAACTTTGCCAAAACTTCCCTCAAACCTTCCATGTATTTCTTCAAATCTTCCATGTTGCCTTCTATACAATCGATCTTAGCTTCCATGCCATCCAATAGCTTCCACGCCATCCATATTAGCTTCCATTACATTCTTCAAACCATCCATCTTAGCTTCCATGCCTTTCTTCATACTATCCATCTTACTTTCATTTCATTTTTTTGGTTAGTTTTTGAGAGAGTGAAATTTGTTGCACTTGGTCTTGTAATTTTGATATATTCAATTGCATCTCATCCTCCTCATGCGTCATATTAGATATCTATGAGGGATGAATGGATATGAAATTATTTTTTAGAGGTATTTTAGAACCTACTGATATTTTTTTCTTCAATATTCCCTCGGGAATCACTTCAAATTTACATTTCAAACAAAATTTATGCAATAAATACACACCTTGTTCTTGCTTTTTAGGAGCTCGATGTTGAAATGGTCAGAATCCTTCCGTAACTTTGGATCTTCAAAGGTGAATTTTAGTTCTTTGGTATCCCTCTAGGTCTTTATCCAATGCCTTAGGTCGTACCTAATTTGGATTCTTCAAGATAAAGTTGTGCCCAATCTCCCACAATGACCTAATTATGGGCCGGTTCAAAAGAGGAGAAAAATTGTACATCACGCCACATATCACTCTTCTTTGACCTTCGGTTCTAAACACGATATACAAGAAACTAAAGTCCGGCGTACTTTCAACTACATTTTATAGAATTCCAATCCAATGTCCGAAATGAAAGTTATGACGTGTTTCCTCAACCACCCTCGTTTGAGATGAAATTCGGAGCCTACAAATAAAAAACCATAACTTCCTCAAATAATATATGAAACTATAGTGAACTGTCATTTGCAATATTTACATGTTGTTCCTCCATATTTAAGCTCAAATGGGGTAGCTTCAACCTTCGTAGAAAAAATGTTATAAATAAAAATTCCAAGATGACATGTTCAAGAACAAGAAACCTCCTAGAATACAAAGCTCGATACTAAATGTTAAGCAACCAACTCAAATAAAAATGTGGAAGAAAATATAGATAAACAACTTAGAAATCAACTCGGGGGCAACCTATTTACATTACATAAATGAAAAATTCTTCGATGATACAAATGAAAAACCTCCTTTATATATATAGGAGCCAAATGGGTCACAATATAATCCTTAACCGACATCACAATAACAATGTAAGGGCACAAAAATAACAATAGTGGGCTTCTATGGGGCACAATAATAAAAATATGGGGACGACATGGGCTACAACAATAAAAATAAGGGGGATATACTAAAAATAACAATGAGGAGATGTCTAGTATTATAGGAACCTAGAAAAATTCTAAATATTTCACATTTATCTATGAAATGCATACAAGATAGCTAATTTAGATTTAGATTCATTTTTTTCATTGATGAATAAACATTATGAAAAATTTATCCTTTTTCACTAACATAATATCTTTATCTTTTAAAAGAACATGTTAATGTTATCCTAGTAATGTATAAATAATACGTATTATAGATATCTATTATAAGTATTTTCTGCTCCTTTCCTTTCACTCCTTTCAACCACCAACCACTTTATCTCGCTTCTCCATTTGTATTTTAGCTTTCTATTCCTTTCAATCTCTTCATATTCATCCTTTAATTTAAATACCGCATTATGTCTTTCATCTTCTCCCTTAAGCCTCTTCCTCATGAAATTCAACAAGAAAAATGCACCACATACTAAGGTGGGATTCCAATCATACATGAGTGAGAATTCAGTTGACACATTAGTGCTAAAATAAGGTATCTAATTTTTAAATAAATTAGACAATAAATTATAATCTTATATCATAAAAAATGGTAATAGTTAACTAAGTTTGATAGGACTTAGTTAGCTCAAGAATTTCAAGTTTAGTATCAAAGGTGAGGCATGTAGAGTGATTCTATTATTTACAAGGTCCAGCTTGTAGTTGTAGCACTAGTGTGGTGTGAGTGCACCGCTAACTCCAAATTAATTGAGTTAAAATCGCTTAACTAGTTCTAACCGAGCGATGAGCTAGTGGAAGGCCAAGTGAATTAAAATAGATTTAATTCACAAGTAGTGATCTACCAAGCAATCGATGATTCACTATAAATAGCTACATGCATGTCCATTTTGATGACGACCCAATTGAGACAAAGGTTAAAGGGAAGTAAACTATTAGTCAGCATTATTAGCGACCCCGACCCAATTATAAAGCCAGCGGATGCCCATGAAGGATCGGGTGTACAATCGTGGAAGGTGGGAATTCCTATTTAACAGGAGTTATTTTTCCTAGGGATTGCGAGAGCAATGCAGATGAAGGTGGGCAAGAAATTTTCTATGTGTTTGTTCAATTTTTCCTATATCAATGTGAGACGATTGGTGAGTGTATGAGGTTCTTGTGAGCACACATGCATTGTATTGTTTCATGATTCCTTGGTTGATTATACCAGGTAAAGATGGAGGGGTTTTGGAGTGCTTTCTTTCCCTAGGAAAATCTTCGTGTCGTGCAATTGAATTACTTTCTTTTCTCTTACTTGCATGTGATTGAGCGATCATGATTTATATTCCACAAATATTGTAAAGGATTTTAATATCTTGTTTTAGTACATTGCATGATTGGATTGAACTTACTGCATAATTTTTGCTACGGTATCGAGCTACCAGAATCGAATAGTGGAGAAGAAATTGGAGTTGGTGCTGAAAAACATTCAAATTTGCACATACATTCTTCTTTGGAGCTAGAAGTCGACTCAGATATCTTTCACATGCTTGAGACTCAATATGTGCTCAAGGGAAATTCAAACTATATTGCATGGAGGACACAGATGTGTGCAATATTTTTAGGATAATGGGTTGTAGGAGTTCATCGACACTAATATTTCCGAACCCAATCGCGTATGCGCAACACAGAAGCATGGAGGAAGAATGTCGTAAAAGGCGAAGGGAAGATCTTATTAGAGGGAGTTCGAGATCATATTTTCTTGAGTATCCATGAAAGGAAACTCCATATTCTATGTGGAAGGGCCTTGAAAAGCCCATTTCAAAGTAGCAAGACCACAAAAAATTGGCACCTCAAGGACAAGCTCAAGAAAATCAAATGGAGAAGGGCGACACAATCCATAAATATTTCGATCGTTAGCTCAATGTCAATATGAGCTTGGAAGTGTTGGGATTATCGTAGTTGATGATGACTTGGTGAGCCTATCACTTCTAGGCCTTCCCAAGAGCCGGCATAATTACTAGGACCCTATGAATGGGAGGAGAAGTTACTGACAGGGAGCAACTATGGTCGGATTTGGTACAAGAAGAGTTTTGGCGGAATACTGTGAATGGATCCTCATCCAAGACCGATGATGAGGAAAATTGTGGCTTGTCGGTAAGGAAAATAATGTGGAAGGGGAAGAAGTACCACTCCAAATCCGAGACTAGCAAAGAAGGAAAGAAGCGTTGACATGTCAGCAGTAGCACTTTTCTTCATCATCATGACCATGGACACCATGCCACAAATTGACCAAAAAATAAGAAGAAAAACAAGAAGGCTCGGGAGTCACAGCGGTGAAGCTTTGGCCTCACAACAGTTGGTCTTTCTCTCATCATGCATGGGGTCAACCGTGATGGTATATATGTGGTACTTGGATAGTGGACCATATTTCACATGACAAGAAACAAATAACTCTTTAGTAGCTTCGGGAGGAGAAGGATATTTAGGGTCACATCAAAATGAGTGATGACAGGAGGTATAGCACTACCGGGATCGTTACGCTTAATTTCCAAAAACTAATGTAAACCTTTCATATTAAAAGATGTCAAGTATGTACCAGGTTGAAAAATAATTTAGTTTCGCCAAGGTGTTGAGATCTTGGATATGATGTGGTTTTCAAGTGAAGGAAAAGTGTTCCTTCATCACAAAGCCACAAAATAGGTAAAGAAGACTGGGGCTCGTGTGAAGAACCTCTACAAACTTCGATGTAGATGGCACGTAAAGCATTGATCAGTCAAAGCAAGGGAGGTGGTGAGACTGGATACAAGTGAGGTATGGAACGGGGATATTGGGCCATATACACCACATTTATTTGAGGATCATGCAACAAATTTCTATAGGTCTTCCAAAGGGTACTTGCATAGATAGACACATGAAAGAGATGTACCATGGGGAAGTATACTAACCACTTTTCATGATAAGGAGAACCGAGAAGTGAAATCCTTGGGAGAGTTAACTCGTACATGTGTGGACTATTCTCAATAGCTTCCACATCAAAGCATAGGTATTATGTGATTTTTCTCATGATTTTTCTATAAAGTGTAGGATCTTTCTCTTGCAGAAGAAATACGTACGTTCTCCAAGTTTTTGTGAGTTCAAAGAACTAGTAGAGAAATATAGAGGGAAGAAGGTTAAGGATCTAAGGAGGACAATGGTGAGTATATCTCTAATGAATTCAAGAACTTTTACACCAAAGAAGGAATTCAGAGAGAATTTATTGCAACTCATAACCTACAATAGAATGGGGTTGTAGAAAGAAATACCGGTGACAATCGTGGGAGCAACACGAGCTATTTTACATGATCGTGGGCCTAGCATTGCATCTCGTAAGCGCAGACATGCAACACAATAGTATTTGTGCAAATAATTGTAGTCTCACGATGCTTACATGGGTACACCCGAGGAGGCTTTTTCAAGAAAGAAAACCAAAATTCTCATATTTTTAAATTTTTTGGCTCGTCTGCCTATTGCCATGTGACCAAATATGCTGTGAAGAAGCTAGAACAACAACAACGAGGTTGGGACATTTTTTGGGCACACTAATACTCCCCACAACTATCGAGTGTATTTTCCTTGCCAACAAGATGATTTTTTTCCTCTCCGGAGAGATGTTAACTCGACGAGGAGAGAGCTATGCAATCGTCGCTGAGAGGGAGTCACCTTGAGTGGTGATGAGGAACTCTTAGTTCCGAAAGGATGAACCTCAGATGTGGAGCATCCACAAGAAGAGGACTGCGGGAGAAAGAAACCACTCATGCAGGCCATCCACCAAAAATGGTAGGAAGTGTACCGCAGAGGCCGAGAGATTCATGCTAGATGTGACATAGAATGCAGTGCACCCACATCATGTCAGCAACAAAGAAGGTCCCTAGACATGTATACCGGATACATGGATCTTGTGAGCGATCGTATTATGAAAAAACCATCCTCTTTTTAGGAAGCACCGAAGAAGCTAACATGGGTTGATACTAAGTTGAGGAGTATGACTCCATTATCAAAAATAAGCAGATGGGAAGTGGTCCCAAGATCGTTGAACATTGCTTGGATCCGTGGATCTACAAGGGGAAGCAGTAACCTGTGGGAGTGTGGATAAATACAAGGCTAGATTTGTGGCCAAAGGATTTTCACATATAGAGGGGATTAACTATGAGGATAATTTGTACCAAATAAAAAGGTACTCATCGATTAGATCTATCCTTCCACTCTCAATGCAAGATGGGGTGGAAGATACATCTGATGGATGGAAAGGAAAACTTTCTCAATGGATTTATTGAGGAATAAGTGTACATCATAGCATCCAAAGGTTTTTAGACCTTCGACAAAGAGCCTTATATGTGTAGACTCAAGAGAGAAATGTATGGTCAAGCAAGAACCTTGTGCTTGGTACACTAGATCGAAAATTATTTCAACAGGTTCAGCTAAAGAGTGTATGTGATTCAAACCTATATCATATTGTGGCTGATGCAGGTATTTTGGTTATTGTATTCTTATGTTGATGATATTATACTGACAGGTGATGAGCAACTCATAAATTCTTGCAAAGAGGATTCATAACAGAGTTTGAGATGAAGGACATGGCTCTTGCATTATTTCTTCGGGCTTGGAAATATGGCAAAGAGATGGGGAGCTATTTGTATCTCAGGGCAAGAATTCCAAGAAGATTTTGGAGGAGGTTCCACATGGAGAGCAACAAACCCATGGAGACTCCTCTTGTAGGAAAAATAGAGGAAGGGAGGATGCTACTTTGGGTGGTGGTGGATGCTACCGTTTATTGCCAGTACTAGGCTCACTTATGAGTTTGTGAATACATCGCCTATACATATGCTATGAAATTAGCCAACTTAATCAAACTATGGTTAAGCCCACTAAGCTCTTACGAAAGGTGGGGAAAACATGTGCTGAGATATCTCAAAGGCACTACAGAGTATGAATTGGTGGTACATATAGATGAGGAGTGAAGCTCAAGGCTTCACCGATGAAGATTGGGTAGGTATTCCATCGTGGCCAGAAGAGCACATCAGGCATCTTCAACATAATATCAACATCAATTTATTGGTATAGTAGGAAGTATGACTTGGCCTTCACTCATCATGAGGCAGTAGTAAATGGCAACTAGTCAAGCTACATGAGGCCACGTGATGAGGAAGAAACTTTATTGGTTTTGTTCGTCATTACCCATGGATTCGAAGGTGATACATTTTGATAACCATAGTTTCATAAAACTCTCGTTTAATCCGGTATTCCATGATAGGTCCAAGCATATTGAAATCCAAACACCACCATCTCAGATTGTGTTTAGAGGCGCATTATGTTGTTGCAAGCAGCATTCCCATGGAAGATCGAATGCGTATAGCTCGACGAAGGCACTTGCGAAGAGTAAAATTCGAATACAACATAGGCAAGATCGGGGCGGTAGTCGGTAATCCATTTCTTTGTTGAGATGGATTGTTGAAATTCAACAAGAAAATTCACCACATACTACCGTGGATTCCAAACTTCACACATAATTGAGGATTCAATGAGACATTAGTGCTAAATGTGGGTATATAATTTTTAAATAAATTGTAATCTTATCTCATAACAACTTGTATTAGTTAACTAAGTGTAATAGACTTAGTTAGCTCAAGAATTTAGATTTGAGGGTAAAAGGTGAGTATGTAGAGTGATTCTTAATATTTACAAAAGGTCTAGTAACAACTTGTAGCACTAGTGTGGTTTGAGTGTCATAGGACCTCACAATGTGTACCATTTTTTGACCACACATTTTGACACCAATTTACTCTTTATAGTCCATATTTAAAAGGTTACATTATCATTTCCATCCACTTTATCCAAAGGTATATGAAATCCTTCTCTTTACTATGTATTTAATTTGTTTTGCATATAATTCCACATTACTTTTATATTTAATCATTAATCGAAGATAGATAGATGCTAAGACAAGTCTAAAGGATCACAGATAATTCATGACAAGGATCGCGTTGCTGAAATAGCCGAACCCGTTGTTGAAACAGTCAATAGACATGCGAATCCCGTAGCTGAGACAGCTCGTGATTTGCGATCTTCAAGCGTATTTTAAGAATGATGAAAACAGGACAAAGACGAGCAAGGGAATTTGTTACACGAACCGTTTTGAAGCTAGTATTTTTGTACTTATTTGTAACAACATTCCAAGATGGAAGAACAGAAAAGACCCTGTATTAAAACAAGAGATTAGATTTGGATAAAAATAGGATTTCTCTGATGTAACTATAATAGATGTCTCCTCTTTAAAAAGAGGAGACATCATTATTAGAGGGGAATTTAGAAACGCAGGAGTACATTTCTTGAAGCAAGAAAGAGCCTTTGCTCTGTTGTAATGTATCATTTCTTGACAGATGAATAAAAGTCTATTTTGAGCGCTTCAATTTAATTTCTTTCCTTGGGGAATCTTGTGAGAAGGACAGGGCCCACCTTCATCACAAGATTCACACAATTTCTCCTGTAGTTTATTACCTTTTTATGTTATTTTCGCCTTAATTTAACCTTGTTTGCTAAAGAATTTATACAGTTCTGTGTTTCTTATTAAGCACTTTGTTTTCTTTAACACTGCATTAGATTTATACCATTCATTCTTAAGAAGCCGAGAGTTACTTTATTTTCAGTTATTTGTTTATTAAATGAATATGTGATAGATTGATATCGGGAACCAGGTGCTGAAGGTTCCTGTTTGGAGGAATAGGGTCCTATTCCCTATAGGTTGATCTTCTTTTTCTGCAGTGTGATTGACATCAGGAACAGGTGCTAAAGATTCCTGTTCAAGGGAATAGGGTCCTGTTTTCTGTGGATTGATCTTTTTCTACAGTGTGATTAATATCAGGCAACATGTGCTGAAGATTCCTGGTTGGAGGAATAGGGTCTTGTTCTTTGTTATGGTTGATTGATCTTCTTTCCTGCAGGGTGATTTCCTTTCATTATTTTTTCCTAGGATTCTTTTAATGAAGGTCTGCAATAGAGAGATTGTTTCTGCTATAACACAAGTAGGTTTCAGCTTTGTTAAAGTGAGGTGTGAACAGTCTAATTTGTATGATTGATATTTGTGTGATTGATACTACAACATTTCTTTGCTTTTGGAATTGAGCATATCCAGTGCGTGATTGTCTTTGGAATAAACAGACATTCCCGGGTTGACAATTTATGTGGTGCTTGAATTGTTAAAACAATTAAAGCTACCAACAGTTTGGCGTCGTTGTCGGGGAAGGCAATTATAGATTTCAAAAGCATTGATGTTTTTTTTCTAGATGTGCAGATTGTATGAGAGGACGTGGAACCCAAAAGAAAACTAACACTACAGGTGGCAAGGGCAAAGGAAGGGCAGGAAGAAAAACTTTTATTGATGAAACTGTATCAAAGGCTGAATCGTCACAGAGATTAAGCTCTCGAAGACCAAAGCCTCAACGCTCCCCTCAATCAGACTACAAAATAGAAGAAGTTGTGAGCCCTGAAAACGTAGAGGAACCAGTAACAGATATTAAAGAACCAGTAGTCAGTGCTGAAGAATCAGAAGAAAGTGCTAAGGAAACAGTGGAAAACATTGAGGAGCCAGTAGAAGATTTTAAGGATTGAGCAAGTGCAGTAGGAGATCAACCAATGGAAGGAAACAACGAAGAATTCTTTGGTGGAGGACGTGTAGATTTATCATCATAATCCATCCACACAGAATTTTCGTTATTAATTATGGGTGTAGCATGAGGATAAAGAGTAAGTTGTTTAGTTTCATAACCATTAGAAATTGTCATTGAACTGGATCTACAGCTGATAAAGGCATCGGCTGTGGCTAGCCATGGGCTTCCTAGAATTAAAGGGTGTCCCCCTAGCTTTGTTTTAGTTTGTAATACCACAAAATCAGCTGGGTAATTCCAGGATTCAACCGAGATAACTAGATCTTCAACAACTCCTTCTGGTTTAATTGTAGAATGTCAGCTATCTCTAGGTGGAGGACTCTTGAACCAGAATTCTTTGGTGGAGGACTCTAGTATTATATTAGATTTAAAACTAATAATCCCTGTCAAGGGTTGGCATGTTACAATTGTATTTTTCAGATTAAGGAAGAACTCACTAAGGAGGACAATTTCATCACAAGAAGATCTAAGATTCAATCAGAGAAGCTTTTTTTCCCTCATCTCAATTCATTTCCTCATTTCCCAGCAATGTCTCTTTTATCACTTATCCCCTTATCCATCTTTCCTTTTTTTTCCTATTTTCCCCACTGTACCCACTTCTGAAACACCATATTTCAGCCAGCATTTCCTGTCCCCTACTGCTGAAATCATTCCTCAGCATGTACTTCCCCAATTTTCTTAGCACTAAACCATTACATTCCATTTTCCTTATTTTTTTCATTGCTGAAACGCCACTTTCAGCAACATGCCATTCATTTTTCCATTGCTAAAACACCACTTTCAGCAACCTGTCATCTATCTTCCTATTGCTAAAACACCATTCCTTTCCTCTGCTACACAAGTTTTCCAGATCCCTTGGGTGGATATTATCCAGTATTGAGCAGACTCCAATAGGCTCTTGTTTCTACACTTTAGAGAAATCTAAATATTCTTCCATCAGTATTAAGCCACTATGAACAAGCACTCTATACTTCGAATTATAAAACAGACGTAAATATAAGGTAAGTGGATTTTTTATGTAATACAGTTAAATCGTAGTATAAAGAGAAGATCTTTTCCATTATGATTATATCCCCCGTACATTCAAGACCATCATTTCACCGCACGTAAGGGGGGGGGGGGGATTTCGAAAATAAAAATTATCATTTCACCCCATGCAAATCACCGCCATTCTTTATACTCATTATTTCGGCTGATACACCCTGTTCTTAGTCGTAAACAATTACTTTGATCAAGTCTGGTGTTTCTGCTCTCTGCGCCTCTGCATTTGACTCAAGTTAGTAGCTATGGGAGGCCCGACTATCAGACATGATCCTAGCTCGATGGCTCTTCTCGAATTATTTCTGGAGGCTTACCAAATCTTTCAGCAGGCAGGATGGATCACATATTTCGAGAGGCTAGGAGAATTTGATCCTCAGCAAGTTTTGGATTTTGCGCAGAATTTTCAGGAGGATCACTCCATAGTCCAAGGGGTCCGAATTTCGGTCACAGAAGAAGATATAGCACAAGTTTCGGGATTGTCGGTCACAGGTGCTCAGTGGTTTAGCAGGAAACAAGTCATCCTAAACGTACAACAGGACTTCCTTCTGCCAAATGAACAGGTTGAGATTAAAGGCCGTGGCATAGGTTTGCATTCATTACCTCCCCCATGGCCAAAGGTAGCTGAATTTGTCAAGCACTATTTAACTTGCGAGGGGCGCTACCAGGTATTTTATCAACACGATTTTTTTTTAATGAGTCATTTATGGCATGGTCGATTAGTCAGCATTCCTTATTATCTGCTTGGATGTATTAAAAATATGTCATATTATTGTAGACGGGTAAAATTCCCATTACTGTCCCTTACCCATCATCACCTGTGTCAATTATTAATTCAGAGGGGTTTTGCCCAGCAAAAACCCCCTTTAAATAACACACCCTTACTTCTCGAACAAGCCCCTGAAATTCCCCAAGAAGCTGAAATTCCCCAAGAAATCCCTGAAATCTCTTATGAACGGCAACTGGAAGATATTCCTGATCCTCCATTAATTCCATCTTCAGAACCAGTTGATCCGTCCCCAAGTCCATCCCATTTAGCAGAGTCATACCATCCCATTGTCCACATCCCTAGCGATGACTCTCAAGCTGAAACACCCCCATCACCCCCTACTCATAAAAGAAAGAGACGAATTGCAACAGTCTCTGTCTCAAAAAGGCAAACAAGGGCTACATCTCAAGCTGTCACCTCTTCTGATAGCCCTTCTCCTAGAAAAGAATCTTCTCATAAAAAGAAAAAGAAAGTCACTTCTTTTTCCGCTTTCCTACCTAGGAGAAGAATGAAAACGACTGTTGAATCTGAAGTCATTCCCATTTCCCCTGACCCTGCAACTATCTTGCTAAAACTTCAGTCATCATCACCATTCCAAATTCCCGAATCATTACCCTTCTCGTCCCGTGGCACTGTCCCACAAGAACCAGATGCCCAGGGTAATATGACATCATTTTCTACTCAAAAAGTAACTGCTCCACAAGAACCAGTTACTCACTCGGCAGCTGAAACACAAGAACCAGCTGCTGAAGTGCAAAAATCAAACATCCAGCATGATAATATAAGGAAACCAATTGTAGCTAAAACACAAGAACCAGCTACAGCTGCGGAACAGCAATCAACTCCAGCAAAAGCAACCAACACATAGGGTTCACTCACCATGGCATCTTTATTAGAAGAAAATGAGTTTTTAAATCCAAAATTAGAGGCCTACAAAAGAGAGTTGGTAACGGCAAGAGAAGCCTTTGATAAAGAACTAAATCTCTACATGTTGGCACATACAACATCAGCACAAAAGAATGACCCATGTAAAGAATATATGTGCCATGAATGTGGAAACATCTACCAACATGCCGGATACAAAATAGTTAAAGTCCCATTGCCTGAGGCATCCACATCAGTTGCAGTCAAAGAAGAACACCCTACTGCCACACAAGAACCAGTAGGGCCCTCAAAAATTCTGGAGAAAGAAACCAAGCCACAGATATCCTGCCCTGTATTAGTTAACTCAGCTACTCAGACTATGCCTCAGCCCAATACTTATAATGCTAGAACACAAACTCCACCATGGAAAGAGTTGGAAATAATGAATGAGTGGAAGAAGAAATATGCTATTGATCAAGATAAAATGTTACAACAGCATAAGTTGGCCTGGAAGAATCAAATGTATTCCAACTGGGATAACTGGGAGCAGACACTTCAGCAACTTAAGGATTCCAAGAAAGAAACTAAGGAGTTAAAAGACACACTGGTCCTGATGTTTTCATTAGTACAAAAATTGTTAGCCACCAGGAAACCTTCTTTGAATTATTCTCTGTTTATTTCTGAATGCCTTGTTTATTTTCAGTTGAAAGTAATTAAGGACGGGAGACCTCATCAGTTGCTCACAGCGGAACAATTTGTCAAAACATTTGCTGAGGCCTCCGCTAGTGATCAACATCTATTATGTGAACTTTATCTTCATAATGAGGCTATGCCTGAAAACAGAGAAGTCAACCTGAATCCGATTGTTGGTGATATACATATTAAGGCATTTGTTTCCTTTCTTGCCAATCAAATCACATGGAAAACCGCTTTTATCGCAGGTAGGCACAATGAGGATAATCGCCTCCTCTGGATAAAGCCAGAACCTTCAAAGCCAACCATTTTTGTAGCAGAATATCGTCAGTTTTTGCAGAAGCCAAGAATGAGCAGGTACATACAGCAATTGCAATCCTCAGTACTCCGAGAGTGTCATCAGTTAATCAGGGTCAAAGAGACTACTGCTTTGAAGGCAAACACCACGTTCTGGCAACAATCCTGTAAGGAAAGACAAGAGTATAATCCCTTTAGCCCTGATAATCTTCAAACTGCACTGTCGAGAATACCAAACTATGTCAGATGCATTCAGCAATGCGCCGAGAATTGGATTGGTTATCATTTTCACTTCCCTGTCTTATGGATGTCAGCAGAACGATATCAAACTCATTACAGATTGGCTAACAGAGACGAGGCAGTAGCATGGCAGAAATTGCAAAGTAACCAGGGATTCAGATCTTCGACAGAGGCCACCTTCCATAGTTATTTCTTGAGTAACTTGCATGCAAAGAGTCAGTACTCAGACTCTGACTCAGAGTAAAAGTTTCCTGAGGACATGCAACCCTTTCAGCTGGGGGGGATGTTAGGACCTCACAATGTACCATTTTGACCACACATTTTGACACCACTTTACTCTTTATAGTCCATATTTAAAAGGTTACATTATCATTTCCATCCATTTTATCCAAAGGTATATGAAATCCTTCTCTTTACTATGTATTTAATTTTTTTTGCATATAATTTCACATTAATTTTATATTTAATCATTAATCGAAGATAGATATTTGCTAATACAAGTCTAAAGGATCGCAAATAATTCATGATAAGGATCGCGTTGTTGAAACAGCCGAACCCGTTGCTGAAATAGTCAATAGACACACAAATCTCGTAGCTGAGACAGCTCGTGATTTGCGATCTTCAAGTGTATTTTAGGAATGATGACAGCAGGACGAAGACGAGCAAGGGAAGCTGTTACACGGACCGTTTTGAAGCTAGTATTTTTGTACTTATTTGTAACAACATTCCAGGATGGAAGAACAGAAAAGACCCTGTATTAAAACAAGAGATTAGATTTGGATAAAAATAGGATTTCTCTGATGTAACTATAATAGATTTCTCCTCTTTAAAAAGAGGAGACATCATTATTAGAGGGGGAGTTAGAAACTGTAGGAGTACATTTCTTGAAGCAAGAAAAAGCCTTTGCTCTGTTGTAATGTATCATTTCTTGACAGATGAATAAAATTCTATTTTGAGCACTTCAATTTAATTTCTTTCCTCGAGGAATCTTGTGAGAAGGACAGGGCCCACCTTCATCACAAGATTCACCCAATTTCTCCTGTAGTTTGTTACCTTTTTATGTTATTCGCGCCTTAATTTAACCTTGTTTGTTGAAGAATTTATACAGTTCTGTGTTTCTTATTAAGCACTATGTTTTCTTTAACACTACATTAGCTTTATACCATTCATTCTTAAGAAGCTGAGAGTTACTTTATTTTCAGTTATTTGTTTATTAGATGAATGTGTGATAGATTGATATCGGGAAACAAGTGCTGAAGGTTCCTGTTTGGAGGAATAGGGTCCTATTCCCCGTAGTTTGATCTTCTTTTTCTGCAGTGTGATTGACATCAGGAACAGGTGCTAAAGATTCCTGTTCAAGGGAATAGGGTCCTGTTTTCTGTGGATTGGTATTTTTCTACAGTGTGATTAATATCAGGCAACAGGTGCTGAAGATTCCTGGTTGGAGGAATAGGGTCCTGTTCTCTATTATGGTTGATTGATCTCCTTTCCTGCAGGGTGATTTCCTTTCATTATTTTTTCCTAGGATTATTTTAATGAAGGTCTGCAATAAAGAGATTGTTTCTGCTATAACACAAGTAGGCTTCAACTTTGTTAAAGTGAGGTGTGAACAGTCTGATTTGTATGATTTATATTTGTGTGATTGATACTACAACATTTCTTTGCTTTTGGAATTAAGCATATCCAGTGCGTGATTGTCTTTGGAATAAACAGACCTTCTCGGGTTGAAAATTTATGTGGTTCTTGAATTGTTAAAACAATTAAAGCGACCAACAAG
>JAXQQM020080921.1:0-167204 GCA_034641835.2 Pinus albicaulis
CATTGGTGAGGGTCGAAAAATGTCACCATAAGTGCATTGGTGACGGTCAAAAGAGCCTCCGTCACCAAAAATTGAACGTCACTAAAGGTGGCGTCGCCAAAAGTATAGGTGTTGTGGTGACATTCAAGGTCCGTCACCAATAATGATTTATAATGACGGATAGTGACCGTCACCATTTCATATGAGCAATGGTGACGGACCTTAGTGTCCATCACCAAAAAATTGAACGTCACTAAAGGTGGCGTCGCCAAAAGTATATGTTGTGGTGACATTCAAAGTCCGTCACGAATAATGATTATAATGACGGATAGTGACCGTCACCATTTTATGTGAATAACAACGATTTATTGTGATGGACCTTTATTGGCCGTCACTATTCATGCATATATATGGCGACGTTCGTTGACCGTCACCATTTCATATGAACAATTACGATTTATGGTGATGGACATTTGATGGTCGTCACTATTGATGCATATATATGGTGGCATTCGTTGACCGTCACCATTTCATATTTTAGTGAGGGTCAAAAACTGTCACCATAAGCTCATTAGTGATGGTAAAAAGAGTCTGTCACCAAAAACTGATCGTCGTCATTTCATATAAATATCAGGGCACGATGGAATCTAACCACCAACCTCCTGCTTATAAAGCAGGTGCTCTTCCATTGAGCTAGCACCCTTTAAAGAATCATGTGACATCATAAGGTGTTGTGTCGCTTCGGTCTGTCATTTGAAATGGGAAACTAACACACCCAATGCGGCAATATGCAAGAGCTGGAGTTATATGAAGCAAACACAAGTCAGGAAAGGAAGTTTGCATAGTTGTTCCAACATTTCCATGCTCTGTACTCTCATAGATTCAACAATATAGAAAAAATGTAACATTGCAAATGCTCAATTTAGAAGCAATAATTAATCAAAACATAATCTCTCAATGATCTAAGCCCTGATGATCTAAGCACTTTCCACTGGAAGACAATGATAAAGATTTACTATACAATTGCACTGGAAAAGAACAAAAGAAGAAAATAAGATGATGGAACATGACAACTTCATTTTCTTGTCCCAACAGAACATGACAATTTCATTTTCTTGTTCCAACAAGTTCAGTTCGTCATAGTAGAAACATCATTTAGCAAAGCACTATGTATTGAATTACTTTTGACAACCACAAATCCTAAGATGACCTCCATATCCTAATGTCCATACAATAAACCAGAATTACAGGGCAGGGAAGGTCACCTTGACTGATATTTCCACTGTTTTCAAGACTTACCATATTATTTGTTAGGAATATTAAATTTGACTTTGGTTTCCCACGTCCATTTGTAATTCACTGTCGAAAGGTGCTAAAAATAATATTTGCATCTATGAAACCCATTAAATGTTAGAAGATGTCAACAATATTACTTCCATTTGTGATGTTCGATTTAACTGGGTGCAAGTATGAGCTTGTTTGGGGATTATAATCATACATCTGGATGCAAGACAATCAGAGTCTGAAAACTAAAGTAGCACAATACATATGTTGCCAAAGATGTCATTGCATTTGCATCACTACCATGCCTTTGTCTTTAAGAGATACAAGACAATGAGACGTACTTCATTCCTTATGTTCCCTCCTTTTCTAGATTACCATTATCAGCATGGTGGAGTTTGTTAGTGTTCTTTTTTTGAGTGAACTTGAAGGAAGCACTACAAAAAAAGTCCCCAATGCAAGGATTTCAGGGAGACATTACTTCTACAAAGCAGCGAAAAAGGACAAACACTTGCTTCCAAACAAGTTAAAATGAAACAAGCATTCAATAACATACAATCAGTAAATAAAAAATAGAAAAGTTACTATGACAACCCCTCAATGACTGGCAACCAAGTGGAAAGCCTAGGCAGTAAAAGATATCAAAATTGAAACAATTCTTTGGAAAATTTATCTATTATTGGGAAATAAAGGCATCTACATGCAGAGAATTCAAATGAGATAAGACCTCAATAACATGAAATCATTAAAGGATTTGAAAACTTTGTTGAAACTTAAACACATGGATAATGATAACATATTAAACATAGCAAAACATGCTTTGTGAGAACTACATGAGAGAACAGTTTGCAATACAAGCTAGAGAGAAGTAGTTATCGAAGCCCTCATAATTGTAAGTCACCTTGACCATAGAAAAGCATGTCAGTTCCTTTCCAATCAACGGTGAATCAATTCCACTTGCAGAAAGATATAAGTTCAATTCTGATTGAGGCACTCCTTACCCCAATTGGGGCAACCTTCCAAAGTAAATAAGAAGTTAATGGTGATTAAGTTCCACTTTCATAAATGGCTACATTCAACTCTTGTCAAAGTGCTCCTTAATTCGGTGGGGCTACAATGATTACAGAAGAAAAAATGACTACAATGATTACAGAAAAAAAGGACTACAGTGATTACAGAAGTTAGCATTGCATATGTCTCAAAAATTTATTGTGGGTTCCACAAGATTAGCACAGTCATGGTGAAATGAATACAAAGGTCATATTTGATGCAAGGATCTAGAGAATTTACTGTGGGTTCAACAAGACTAGCGAAACTTAATAAGTTACAACTAGACTTGGATCTAAATCCTCATCTACTCAGTCTACCTTCTTAAGGAAGTGCATACCCTTTTTCCTTGGGCACACTGCACTTCAAGCAAAATTTAGTTGTTGAGGATTTTTGATAAGAAGGTTTCTAATTTTATGTGTTACATATCATCTGTTCAACCAGGAGTACCAACATAAACAATAAAGGTTTGTGATTTACAACAGACATTTTCTAAAGCAAAAAGCATATGACATTTATGAATTTAAATCTAATAGGTGTTCAATAGTGCATGTATATTATTATTTTATAAATGAAAAAGACAAGATTATATAGCTGTGTGTGGGAACTTTCCTTTTGTCATCCTGTATCACTAGTTGGGCAACCCATACAACATTATGAATCTTAAATGTTTTGATGTTTATTTAGCTTCAATAAACTTTTGGAAAATGTGGCAATCAGTAAATGGATTTCATCTACATCAAACTCAATCTTAGAATATATAGGCACAAATTACCTGTTAATCTCCATAGCTCAACCACACAAAGCCATTATTTGAATGAGAAATGGTTGAAGCAACAGATGTCTCCCCCAACAATTCTACCTTGAGACCAGTAACCCTGTAGAAGAGATAAATTGCATAAGTAGAAATAAAAAAGGCCACTTATGTAAAGATCAAATATGTGACTCACGGTGAGAAGACAAAGACAGTAGTAGAGCATTTTCCCAACTATAGTTACACTAGATATTAGGAATACGTAATAAATACCTTGATGAAATCATAACAAAAAATAGATGGCCTAGACTCTGGACTATGTACACACTCAATAAGAAAGACAATTGTGCATGATACATCCAAAGAAGGACAAGGGCAGAAAATGGCTACAAGATTGATGTTAATACAATAAAAGAGACAAATATCAGTTCTAGCTAATTACTATATCCACTATATGTTTTGATGTGTATGTGTTTGTTGGGATGTAGACTAATTCATTGACTTGTAGCCATGAATGAACCAGTTTTTTTTATGTCAATAATCTGTAATCCATCTCTGGACTATTTACACACTCAATAAGAAAGACAACTGTGCATGATAGATCCAAAGAAGAACAAGGGAAGAAAATGGCTACATGAGTGATGCTAATCCAGTAAAAGAGACAAATATCAGTTCTAGCTAATTACCATATCCACTATCTATTTTGATGTGTAAGCATTTGCTGTGATGTAGACTAATTCATTGACCTGTACCTAAGAATTTACCAGTGTTTCTTATGTCAATAATCTCTTAAGCCATCATGTAATATTCTTTGTTACTAGTGTCAACACTAAAGGTAATCTTCTGCGGGAGCATGAATTGGCTTCATTCACTATTAGCTGAAAGTACGTGGAGGAGTGTGCTCATAATTTTCAAGAGCCAACCATTTCTTGTATAAATATATATATATACAATAGATTTTATACACCATTCCTTTTCTTCGTACGAAGACAACAAATAGATTTTAACAACTAAGAGTGAATTCTACAAACGTTGTGAGTGCATATTGTATCGCATGATTTGTTTTAGTTATTATAATCGCAGTACACTTACACACATAATTGATGAAGAAACCTAAGATATGCAGGAGTAGGCAACTTTGAAACAAACTCTACTAGAGAATGATGCTTTAAGCGGAAGACTTATTCAAGGTACGCTTCCAATGTCGATCAAAGGGGGGGGATGGAATCTGAGATGAGCGAGAAGGGAAAAGATGGAATGTCTAGCGGAAGCTTGATGTCTAGTGATACCCACAAGCAGAGGACACCTAAGTTACTCCCCGCTCCAAATCTCGGCCACAACCAACAGAGATAATTGATCGAGTCAAAGCTTTGTCCATAAACATACCATCCCCCTCCTTCAAAAAAGATTTTCCTATCCAAATAAAATACATGGTGTATATGGCCTTCTTCGAAAATAACATAACTGATATATATCTAGGACCATATTTAATTTTAAATATAAATCGGGGATAGTCCCCTTATACATAGAACCCGATTATACCATTTAATTAAAATAAGATATGATCATGGCTCTCTAATAAATGATTCTAAACATGAGGATTGACAATATTTTGTTGCGGTTAACAGTAAATTTTGTATTTTTTTTGTTGCTTTAAGAGTACACAGCTTGCTTGCCTTGTCCTTTTTTGTTGCCAACATAGTACTATTGTTACTACGCATTCATCAACATCATAGCAAGCCCAGATGTGATGATAGCTAGTATGAACATCCTTTAAATATTTGTTTCTCCATTTTTTATGCATAAAACTTAAAGTACACCTACATGAGGTTGTTGGCAAACCATCTTACTTGGGCAGCAATGAAATCTAATCTCATACTAAAAAAACAATCCTGTTTGTAATTCCTCGGTGGTATGCTTAATAACGGAAGGCTCGGCATGAGAAAGGATAGTAGTCTTTGTTCAAGCTCGGCTCTTAGCCTAATAGTGAAAACATCTCGGCACATTCCACGGTTCCATGTCACTATACGATGCGCATGCAACATACGAGCATAATACCCATAACTTTAAAGCATTTCCCAGCCACAGAAATGCCATGCGATATGACAAAACATACGATTTCGAAATGAAAAATGATGTTCTTCAAGGCAGTGCAGTGCACGAGCCCTCGGTGTGCAAGAGGGCATGGAACTTGTAGGAAAATATAAATATCACCACCAATAAAGTGACAAAACGTGATAAGGGATTGAGCTTTGTGATTCATCACCTAAGAGTAATTAATGGTAATATTAAATTTTCTTAAAGTAAAAGGATAGAAAATGTAAGATAAATGAAAATTTGAGTTTTTTCGAGTTTGGCATGATTGTTGGCAAGTTTCTCGAGGTAACATTATGAAGATGCAGGATTGCGATTAGTCAAGACCACCAAGCCATAAGTTCTAGCAATGTAATCATTCTCGAAAATTAATATAGACATGGGACTCCTAAAATGTCATTTTATGAATATCATTCTTATTGTCTTTCATATTTTCTTAAAAGAAAATATGTTACTTGAAAATATATATTTATTTTGTATTTTTTATATGACATGTTTCTCCCATATACCCATTTGGTGGGTCATGTTTTCAAGCATTCCCATTTCGAGCTTGTACACATTCCAATGTTTTGTCATGACTTATTCTTGCAGTATATGTACTATATATTCCTGAGGATGCTCTTTGCTCCCTAGCCTTGTCTCCCATCCAAAAAGGTCGGAAAATCAATAAATGAATGATTTCATGCAATGAGAGTCATAAGTGTATATACTATATGTAGTGAATTTGCATTTCTCCCAATTCAATCTAAAAAGTCGACAATTTTTACGGTGAATTTAGCCTCTTCGGAAGATTTGAAGGTCAAGAATTTTGAAAATTGGCATACTTAATATGATTATGCATGCCAATATTTTAACAAGATCCATGTATACATTATTAATCTAAATTATATGTTCATAGAGGTAAAAGTTTTCCTGTTGATAGTGGGATGTCATAATAGATCTAGGAAGACGGAACCCATCACTAGAAGTGGTCAAGTCATCCGGTTCACATGACGAGTCTTGCGGCGTGGATAACGTGCTTGAATTGACTGACATGCTATCGAGCATCTAGATACTTTCACAACACAATGTCTAAAATTCAACATGGGTGAATACGGATCCTTCGATAAATGCCACTTTTGTATTCTGAGAACATATAGAGGAAGGGCCTCTTTCAAAACATGAAATCAAGGTACAATTTAGGTTTGCGATGTCGGCAACGGAAGAATATAGGAACTTGTTGTATCATTCGAAGGCTCTCTTATTTTATGTCCTTATGGTGTTTGTTCATCAAACAAGTTTTCTTGGAAGAATATATTCAGAAAAAAAAATCACAATCAGCAAGAGATGCACTTCAAACCATCAAAACCCGGAAAATGGCCTCCATGTTCTAGAACTTGACATGGAAAAGGCTTTTCATAAGTTCGATAGCCATACACTAATTCCAATCCTTCGGTTGAACAACATATATTAGCATAATCTCAATTGAGTTAAGAGCATTTTGGTACTCCTTGATATTTCGGTCCAGGTTGGTAGCTCTCTCGCTTTGTTTGTATCCCACTTAAGAAGTCAAACAAAATTTTGTCGGCTTGTATCCAATTCCTTTGCATTTGATACGGATCCTTGATAAATGCCACTTTTGTGGCCATTGAACATGGAGAAGGGAGCCTCGCGGACATCAAATCAGGGCCAATTTGGGTTTACCATTCATCGACTACAAAGAATAGCACTGGGAACTTACTACTTACTCATTTCAAGCTCTCTTATTCTATGTCTATTATAGTCTTTGATGCATCGAACAAGTTTTCAACGGAAAGATATAATGGAAAAAAAATCACAATCACTAGAGATGCACTTCCTTACCATCAAACCCGAAGCTGGCCTCCATGTTCTCGAACTTGACATGGAAAAGGCTTGTCATAAGTTAGTGGCTTCTCTAATTTCAATCCTTGTTGAACAACATATATTAGCATAATCTCGGTTGGGTTAAGAAACCATTTGATGCCTCAATAACATTTCAATCCCGATTAGTATCTCTCCAACTTTGTTTGTATCACTTAAAGAGAAGTCAAATAGGGTTGTCGACTATGTCGATTCATTGCATTTGGTCTGTTGAGGATGCGTTCAATAAATGCCACTTTTGTGGCCATAGAAAATAGAGGAAGAACCTCATATGAAACATGGAAATCAAGATAAAATTTCAGTTTGCAATGTATCGACTACAAAGAATACTTGCTAGGAACTTTTCTTATAATTCAAGCTCTCTTATTTTATGTCTGTTATGGTCTTTGTTCATCAAACAAGTTTTGATGGAAGGAATATAATGGAAAAAATGCAATCTTTAGAGATGCACTTCATGCCATCAAGCCAGTAATTGGATTAAGAGCATTTGGTACTTGACCAACATTTCGGGTCCTGGTTAGTAGCTCTCCAGCCTATTTGTATCCGCTTAAAAGAGAATCAAGCAATTTGTTAGCTTGTATCAATTCTTTACATTTGATAGAATCCTTGATAATGCCACTTTTGTGGCCATAGAACATGAAGGAAGAGACTCATATGAAACATGAAATGAAGATGCAATTTCGATGAGTTTGCAATGTCGACTACAAAGAATACTTGCTGAGGAACATAACATCATTCCAAGCTCTCTTATTTTATGTCTATTATGGTCTTCATTCATCGAACAAGTTTTCCAATGGAAGAATATAATGGAAAAAATCACAATCACTAGAGATGCCCTTCATACCATCAAAACCCGGAAAGCTGGCCTCCATGTTCCTAGAACACGACACGGAAAGAGCTTGTCATAGACAGTGACACTACCTAATTTCAATCCTTAGGTTAGACAACATATATTAGCATAATTTCAATTGGATTAAGATCATTTGTTACTCAGCCAACATTTCGGTCCAGGATTAGTAGCTCTCAGCATTTGTATCCCACTTAAAGAAGTCAAACAAGGCTGTCTGACTTGTATCAATTCTTTGCATTTGATCGACATGAGACCTTTCTAACATCTTGATATGGATCCAGAAGCAAAATCCAACAAGGCAAGGCATAAAGTATCCAAAAAGTGAAGGTAAACCACAAATCATTTATTGATGATACAATTAAGAGCATAAGCAAATAGCTAGAATATTTCCCTTGACATCTTTTGTGAAGCTTCGGATCGAAAGTCGGCTTTCAAAATTGCAATCACTTTTGATGTAATAATCATGGTAGTGGTGCATCTTAGGCTGAGCTTTGTGTTTTGTTGTTATCATGATAGTTTTGCTAGGAAAAGGCATCTTATTTACATGGTATCACGGTACAACAATTTATTAAAGTGCCCTCTTTACTTTTGACTCATAGTGATTTAATTTTTTGGTGACTAATTGGTCATTGGAAGGGAATTATGGCCATATTTTAGCATTAACCTTTGTAAATGCATCTTGAGGTTGATTTAATTGTTCAATGGTTAGATGAATCTAATTTATCCAAATTAAGGTTAATTTCTTGGGCACCCTACTTCATTGGGTCTCTTTTCACACTTGCAAATGGAAGGTGGCACATTACTTAGTCATCTTACTAAATTTGGAACATATCATAGCAAAGGAAAACTTGTTGAGTCACTTCTTACTATTCTTGAAAGGTGTATACTTATTTATTCCATGAGTTTTTGGCATTGTCAAACATATATTTCAGTCCCAGACGATATCAAAGCAAAGTCCGAGGCATAAATAGTTTTTGTAAAATAAAAATCATCTTTTGCGAGAGATGGTGAATTCTGGTTGACACATTGACTCTAATCTCCTAATACTAAAGAAAATATGGCTTGTAATTCAAGGAAGCACATGGGATGGGTGGAAGGCTTCACAATACACCCCTAAGGTATCCCATCTGCTTTCTGGAATAAAGTGTTCGAATATCGGAGAAAAGGCCCATGTGTAGACCATTTCGGTTATCTATTGATGACGGAATCACATCTTGAGCCCACCTAAAACCACCCAATTCCCAAATATTAAAATATGAGAAAAAAACGTGATATAAGGTGTTAGTCATGTTCCTACTAGAATGAAAAATTAGATATACGCAAACAATATATATATATATATATTACTGCTCCCATTGACAACTCCCGGAAAGAATGTCCGGGGAATCACTAACCTTCATCGGCGAAGAAATTCCTCGATGTGTCACCTCTTCTTTAGACACACCTCATAGTGAACCTGTATGTTACAACCTTTGTGTAATTGTTGGTGGTTTTCCTCATCATAGTGTTGTGTGACTACTTTTGGTCACTTTCCCATGACTCCCCTACCATTGATCACCCAATTTTAGAACTTCCATTAAACACCTTCATTAAATGGCTGTCGTGATAACAGTGACTATCATAAGACATTTTCTTCTGTTCCATTAGGAACAAATTCTGTTAATCCGATCAGGAGTAAAATCACCTGTTGTCACGATTTTCTATTCACTTCCTTGCAGTTCAACTTCACCTACAATGTTCTTAGTTCTATGGACGAAACACTCAGCATTCGTATTTCGGCTTCATGGTGGCACCCATCCAATACTTCCACCACTTGTTCCTAATAAACCCACCTCGTGCTTAAAATGTAACTTGTTCAGCATTTAATGTCCCATCACCTTCATCATTAGCACTCAAGATTTTCTTTCGCAGAGTGTGTCGACATCAGTGGAACATATACTACTTGTTCTACTTGAATGTTTGAGAAATTAGGTTTACAATCTCATTTATAAACATTCTTATCAATGGGAGAAGGTCTTGGGGAAATTCTCTACACTTTCCATAGAATTCTCTTGTAGACTGTGATAAAATGTATCCATTGCAAGAGAAGACATGAGCCAAATCTCTTGTGGAATGACCACCAGTTGATTTCTTTGATTTCGAATACTTCCATGGCACTTTTTTTAGAAAGGATTGAGACCATCTACTCCGATGTCTATTTCAAGTGTTCTTGAATGGTGAGACTTTGTGTAAAACATCTACATATGTCTGGATACTCAATCTATGCTTGGCTCTCTTGTTGTCCGTGTGCCTTTGATGTTCCACGGTACGCTTCAATCATTGACTTCATCGACATCATGATGTCTGATTATTTCCACACTATCAACACTCTTGGACCATGATTGCCTGACATCATTGTTCTTCCTCCTTCATCCATCTTGCGTTTGCTGGCTTTGGAGACCTCGTGACTCATATGATGTTGCCGCCCAGTCTCCAACTTCACTTTGCCCGGTGGGTTTCTAACATTGGATCCGCCATGTTCCTACGGGGGATCTTCAAAGGTCTGTGATAGCGAGGAGTGTTGAAATGTGTGGGAGGTGGCCACAACTATTGCAATTCAAGTACATACCTACATTCGAGTGTTATTTTTCCATCCGTGTAGTTGCGACTTCCTGCTTCATCTGAAGCCTTCAAATTTTTCCCTATCCTTGAATCAATAGCATACTGTCATCCCAATTCACTATTTGCACTTACCCACGAGTAGTACTAACATTTTTCTCGTCTCGGCAGATCATTCCCACTAGAAAGAACACGAGATGGACGAGGAAATTTCTAATAACAAAATCGAGCCTAACGGTCACTCACATAGCTACAATCTAAAGAAAGCTAACATTTGAAATATTGTGTTGAGTTAGGATGTGGAAATGTTTTTCTTTGTGATTTCTCTCTTTTCGGTACAATACGACCTTGAAAACAACAACGTATGGTGCGGCTCACATGTTGGATGAAATTGACACGACACAGGACAGCAAGGAACATGCATTTCTTCTTGACTAAAATTTGAATGCTCTTGAGGAGACTACCTTTGGGAGAGAAATCAGGGTTCCCTGCATAAAATCACTTGACCTTTGTGCTTGATGATATAACAATGTTTCATTTTAATTATTTACGTTGAGAAAAATAAGATGACAACTACAAGTGAAACGGAAAAATCAAGATAATTTGCAACAAAAAGAGAACAAACACGATATAAAATGTGTAACCTCTTCTCGAAAATTCTACTGAGAGACATGTTATCGGCTCTACCCGCTAGACTACTTCATGATAACCGATTTGTTTAACAAAGGCAGAATCGATCTGTTGTGAGCTAACGAAAACGCCATCACATCGGTGGCGAGAACCAGGAGATGACGGGAAGGGCCGACAACTATGCAAAGTGCTTCTGGCAGTCTGGCTTCCTGTTAACCTCCCGATTAGTCGGATGGAGGGATGGGGGGGGGTGTCCGGAGTTTTGGCGAGAAGCCGACTGTTCCTTTCAAGGGACATGAAACTACATGGCGTGTCCGGCGGATACGACCAAAGCTTCATGGCACCTTGCACTTCATCTGCAAAATAAGTGCCGAAGTCGAAGTGGGTTCCGATCTACCTTAGCACATCCAATTAATATGAGAGAGATAGTGTGGGTGACCAGTTATGCAATCTAAAAATCAACCTTAAGAACACTAAGTCGATAAGTTTATGAATGCTCCTGCGAAAACATTCAGTTTCACATTACATCACCAGCACTTTAAAGTTTAAACCAAGTGGTTACTTTTTAATAAACATCTAGCTGTATTGAGCGTTAAATACTGAGAAGATGAGCTTAAATTCAGCTAAAGCGAGTCCATCCAAATGATATTACCCATTATGCATAAAACGAGACCACTCCAACACAACAATTTCTAGATCAATGTATAGCAAGATATTGACGAACAATGAAGGAGGAGGCTTGGTGTTGAAGTGTATGAGAACTATATGGAAGTGTACAGGTGGAGCGAGAACCATTTTATATAATATATATTTTATATGTTATAATGCATTTATATTTAAAAAATGCGGTTAAATTAGTTGCGAGATAAGAAAATAGACATATTTGTGCTACTTGTTAATAAGATAAGATAATTATTAATATCCGACAAATAATGACAAATAGGTCAATACAAATGCTAAGTACCAAAATATCAATACACATCATTTCGCCCTTTTCTCCACAGTTTATTTTGTTTTGAGTTTGCCCACTTACAACTTAGGGATTTTGCACATTCATCTTGCACATTCATCCATGGAATTGGTGGCTTAGGATTTATGTGAAGTTGGTGGGAGATTAATTAATTTATTGTTGTTGACCCTTTTCCTTGCACAATTCTTGTGGAGTTGTAAGTACCTCAAGAATTATTTAATTATTTATTAGGCGGGTTGCCACCGATGGAAGAAGAGTGCATAACCGAATCTTTCTACTTTGAAAAGGATTGGAAGCTTTACCAAGCCTTTCTTGAGGAGCACTCCATCTGGTTGATATAGTCCTTTGGGGATGCGGTTAGTTTACATGCTATGGGTCGGATAGCTTGGAAAACTTCGATACGAGCTGGGACGAAAACATTCGAAAATCAATATTTTAGAGGATTTTCCACATTCCCAAATACGTGATAATTTGGAAAGAGAGGTTGGGGAGGTTCAATCGAAATAAAAGCCTAAAAACATTATCCCACAAGACCATTACTTACACAATTTGGCGAGAATAGGAAAACTGGCTTTGTTTTTAAACAGTCACACTGTCTGATGCTTCTGGTCATGTGAGCACAGTTGCAGTAGTATTAAGCATGGCACCTTGTCAAATAGTACATTCAAAATTTTGAACCCTTCGTTTCCAAAGGAGTTCCTTTCAGAAATAGCCTCTCTCGGTATCGATTCTTTTAAGACAAATTATGGATATCCCAATCAACAATTTGGTAATTAGGTTCGAGATTACAATGGATGTATTTGGTTCAAAATTGTTACTATGAAGGTTCTGTAACGGCTTGAATCCTTCTTGAGCTTATTTTAAATACATATCTATCATGGGCCATTATTAATATAAGAAAGTTAGGTGTAGCTTTCGTAAAGGGTATCAAAGTAACAGTAATCCCCATGTCCATGTAAATCCACACATGCGGGGGTAAAGGTGGGCAAACAATGAGATGGAACTTAAATTTGAAGTTTACGGAATAGTCCCATTATCGTCCCAATTTCTACTCATGTTTTTGCAGGAAATGACTATTGAAAGCGAAATTGAACTTTCATCTTGAGCATGAATCATGTTTTCAATGTTACTTTTCGAGTTTTTGGATCTACTTGCAAACAATGAGAAAAGGGATTAGTCTAAATATGCGAATCTTGATTTTTAATGGTGCATGAGATGTTGCAAACTTATGACATATTTTTATAACACGACATTATATCATACTCAAAAAATATGTTTCTTGACCAATTACTAAACCGATTCCACTAGTCGGACTGAATTTTTTGAGATGCAAAGTGTGACAAAAAGTATCTATAATTTAGATGTTGTGACTAAGAACCAAAACAAATTAATTAATTATAAAATTAAATAAAGAGGTGAGCTTCGGGGAACCATTTTATGACACAAACTACATTCACTACCATAAGATGTAAACATAGCGAAAACACGACCACAACTATTGATCCACTACCCGGATGGTTCAAACATCTGAAAAAAATACCTACACCTATGTTGAAGTCATGCAAAGTTGCTTGGGTGAAGAAAATCCTTGAAATGCGGCATGCACGAGAAACCAAAGATCGACACTACTACACAAAGAAAATCCTCTGAGTTTTTGTAACCGAGCTATGACTCTCTTGGAACTCTTACAAACAATCATCCCTCTTTATTTGCTACCATTTTAAACATGACTTCCCTCGAAGAACGATGGACGTGAACCGGGAATGCAGGAGTTGTTCCAATGGCACCGAGTCATTGTTGACTAGGAAAAAAAAAACATAGCCTCATTGACATAGACTCAATTCTAATTTTAAACATGATAAATAATGAAAATATGTACTTAGTAGGCAATTGTTTTGGCCACCGATTACGAATGATATGTCCATTATAATATTTCTTACCCATATCAAATGAGACTTGAAATTTGCATTGGATGGTAGAAACTTCTAAAACGCTTCCATATAAGGCACATCAACACATTTAAAGAATTTCATCTTTGGTATGTGTGTATGTGTAAGTCAATATATATGCCACTCATCTATCCCATTGTTGACAGAACACATAGAGAAAAACTTATCAACTATATGCAATCGTTAAGATAAGGCTCCTTTCTTGAAATAATGTCCAAAAGAAAAACCAATTTGATACTTTCATTTAACCACTTGCTAATCAATAGTCATAGATTGATAAAATCCAAAATGATTGCATAAAAATCCAAAATGATGATCAATATTTCTCCATGCATAAAAAGCAATAACAAAGAGCAATGGACACTAAGTGAGATCACCTTAATAGGATCCTTCCTTGTATCCTCTCCCATTCTAAGACATCATGTGTTACGTTGTTATGAACCTCGAGATCCCAAGTGTTTAGAATCTATATAATCTGCTTGGATTGATACGTGAAAACAATAAACCCATTCACCAGAAAGAAAAAACATCGTACTGATAATAAACTAAGAATGTATGCATGTGCGCTTGTTGGTGGAATGGTGGCGAGAGGAACAAAGTTTGGCACAAAGACAAATTGAAAACAACATCATCACCACTGAACATATAAAATAGGGTTCACGACATCATGATCCCTAATCAAATTAAGCATACAAGATCATGATCTTTTCTCCTCTAATCCTTATCTATATTCCCCATTTAGCCTCCCACAATGTCTACTACTTTAAATGAAAACTTAATGAAGCCCTTTTTTATCTAAGGTGTGGACTATGATGAGATATTTGCATCGATTCACGATATACCTGTACGATAGAGTTATTGCCCTTGTTGCCTCCAGGATGGAATCTACATCAAATCGGATGTCAAAATTACTTTCTTACATGGCTCACTTGAAGAAGTTTGTAAAACAACAAGAAGGTTTGAAGTTGGATTGAGAGTCACATGTATCTGATTGAAGAAATCACTTTGTATTTGAAGCAAGCCCGGGGCTTGGTATGGAAGGATCGACAACTATCTTATGAAGTTGGGATTTACAAAGAAGTGAAGTTTATACGAACCTTTACTTCCAGGGTTGAAAATGATGAAGCCTTTCATTTTTGTACTCTATGTGAACGATCTCTTTACGACGGGTGTAGACCCTCTCATTCATCAATGCAAGAGGGACATGCATTCGAGATGAAAAACCTAGGCCCGATGTGCTACTTCTGAGCTTGAAATTCGACAAAAGCCATGTGAGGTTTTCCCTTTCTCAAGGAGAAATATCTTGTGAAAGTTGTCGAAAGATTTGGGATGTTGGACTACAAGTCTTATGAGGAAGTGTTGTTGGGCAGGTTGAGAGGAAATCCTTAAGTGTCGTCAACTCATGGGGGCCTTGATGTTCTTGGCGAACTCCTATTCGACATATGCTTTGCGGTGAATACGTTGAGTCGATTATGGTCGAGCCTCATCACATACTTTGCATTGCTACGAAGAATCTTTTGAGATATATTAGAGACGATCATATGGATTGACATACATTGCTTGAGAATTTGAGGCTTCATGGATATATTGATGTTAGTAAGTTACAGTGATGTGGTCGGTTCATATGAGGCTAACAACACATGCAGATGTTGCTTCTCACTAGGCTACTGCTTCAATATCCTAGATGAGCGAACGGAAATATTGGTTGCTTTAAACACGTGGAAACGGATACATTAACGACTAGTATAGCTTGTTTGTGAAGTTCTTTGGTTGAGGAAGCTCTTTAGTGAATTTTTGAGCATGTGTTGGATACCATAGTGATAGGCTTCTGCAGTGGGAATCTCCTTCCGAGAGAATTCCATGTTCCACGACCACTCGAAGCATATTGATATCGGTACCACTGTCAGAGATATGGTACAACGGAGTACGGTGAGCTCCATCACATTGGAACTTACGAGTAGATCGTAGATATTCTCACGAATCACAAGGAAGGTTGTTAAATTTGGACGACTAGTTCCAAACTCCATATTAAAATGCTCAGTTAAGAGGCTAATATTTTTGTTGGATTCCTCTTTACGAGAGGTGTAAAATCCATATAAAATATGTCTTAATCAAATGACGGAGAACTTATATTTTGAATTTTATTATTTTTAATAAATTATATGTGCAAGATCGGCAGGTTTGTAATGTGGCTCGCATGCCCAACGGATGTGTCACACACCCTGTTGATTGATATAAATACGGAAAAGTTGAAGAGCATTTTATCATCAACACAACTCGTCATCTTCTCTTCTCATCAAATAGTACGAGCTACCTAAAGACAAGTTTCGACCACACGTGTGAAGGACGAAGAGGACAAATTATTAGCATTTTGAAATTTAACGTCACAAGTTTTTCTTTGCTAAGTTCATGGCTTTTGACGAGCGTTGACTTTGAGTCGACGCTTGGTCCCAAACGAGCTAGCTTGTGGAAGGTTCGATTTATGAAGGCGTACTACAGCACAAAATCGAGTCGAAGGGTTGGCCGTTTCTTGCTGCGTTGACTTTTAGCTTGCGCACTGCGTTGACTTTCGGGACGGCGTTGACTTTTGCGAGAGTTGACTTGGGTTGACTCATCTCACGATTGGAGGGTTGTTGTGACACATGTTTGAGGGTGACGAAGGAGACTTTCTTGGTTGAAGCATCTGTTAATGGCAAAAACGAATACACACATTTCACATTTACAGTTTGTCTTCGCAGATCTACTTATATGTTCTACTATCTGCATTTTTGCTTAACTACTTGTATGACGGTGAATGAAAGTGAAATTCTCCTAACATGAAACATCTACAAAACTTAACATGGTATCGGTAGAGGTGAAGACAAACTCAATCTGTGATCATCATCGGAGGAAATGGGTTCCACTAGTCTTGAATTCAAGGAGAATGACAAGGTTAGTGATGATGACTTCCATCCTGGAAAGATGATATTAGATCTCAAATTAGAAGATCATGATCTCTGGATCATGTGATAGAGAAGGATTCAAGAACCTCCATCCATTTTACTCTGTCTTGTTAGAAACACAAATGTAAGAGGAGAAATCAAAGCAAAGAAATTTCTTTGATCGGGGGAATCCATAAATAAGAGTAAGTTTGCTACATATAAGACGTAGGCACATCCAAGGAGATGTATGACAAGTTGATACTTATGTTTCAAGTAAACAATGTGAACCAAGTGCTATTCCTCAAGAACAAGTTGAAGAATATGAAGAAGTGAGGATAGTCACAATTTCAAACTTTCTTTACGAAGTTGACGAAACCGGGGAACAATACGCACAGCTATTGGGGAGATAATGGTGATCGTGAGATGGTTCTCACACTTGGAGGACTTCCATATGAATGGCAAGTATTCACAACTACCATTCTCAACAATAATATTATTCCTAACTTTGATGAAACACATCGAAGATGTATGCAAAGAAGAAACAAGGATGAAGGAATTTGATAATGAAAGAAATGTTTACTTTATGGTGCTCATTCCGAAGAACTGCGGTGGTTCTAAGGACAAAAGAAGGACAAAGACTCAAGAGAAGAAGGGTAAATGTTTCTGCCATGAAGCACTGGACAACATGCTAGAGAATGCCCCTTGAGAAGGATTCTCCGGAAGTAGTGACGACGCTGCTCACTGCTTAGAAAGAAATGGGAATCGAGAAGAAATGACAAATCCAAAAGGAAAGAGAGAAGGCTCACTTTGGAGGAAACAATCAACCTTCTAAGAGGTCCGGAAATACCGGTATATGAGAGTACAATGTTGTTGATAAAAAAATAGTATATTAAAATGTCTGCTCTCTCGGTGCATCTACGCAAACACGTGGATGTCGCTAATTGATAGTGGTGCCTCGAAGACACATCACGGATTCGAGGAAGCACTTTCGACATGGTTGAAGGATATAATCTAGAAGTCGATCATGAGGATAATGCCACTTATCTGACGAGAATGAGTGTGACCTCACACTTGTCCCAGGGCAAGTCCGTTTTAAGATGTACTCTATGTACCCTAAGTGAAGAAAGAACCTTGTGTACATGTACGCAGCGGAAGACAAAGGATTCAATGTAACTTTCTGCGATGGAAAGGTGCTCATGTGGAAGAGCTTGAGAAGCTATCTCGGTGGTTTAGAGTTGGTACACTCTATCGGAGTTGATCGGGTGGGAGCTGAAAGCTTGTGATACTGTCAGAACAAAGCGAACTATGGCAGAAGATTTGGAAACCTTCATTACAAAATAATAAAAACAGGAAAGGTGGTCCCCGAAAAACGAGGATACTGATTTTGAAATAATCATGAAGGTGTATGTAAGAAGTGTCTTGAAGGAAAACATACGAGGGGTCCTTTCCTCTCAAGTGTCACAAAGACATACGAGATATTGCAAGCCCCAGTTCTGATACAGTCTTTAAGTGTATGTTGCTGTAACATCCCTAGGGGGATGTTCTTCTTGCTCTTGACATTTGCGGCCGTCGACTTCTCTCCTTGAAAACACAGATATACTTCTTGAAGAAAGAAGGATAGAGAGAGCTTTCATGTGGTTCGTGTGAAAACGCGAGTGGAAAAGAAAATATGACGGAAAAGAAGATCGAATTTTGAGGCCCGACAATGGCAACGAATATGAGTCAAATGAGTTCCAGAACTTTTGCGGAAAGGCGGCATTAAGAGGGAGACTACCACTACGTATACTCTGTGAGCGAGAATGGTGTTGCGGAGGCAACGAGAATAGGACTATTGTGGAAAATTTACTTTAGTGCCATGCTATGTGACAGGTCTACCAAAGTTTACGTAAGGAGAAGCTGCAAATGTTTCTTGTGTACATTCAGCCCAAGTGCCCTCATTCCGCTTTGGACTCCAAAACTCTGAAGAGGTTTTCAGTGAAAGCCTAATGTCTCACATTTTAGAATTTTGGATGTCTGTATCTTTTCATCATCATAGAAAGAAAAGAAGAAATGGCGGATACTCTTTTGGGAAGAAAGGAATATTTGTGAGCTACGATTGAGACTTCTAAGACATATAGAGTCTATGTGCACAGTCGAGGAAGTAGAGAATAAAGCCATGATGTCGCACGTGAAGATGCTTCCTTTTTGAAGAAAGTAGTAGATCTTCCTAGATACGAAGAAAATCATGAAAGACACGGAAATGCAGAAGAACCCCGAGGATGAGACTATGCTGATATTGAAGAGACGATGGGACTCAGTCCACCCCCTTCACTAGGAAAGAGACCATCACGCTCCAGGACACCCTCGAAGATCTTTGGGGTCATGCGCCCCAAGGGGGGACATTAAGAAAGCAAGAAACGTGTAGATACAAGGGTATCTAGGCCACTTACATAGTACTATTGTACAATCTGAACCTGGATCTTTTGAGGAAGCCATCGACATCAAGTTTGGAAGGATGCTATGCATGAAGAATATGGTCTGTGCCAAGAAATGATGTACGGGATGTGGTCCCAGAATGGAAGGACAAATGTTTGTTGTCCTTGCATTAAAATGACTCTACAAAATCAAACATGGATGCGGTAAGTCTTTGAAAAGTTTAAGGCAAAGAGTTTGTTGCCGGTAGCTACTCTCAAAGGAAGGAATTGACTATGACGATATATTTTTGTAGCGCGTGTACCACCATCCAGATCAATCGCCCTTTAACGCTGCACAAGGATGGAGTCTTCATCAGGATGGATGCTCAGAAATAGCTTTTAACGGGTGCAATAAAGGAAGAGGTGTATGTGGGGAAACAACCTCACAGGTTTGAAGTTCAAGATCGAGACACTTATGCAGGGTTGAAGAAAGCCCTCTATGGGTTAAAGCAAGCACCCAGGAACTTGGTACGGAAGGGATGGATAGTTAACCAGTGAAGGGGGGGCAGACTGTGGCTGTCTTTGAGTAGAACCTATCTTCAAGGTTGTGAAAATATGTTTCTCGATGTTGTCAACAGGTGACCTCTTCACGGTGATGATGACCTCTCATTCGCCAGTGTAAAGAGGGAGCTTTATTTCTTCGAATTCGAGATGAAGGACCTATGACCAAATACTATTTCCCTGGGCACGGAGGTACGGCGGAGACACAAGGAGAGGTGCCATGCTATAAGGAAAATATATTGTGGCTTCTGGAAAGATTTGGAATATGGTGTTCATCGTCAGGTATGTTTCTGGAAGTAGACTCAACTTTAAAAAGTTGGGTAAAGCGTGACTAACTGAACCTATCTTGGCCAATCCTCACAGTATCGTCAACTCATAGGAAGCTTTGATGTTCTTAGTGACACGATGGGACATATGTTTTGCGGTGAACACTTGCAGGACAACGGATGGACAGGCTCATCATTTTCAACCGGGTTGGTGCCCGAAATCTTTTGAGATATCTTAGAACACGATAAACCATCGGTACAGGAATACTGCTATGAAGTGTGATACTCGTGAATCCTGCGATCTTGCGTTAGGCACAGCGGTGTGGTGGATAAATGGCTTTGTCTGAATCTTTCATCAATCTTGGTTACTTCGATCTCATGGATGAGCGGGAAAACGTAGAGTGACTTTGAGCACGCGGGCCAAGATAAAATTGCTGCTAGTATGCTTTGTTGTGGAAAGCGATTTTGGTTGCGGAAGCTCTTTAGTGAGGGGCTGTTTGATGACATGCCTGAATACTGTGATACTGCGCGACGATAATCGAGGTAGGGTTAGTATAATGAAAATCTGTGTTCCACGGCCAGAGTCCAAGCATATTGATATCGGTGCCACTTTATCAGGGATGTAGTCACAGTGAGCGGCCATCAAACTCGGTCTGCAAGGCCGATGGCTTGGGGTGGATGTTCTCACTAAGCCCGGGGGAGAAGAGGTCAGGTTCTAACCTTGGGCGGGAGTCTTGGTGTCGTGGAAAGACACGCGACCGTGGGTCCTGGTGGACGATGAGCTGCGGGAGCTGCGGGGGCTTTGGGGGAGAGCTTCTTGGAGCTATGGGCAGCCACCAAGGCTAGGCTTGCAGCCCTTGGTGGTCGTCGCTTGGACTTAGTTGTGATTTGGTTAGTTTCACCTCCTCATTTCCTTTTAGTATGCATCCTACCCATTGAGTTCGGGGCTCATGGGAAGTACCTCTCATTTGGCCAATGAGGTGTGGAAAAGTTAGAGGCTAATAAGGCTGGAGAGTGGTGCTTTCAGAAGATTTAAAATGTCTCTATCTGGGTGTGGGTCCAACCGCAATCAGATCAAGATTTGCAAGTACGGGACCTGCGATGGCTATGTCGGAGGTCGGGGGGATGATGTCTTTGTGGCCGGCCCTTGATACCGAAATAAAAAACCGACCAAAGCAAGTTTAGGCGGAGTTGGCCTTGCAGTGTTGATTACACTAATAGATAGAGTTCTCTAGTTGGAAAGTGTAGAATTTGATTAATAGTTCCAAACTCCATATTAAGATGTAAGTTAAGAGGCTAATATTTTTGTTGGATTCCTCTTTGCGAGAGGTGTAAAATCCTTATAAAATATGTCTTAATCAGGTAAGCCAGAACTTATATTTTGAATTTATTATTTTTAATAAATTATATGTGCAAAATCGGCAGGTTTTGTAATGTGAGCTCGCATGCCCAACGGATGTGTCACACACCCTCATGATTGATATAAATACGGAAAAGTTGAAGGGCATTTTATCATCCTTTGTCATCATCTTCTTCTCATCGAATAGTACGAACTCCCTACTAAAGATGAGTTTCGTGCTGCGTGTGAAGGACGGGGATAAATTGTGCGGAAGTGAAGGCAAAATGTGATTTATAACACTTTCAGTTTGTGGCTTGTGGTGTTTAGTCGACGCTTGGTCTAAACAAGGCGGCATGGAAGGTTCGATTTAGCAAACCACATCTTACACGGCACAAAATCGAGGTCAAAAGGGTTGGCCAGATTTCTTTGCCTGCCTTGACTTTTTAGCTTATTTGCCCACTGCGTTGACTTTTCGGGACATCGTTGACTTTTGGGGCTGACTTGGGTGACTCATCTCTGATTGGAGTTGTTGTGACATGCGGTACAGCTAACCAAAGGGCTTTCTTTGGTTGAAGCATCTGTTGACAAGAAAACGAATACACATTTTCTTTGTTTCTGAGTTGTCTACAGCAAGATCTACTTATATATTCTACTCTGCATTTTACTTCTTCACTTGTATAGCCAGTGAGATGAAGGTAAATTGCTGCTATGGGAGACTTGTATACAAAACTTAACAAGGTCAGGTCATCTTAACAGCAAAGTGAGGCTGGGTCGTGGAGAAAAACCCTCCTTGCTGGGGTCGCATGAGTTGGACATTGAGCTCTAGGGCTCCAGGGGGCAGGGGTATGGTGGGCCATGAGCAACCATAAGGTGAATGGTTCACCCTAGTGGTGCGATGTGTACAAAGGTGGAAGTGGTTCACCTTCCCCTGACAAATACCCCTTTTGGTTGATATGTAGGCGGGATGAGTGGTTCACCTTCTCATGTGGTGCCCCAACAAACATCCTACCCATGTGGTACGAGACTCATGAGAAGTACCTCTCTTTAAGCGATGAGTTGAAAGTGAACAGAACCATATGCCACACTACCAATGGAGCACTTGACTATATTTCTGTATTCAGTTACGTGGTATTCTGCTTTAACAATCTTTGGGATCTTTAAAATCCAGTTGAACCCTCAGAGGCAGCTTTCGGATAGTGGTAAGGACTCATGACTCACTCTCTCGGTCAATTCTTCTTCATTGTTCTTCATAGTTCAACGAGAGCGATGCGGATAGCGGAAGATGGTACGAGTTGACGGATGGATTGACGAGTAGTTCTCCCTAGTTGAAAAGTGTTAAAAAATTGGCAAGCTGGGGCCGTCGCCTTGGACAACTCATATGATGGAGGGTGATATATTTGTTAGATTCCTCTTTTCGAGAGGTGCAATGTTGATCTAAGATCATCTTGTTTGGATGAGCAAAAGTGTGATTTTAGATTTATTTTCTCACACATGCGGAAATTGTCCAGGTCTGCGAAGTCTAATGTAGGCTCACAGAGCCCCAATAGATGTGTATCTGCCTCAAAGAATTGTATAAATAGAGAGGCCACTCCCTAATTTGGACATCATCTCATTACATTCTCTCTCACTCTCTTGATTGGGTCGTACAATAGCGACTCCCTCACGGTAAACAAATGGAAAGCCGAAAAACGCGGGGGAGGATTTTGGGAGTACATTTTTAGAAGTTAGGGAGCGTTGACCGAGCGTTCTGGGGTCAACACCTCTCTTTGTTGTGGTTTTAGGTAGTTCATCGATTTCTTGAGGCCGCATTGGCGCACATATCCCAAAGCATTTGGAGAAGTTTGGCTTGAAGTTGACTTCGGCGTTGACTTCTATTTTGACCCCGAGGTATAGCAACGTTGTTGGGTTTGACTTCCTGTTTTGAGCTAACTTTCTCTCTCCTGGAGGAAATAGCGTTGTTTGTTGTTGGCCAGGCTACATGGAGGATTTATTGATGATTTGACTTGACATTGTCTTTACGGGTTAGAAGACTTCTAGTTAGCACATATTTATTGTTGATATCATTATGTCAAGACAGTTTGACGAGTGTTGAGCATGTAAAATTGTATTTTGTACTCTCTCTCTCTCTCTTGAATTATTGAAGAATATTTGATCGAAAGGGTTTCCCCACATTGGGGTTTTTCCTTGGCATCGAAATAATGTGTCTTGTCTTGGCTTGTCTTATGCTTATTGTTTATATTCTATAAATATTTACTATCAATATTAATGTGATTGCTAATCTGGAAATTGATATTGGGCTAATAAGGAAAATTAAAGTTAATTGCTCTTAAGAATAGAACATACCATTGTTATTTAAAATTATTACTTTGGCAGAACGGAAAACATCCACCATAAATATCAAATTAGAATAAAATGAGCTTTTAAAACTTAAAGAAAAAAAATGAAAAAAGCCACGAGAGTATAAAATAGCATACGTAAACCATATAATCGGGATCTGATTCACTAATTAAAGAAGATAAACAAATTAAGCGTGAGAAATATTCAACATTTAATTCTAAACATTTAACTTTATAATCTACTGGGTTAAAAAATAACAAACATAGAACAATTCCATTCACGGTTGGGAAAAAATGTTGATTTTCAAAATCTTGCTAGAATCTGGTCGGCTCAACCTATTTCTTTGAGCCGAAGTCGACTCCACGATGGCAATTCAAAGTCGGGAAACAACAAACACCTTGCAAGGCAACATTCTTGAAGCACAGTACGACTCCCCTAATGTGAAATCGAGCAGCACAAAACAACAAACACCAGTACTCATGGGTGACAAGCTTTGACCTGTGAGCAACTGCACGCAGTTATTCCGCTACCTAACAAATCCAACTTGTGGGAAGATCGTGAAATCACCCACATTAAACTAAACACCAAAAGGAGATGAAAAACCCTCATTTGTGACTAATTTTCTGTAAGTTGTTAACGAGTCTCGGTCCAACTCTTGCACTCCCGACCTCACCGGGTCTTTGCCAGTGAATTTTCGGTGATAGTTCATTATACCACGTATATTGTATTGCACATGGAATATATTCCACTTAAATTTCAAAATATTTTCAATTTCTTGCATATTCGTGAGATTATCGATCTCATCAGAAGCATTCAAATACCTTTTAAAAAAAATTCCACCCAATTCCCCTAAAATGCCTTGTAAGCAAGCTGGATTAGTATTAAGAACATCACACATATTACGAGACCAACAAGTTTCTTCAAGAGACATTTTCTGAGCCATCACCCATATTGTAACAGAGCCTCTACTCGCATTGATTAACTTTGTTATCCCGCTTCTATGGAGAGCACAATGTAAGGCTCATAGACCTCTGTTTAAATTTAAATCGTGTGGAATATACGAATATCTTCCTTTAATTTTCAGTTTTACATATGTAATTTGTAGCTATTTTGGTTGCGATTTGATGTGGTATTTGAGGAAATTTCTTCTGTTGAATCACGATGATCTTATTTTTGTGTTAATAGAAATCATTTGAAGCAGTTTTTTGAAAAAAAGTTTGGAGATCATTCCATCATAATTTAAGCAATCGAGCCAACGAAAAAAGGGAAAACAAAGGGGATTGCGATCGACGAGTTCAAGCCCCATTAGGAAATAAAAACATAATGAAAATTAATTAGTTTTGCATGGAACTTTGTTGGCCAACAAAAGAAGTGAAATTGATTCTCGGGAAATTAATATTGAAAAAAATAAATCGAAACCGTAGCGAAATGGGCGAGATTGAAAATGGTGCGTCGTGATTGCGTAGAATAGAGAGAATACGATGATCCTTGTGAAGAAGAGTATCGAATTTAGGTCGTCCACGGCAGGATACATAAGCAGAAATGATGTGTTCTTGTTCAAATGCGGCGGAGGCAGGCGCACGTACGGAGTTCCCCATCCCCATGTGCGAAATCAACCCACCTTCTATGCATAGATGAATTGGTCGGATGACAAATGATCTCCTACTTTTACCTCTTTCTCTCTTCTCGGAATGATACACCTTGCATCTGGGTTAACCAATCGAAAGCATATGTATTGCGTGGTTTGGAACTAATTTTAGTAAATATAAAAGTAGCAATGACGATGCATGTTCTTTGGCTTTTAGCTATTTTTGAGTACCATTTTAATTAGTTTATTCTCACGGTGCAGCTGAGATCTCCATAAATGTGGCCACTCTCCCTTCAGTACCAGGGTCAATACTGATACCCTTCATAAATGCCCATCACTTGACTTGGTAACAAGTCAATATCCGTCTCCCCTTCTTTAATGCAGCTAGTTACCGCGCAAAGGACTCTCTCGATTTGTCCAGCCTTCTAGATGGTGGAGAGCAACCAGGGTCCAGACCCAGCTGAGAGCAGGATTGAATCGTCATGAACGATACTGAGAGAGGACTTGTTCTAATGGTGAGCCTTATCCACTATAACCCACCTAGCGCATTAATGAGAATTAACACAGCTGAAGTGAAAAGCATATTCATATCAAGTTAAATGATGCCAGCAGCTGCGGGTTCGTACAGTGTTGTCTGTTAGCATGGCGGATAATGCAATGTGCAGGAAGTCCACACACGTATTTAATGACCTTCCTTTTTTGTTACAGTTGTGCACTTTAAATACGCCAATTCTGAAACCTCATTAATCATTTGCCACCTACCTGCCTCCTTTACCTCTTCTCGGAATGATACACAACCCCTCCTTCTGATTTAACCAATCGAAAGCATACCTTGTTGCGTGGTTTGGAACTAATTTTAGTAAATATAAAGATAGCAATGACGATGCATGTTCTTTAGCTTTTAGCTATTTTGAGTACCATTTTAATTAGTTTAAAATGAAACTAGAGTATACATTCTTAGTTTAAAATGGAAATTATTTTTTTTATACCTCCTATAGCATCTCGTTATAAGGATTCAAAATCGGATTCCCTAGGTTTTTCTTTTCAAATCTTTAAGATTTTGGTAGGATAAGCTATATGTCTTACAAACCATAACCAATAAAGTAAATGGAGGTCCTTAAAAAAATGAAAGTTGTATATTTCCAAACCATCCTTTAAGTTCACTTGTGTTTCATCAAACATGAAAGAACGTTGTGATATTCATAATCAATACATGTCCATTCTCCCAATTTATGTGATATCAAAGCAAAGGATGAGATGTAAAGGGACTTATTCACCATCTTCACATGTTAGACTTAACTCTTAATTGGCATTTGGAATCGCCCGTGTCACATATCGGAGACTCAGAGTGGGATAATGGAGCGGTTGTGAGTGGTCTTGGTGACATAGTTTGATAGCGATTGGGTTTCTTTATCTTCCTTCTTGGTAAGAACTTCTCGATGTCATGGCTTTTCTTTAGAACTTTTATCTTATGGTAAAGGTTTTGATGGTTTTCGATACCATTATCAATGTTTTATTTTGGAGAATCCTATATTTTTCGTGATGTCACAGGTTCTAGGTGTTTGTGTACCCGGGATTCTTTTTGGGTTGTTTGGATAGTTGTTGGACTCTACATACCATACCTTGCTACCCTACTCTATCCCCCTAGCACAAATTCTTGTTTGCAAGTACACCCTAAAAAAAGAAATATAACGATTATTTTATAGGACTCTCATTTTTGGGCACTTCGTGGTTCCTACGATTGGGAAATATATCCTAAAGATACACTAAAGTGGAAACCCAGGAATTTAATAGAGCTCTATAGACATGATGAATCTGTCAAAAAATAGAATCTCAATTTTCTTAGTAACCACCGAGGTTTGTGATAGCAAATAGAAACACTTTTGGAAGTTGAAGCATCGAGAAAAAATGGACTACTATGAAAAGGATCTTTCATGGGGTTTCTCTCTGTGGATTTTTGTTTGGCATTGTCATTGATTAAGAGTGGGCTTGTCTGAGGATGGAAGGAAAAGGTTTGTAGTTGACAAACCTTTACCTCATGAAATGAGCCATTGGATGCTTTGGTTTTGTTTCTGCGAAGCAGTGACGCTACTAGCTGAATTTTTCTCTTAGGCTCACCAGATGAGCAATGGCTACTTGCCTCATTAAATATTCCTTCATTTGGGCCTCTGGTAAATTTTCCAAGTGTCATGGTACAAAATTTTTACATTTGTTCCAAAGGATTAGTTTGTCTGTGAGGGTTCATTAAGCCTAGGGAGCTTCTTGTCAGGAAAGCTTTCTATCTTTTGAGGTCTGGGAGTCTAAACTTTGTTTTCTCTCTGTCCACGTGTATTCATTTTCTCCACCATATTTATTATGGATTCCATGGTAATCCCCCACTCCCAAACTATGGTATGTATGAAGGTAAAATGAAATGAATGACGAATTTTTCGGATATTCATAAAAAATATCGATGAGGAAGTCTTCCCTGTTTTGTGCGGGATTCAAGGTGGATGGAAATTTTGTAACAACACATTAAGAACAAAATGGGCATCTACTATGATAATGCTCAATGTATGCTATTTGGAGGAAGACGATGTGGGACTCCAGCCATATGATGGAATGTGACATTTGAGAAATCTACCATTATTCTAAATGCGAGGTTGCGTGGAGGAGCTTTGAACGCCAAAAAACCCTAGTGGATTTTCCTCTTTTAAGTATGCAATGCAAGGGAATAATTTTATAATCTCCATTTATGGGATGCCTTAACTAATTTATGGGATGGCTTAACTATAAAAAAATTTATAGTCTCCCATTCTAGGATAGCTTAACTATGAGGTAGGTGTGAATGCGACGATGAGAGGCTATAATGGACTTAGATTTCTCTTTCCTTTTTAGCCAATTAACTTATAATTTAGGTTCTTGGGGTGTTGGCTCTTGTTCCTTTTAATCAGCCCATAGGGTACACATGCATTACAGGAGTGGGCACACAGATTTTACCTCAAGCCCCCAGCTCTGGATGAGAGTTTTACTGGGTGTTCCCAGTAGAACCTAGTAGGATCAATTTGAAGCCCATCGAAGTAAAAACTCTTGTCAAGGTCCCTCCCTCACATTTTCTAGGACAGGAATATCATTGGTTGCTAAATTCCATCCAGAAACTGGTGGGTCCCTTGACTCCAGGTGTGGTGGAGTTGGTGTCTGAGGAGCCTTTCCATCATGGACCATTTGGGAATCCAAGTTCCCGAAGGGTTTTAGAGTTAAGAACTTCCTTCCTAAGTCTTATTATTCTCCCTCAACCCCTTGATCCCCTCCTCTCTCCCTAGAGATCAGGTCCCTTGCATAAAGGCAAGCATGCCTCCTTATTCTATCTTAGGAAAGGGGTTTCTGGGGTCGCTTCCCACCTATTCATTGACCTATGCTCTGGTGACTTCCTAAACTACGGGACTCCTCCCATCGGTGGGGAGTCTGTGAAACGAGGCCTTGGTTGGTGGCAATGGGCTAAGCCTCCATACATTTCCCTTGTCATTGGTTTCCTCTTAGGAACCCCCTTTTAGGTCTACTAGTTTGAATGGTAACTGAAGTTATTTCACAACTCCATTTGTAGATAACTCTTTGGTATGCCATTTTTTTCCATACTACGGCTCCAATATGAGAAGTCTAGGGCTATGGGTTCCCTTCTTCTCCTTCGAATTAATCCTCTACAATATAGTCGAATGGGGCTAGTTGGGTGGCCCACATGGCTGACTACTACTTTAGTCCTTCAATGGTTGCACATCCTTGGGCCTAAGCCTTACCTTTTCTGATCTTGTTGTCTGCTGAAGTACGAGGATTTAGGGCTCTTCTTTGGCCAGGTCACCTAACAACCCTCCAACTATACTTGGACTACCATCAATCTACCCCAGCACGATTGATTATTTTCTTGATCTAGGGTTCACAATATTGTCTTCATCTAGGGCTCTTCAAATCTTCCACCTAACAATGGTTTGAGTCTTCTCAAAATCATTGTTCTTGTGAATCGACAATTTTATCCTTGTTGTCCAATCTATGAACAAATCTGAACTCCTCCTCTTATAATCCTTCTAAATTTGTAGATGGTGAACTATGGTCACAAATCAACCACTAACGATCCGATGAAAAGCCAATTTTTTTATAGGCTTCTTAAGATCTCTATCTAAAACTCTATGGATAGTCCAACAAAATCAACTCCTACTTCTTGATCCATTCTTCACATGGCATTTCTTATTGCATGCTCAATATTTTGCTCACTTGCACCACCCTCCTTTGGATATGCTATCTCCATACACCTTTGAATCGCAAACCATCTTCAGTCTACAGTCTATATTGTGGAAATAAACCTCACTCTAAGGGTCACAATAGCTCTTCTTCTCATAAATTTGTTACGATCTTAAGGGTATACCTTATGAGCTAAATATGCTGAAAATTGTCTTAACTAGGGTATACTTATGTACTTAATTGTTGTAGGCTGACCTTATCCACCATATAAAAAGCCCGACTCTTTCCTCCATGAGACTCGACCTAGCTCGCCTGCGGATCCATGAAATTCAGGCATTTCTTTGGTGAGATCTTGACATGAACTTCGGATCTCAATGTCGACCCCCAAACTAGGGTTACCTCGGTCAATATTACGCATGCGTCTATACCATTCTCGCTCTAAATTATAGTGCAAGCCTCCTCCATTTGTGTTGGTCTTTATCACAAACCTTGCGGCCTATGTACCCACAAGACAAGATTGTGTAACCCTCTCTTCTATTTCATGTAGCAAATATAATAACGGGATTCAGGCGGTCTTGTGACTGTCTACTGGAAAAAACAAGATATTGAATCCTTCCTACAATTTGTGAAACAAAACACGATCGCACGATCACATGTAAGTAAGAAAAGAAATTATCAATTGCTGGCTTACAAGATGCATACGTGAAGCTGCTTTGCTCAAAACCCCCCTCTATCTCTGTGTGTATTAAGTCGAGGAATCATGAAACGATACGATGCTTAATCTCTCCAAGATTCTCTAGCACTGCGCGATTGTCTCCCTGCGGTCTGGGCAAAATCGATCTGGTACTTAACGATTCTCAACCTTCCTCTAGCGCAAACAGAGATGGCTCTATTAATTAGGAAAATCATCCTTCCTTGATTACGCAATCCATCATAGGCTTGACTTTATAATTGCGTGACAATTTTATTGTCATCTGGCAAATGGTTATGTTCCTTCAACCTCATCTCAAATGGGCCTTCCTGGGAGTAAGCATTGCGTACAACTATTAATAGTGAATTATCGGTTAATACGATTTATCACTCATTGTGAATTAAATCTAATTTAATGAGTGGACCTCTCACTAGCGCATCACTCGGTTAAGAACTAGTTAAATTGATTTTAACTCAATTAATTGGGTTAACTAATTCACCTAGCACTAATGCATCAAGCTGTATTTGGACCCCCAAAATATTAGAATCCTCTACATGCCTCAACTTAGACCCTCATGATCCCAGGACAACATGCGGGAATGGAATAAAATATAAAAATAAACATAAACATAGATGCATTAGGAATAACACTTCATTTCATTAATATCAAATCTTTAAAAAATGCTTACGGACATAATGGAAAACAAACTAGCTTGGGGAATGGTAGATTGTCTGCGAAGAGATGTGGGCTTGTGCCTACGAGCGTGATGCAATGAGCTTAGGCCTTTTTTATTATTGAAAAATAAGGGAAAACCTAACCCGAGGAGATGTAACACCAAGAGTTTATGGGCTAGTTGGGGCGATGGTTGGCGACCAACTTCCGGGGTAAGTAACTTAGTCATATGATCTTTGTTTGATGCACATGATACATGCAGAAAGATATTTCTGCGAGGACTACAATTGCTAATTCTTCGATTTCTTTGAAATCGCCAAACCCTTTCATGCCCAAAAACGTCATTTGGTGCCTCAAAGCACTGCGGAAATTCGGGGCCCAAAAAGGCGACAAAAATAGTAATTGTGCTATAATTAAGGAAACTGAAAAAAAATTGAAAGAGACGATGGTGATGGCCCAAGTGGAATAAGTAGGTGTACAATATCCACCTCGATCACCTCAACGAATTTCTTGATCTAACTCGGTCATCATGACTTAGTTAAGCGGCCCAAGTTGTTATGAGATGAAATTACAATTTATTGTCGAATTTATTTAAGGAAAAAAAAATTAGACGCCTCACATTCCTCCTCTGAAAATTACATCAAAATTCCTCACCGGTGTGGGTGCATTTTTTTTCCTTTAAGTTTATGATTTCACTATTTCTTTTTGTGAATTTCAACACTCCCTCTCCTTGATAAAAATTCAATCTATACGATTCGAACCTTTGGAATGCATGTGCAACAGTTCTCTAGTGTTGTTTTTTGCAAATCTTGAAATTGAATAACCTCACGAAAAAATGAATCAATATAATTCATTTGTCATAATATTCTCACATTTAACACCTTCAGCTACGCACACATCTCTTGGACTCTCTGTAGCTGCTGTGACATCTACATTTGTGACCTTTGCTGTTGCCAACTACATTCTGCGCTCCATTATCACAGCTTATACATCCATGATTTATGTCTTGCGACATCTGTTGCATCAATCTAACTTATCCTTCTTCTTTATTGTTGTCTTGTGGTCTCCTCATAGCTAGTTTGATCCATGAGACACACCATCTCAATGGACCACCGCCCAATTTCTTCACCTTGGGATTATGTCTACACATCACCCCACCTTTCACTAGGAGGTATGGTTGCATGTGATCCCTCTACCCATCTGGCTTGAAATTCCCCTCTTGGGTCTGCCTAAGTGGACGCTTCCTCGGTCTCCTCTTCTTCTCCAGTTGTGAGTGCTCCACAACCTTAGAGGCTTGTGTCTAGGGTTGCATGTTGGGAGGTAATTTTTACTCCCCTCTCCCAGCGTGGAAATCTCTAACCTTTGTTTTGCTCCTCAAGCACTTTGCATGCATTTGGTACCTCAAGTGCATATACGTTCTTGACTCATGCACATTGTAATTGTCACCTTGTTACAAAAGTTTCTAAAAAGTTGGTTTAAATTGACGATACACTCCTCATCGAACTCGTTGATTTTCCATTTGGGTAGTTTTAGGAATCCAAATATGTTTTTTTTTTTTTTTGAAATTTTACCCCAAAGTCTTGGATATTCTCTTTGCCAAACTCATTAGCCCAAAAATTCCTTTGATACCATGTAGAAAATCTAACCAATGAGATTCAATCTTATTTATAATGTACTAAAACAAGATATTGCATCTTTCCTACAATTTTCGGAAACAAAACATTATCGCACAATCACATATAAGTAAGAGAAATAAATTATCAATTGCACAACCTGGGGTACATATAGGAAAGCAGCGCTCAAAACCCCTCTATCTCTATTGTGTATTAAGTCGAGGAATCATGAAACAATACGATGCTTAATCTCTCATGAGATTCTCATCACTACTACCAGTGCTTCACGGCCCGAAAGTCTAGGCAAACTCGGTCTAGTACTTAGCCAATTCTCGACCTTCCTTCGACTTGCCTGCTCATACAATTCCTAGGAATTAGCTCTATAGTGAGAAGCAGGTCTTCCTTGATTGGGATGTCATGGCATCCCAATGACTTTATAATTGCACATGGGAAAATTTGTATAAATACAGGCGATAGTTGTGTTCCCTTTAACCTTTGTCCTCAAGCTGGGTCTTCTCGGAAGGCGACATGCATACAACTATTAATAGTGAATTATCGGTTATCTTATTGATCACTCATTGTGAATTAAATATAATTTAATTCAACAGCGATATCTCACTAGCTCATCACTTAGTTAGAACTATTTAAAGTACGTTTTAACTCATTTAATTAGATAACTCATTCGCACCATGCACCCCACTAATGCATCAGCTGCTGTTGGACTCCAAAAATATTAGATTAATACCTCTACATGCCTCGCTTAGACCCTCGACTCCAATTTCTTGAGCCTAACTCGGTCATCATGACTTGATTAGCGAGACAAGTTGTTATGAGATGATACAATTTATTGTCCAATTTATTTAAGGAAAAATAAATTATACGCCCCATTCCTCACTCCCATTGCATCAAAATTCTTCACCGGTGTGGGTGCATTTTTGTCCTTTCGGATTTCCCAGTTCAATGTTTCTTGTTGCAAATTTCAACATTTAATTTGGTGGCCTTCACTCAAAGACACCATTAAAATCACATGCCAGATTCTCATGAAAACCTCTCTTAAGCTCGATGCGCGAGAAGAGAACCAACAATATTCCATCCTACTTCCTAGCTCAAACGACCATTAAGGTATGCAACATTCTTGTGAACCCTCACATGATGATCTTGCTCTTGGAGGATGATCACGACCTCCCTTTAGCAACCCTTACTCGACCTACTTTGAGACTACATCTCTCTTCGCCCCCTTGATCAAATGAGCTCCTTCTCACTTGATGTTCTTTCCTTCATCCACAGGGCCTCATGATAGTTTTTCCTAGACCTCTTGGTAACCCTCTAGAACTTACAAGTTTTATCCGTAGACCTTGGAAATATTAATTTCCTTTTTTCTTTTAGATTGTAAACCCGATCTTGGGTCCAAAATCCCTTGCAACACCTTCTTTTCCCACAAAGCCTTTTGTGACCAAAATCACACAAAACCATCTCACTAGGCTTGTGGGTACCTCCCAGCTTCTGCAAGTTCAAAAACATGGTCTAGTTGTAGTAAGTAACCCGAGTCGGATCTCGGCGAAAAGATGAACCCTATTCTCTTTGTACGGTAACCTCCCTTCTGCCGGTAGCCCGCCCGCACTCGCTCGGCTGCGGAGGTGGAGACGCGTGCTTCGGAGGGACGAGCTCGCTGACCAAACCGATTAAGATCGCGTGCAACCACAAGCGGGGGGAAAAAAAGAGAAAACATGCACGGGTTGGGCCCTTGGCTTCTTCCCGCACTTGCCTTCATGCTTGTTGTAGCGGTCGGAACACTCTCTGCCGAACGAGATCATGGCGCTTCGGCGAGAGGATGAGGAAGCGCTCGGCCTCGAGGGACACGCCGAGCCGCCAATTTTTGGATTTTTTGGATGCTTGGGAGCGAGGTAACAAATCAATCTTTGCGGGTTCCGGAAAGTACCTTGCATCTGTTGCTCATGGATCCCGGCCGACAACCCGGGGAACCCTCGCGCGTATCGTCTTGGGTAAGGCCACGATTTTTTTTCTGTGACCCTGTCCCCAACGATCCATTGTTCCATAGAGCTACCCACGAGTTCACCGGACGGCCAAGCCCCGGCTACCCGGGGGAAACAACCCTATCTACGAAGGAAGCGACGCCCTTCGTTGCGGCGCGGTCCCAGAGCCATTAAACGCGCCATGCCTCTTTTCGGATCCAACTCACAGGATGCTCGTGACAAACCTAATTTGCTTTCGGGTTTCTCCATCGAGACCGCGTCCGGACACGAGCTCCAATGCGGAACAACGGGCCCAGGATTCCTTGACACAACAGAACTTCTTTTCCAGGGGTAAACATCTTGGGGGATCACTCTTCCTCTCTTGCTTACAACATTAACGAAGAAATGACTCGATCGTGTTTACCCTTCGTTTGAAGGAGAGTGCGGCGGCGATCTTCTTAAGCCCCTGCCTTCTCTTACAAAGATGTTGTTCATTCTCGAAACCGAAACACTGTGACCCCCAGAACCCGACCTTTTGGTAGACAAGTTGGATAGTACCTTGTTGAGATCTCTCATCAGATCTCGTAGAAGATGTCGAAATATGAAGATAGAGCTATCATTGGCGGTTGCAATGGACTTTGACATGAACCAGGATCTCTTTGATTGGATCTACGAAAACTGAATGACAAATGCACACAGTAAGTTCTTGCTCACGAAAGTTCTTCATGGTTTTGTTCGATCGTGGCTTGTTATTATGAACGAGCCTTACGGAAGGTCCTGGCGTTTTATGGAAATGCGGGCTCTTTTAACCCCATGGTTCCACAGTTTCGACCACCTTTCATTTGTCACCGGGACTCTGCATTTGGGTCGAGGCTTCCCAACTTTTTGTTCATCTGTAACGTACGCGGGTCATTGGGCGTATGGGCGATACCTTGGGACGCTTTATCACGGTAGATCTCGAAAAGAGCCCGCCGAGCCTCTACATATGTGATGTGCGTGGGTTGACATCGACAAAGGCTTGCTTGATCAAATCAACATCGAGGTCGGCGATTTTGTTTGGACTCGGATCTTGAACTACGGGCTCTTGCGTTCGTTGCGCCCTTTGTGTCAAGCAGGCATCTGTGGAAACTCTTGCCCCTCTCTCGCGGGAAAAAAGACAAAAGGCAACACAAAGTCCAGGCTTCAAAAATGGACTCCTGTTCTCCCAGCACTTTCTTTGTAGATTCTACTTCCTCGAGCTACGATGATGACGGAAGTGACACGAGAGATTAGATCGCGCGCTCCCTCGGACTGAAACTTGTCCCATGATGCACAGGAGCATCCCCCTTATACTACGCGTCACTCGAAGCGTAATCATGAGTCGCACTCCTCGATTAGGAAAAGGAGGCCCTTCCTTTGGAGAACTCTAGTCTTCAAATTGTCACAACACTTACTCACCCAGAATGGTTGGAGTTAAAGTCAACAAAAAGAAAGGGAAAGAAATTTTGTGTGGAAAACTCTGCCAACTGCGGTGAGGTCGGTTCCTTCACTGCCTTCTAGTCTCTTGATCTTTGCTCCTTGCTTGTCTCTTCTTTCTTCCGGGGGCCAGGTGGTTGATATTTTATCATTTACGGTTAGCGTGTTTTGTCTCTCTTGATTGTACTTTCGGATGTTATTATTTTTCTTAATAGAATTAGTCCAATTGATTTAAAAAAAAAAAAAAAAAAAAAAAAAAAAAAAAAGCAGTAGCAAAGAAAAATTCTAGGTCTCTTGTAGTCATCAGGAGCTTGGTTGGGTTCACAAGTTGCAAATTAAGTAAGGGTAGTTGTGAGGGCATGATAGCTAGGGACGGTCGAGCATGCACATTAAGAATGAAAAGGTATGCTAACACATGTCGGACGATGTCGATGCTGTGCTAAAGAGTGTTAGGGAGTTTCGGGGCATATCAAGGGATAACTAGGTCAAATTTGTGGAAAGGAACAAATGAAGTGTGTGCCGGGGAGTGTCGATGAATTCAAGTGTGTTAAGGACGAAGTGTGTTAGGAGAAGTTGAGAATAGGATTTACGGGAGGCAAGCCTACGTTTGTTGCAGCAGACTCGACATAGCAATTTTGACAAGAAGATCACTTTGTGCTAGAGCTGCAACATTGTTTCGCCTTTAGCTATTTGTTTATATGAGATGTAGCACACTTTGGCTACATGTCATGTTTAAACTATTATAGATAATTACATATTGTACATTTTTGTGTATATGTTTTGGGGCACTCGGCTTATATCTCATGTGCCTTGTGCATCTTGTGGTTCTTGCAAACTCTCGGTTAATTTTCTCTGTTCTTATAGGCTGAACATACATGTGAAATATTTCCTATATAGCTATATTTGCTTAGTAGTTTTATGGCCATGGCTAGATCATGTGATCCTTGTCTTGGTAACTAGTCAAGTGGGACAAGTTGAGCTTGGACATGAGTGGCATAAGATGAGTTATAGGTAGTTCTTAGGTGAATAAGGCACAATCTACTTGTATTAGGTGCAATTGGTCAAGTTGTTGCGGTTGAAGCAAGCCAATATTGTCACATGAACTACAGTAGCCAAAGATTGATTGGGTTCCCAAGTCGTGAAAAAATGCCAGAGATAGCTATGAGGACATGTGCGCCAGTGTCTTTGGGGAATGCTAAGATGTGTCGAGATAGTGCGAAGGCATATCCAAACATGCTAATATGTGCCAAGTGATAAGGAATGCAAGATGTGCGGTGTGTCAATGTGTGCAGGGGCTGTGATGCATCGAAAAGGAAGAAAAAGTTAAGCTACGAGAAATGAACACATAAGAGGGTTAATAAGTCATCATTTTACCTTTTCCGAAGAGGGCATGCTAGGTACACCAACACTAGGCGCCAATAGGTGCAAAGTGAAAAGTCTTAGTGCATTCTAAGTGCCAAGTCTTCCGCTTTGTTGCTTCTCATCTACTTTCAACGAGTTGATCTCAAATAAATTTAATCTTAAACCATGCCAAATTATACCAAGGCATATCCCAACATATTCTTTGTGCTAAGACTATCTAAGCATATGCATTAGTGGCAATATGTGTCCTGAGTGTTATTCATGCTATGAAGTGGAAGGGCATGTTGAAGAGTCTTAAGGTGTGCTAGAGAGTGCTAATGCATGTTGAGGAGTGTTAAGGAGTAATGGATGAAACATTAAGGGAGCACTAGGTCAAGGGTCATAGGTTAATGAATATAAGGAACGTGTTCCGGGGAATAGTGTTAATGAGTGTTAGTTGTCATATGAGAGGGAGTGACAATGTATGATAAGGATTGGTAAGGCATGCTTGTAGAATATCAAGGAATGTGAGAAGTCTCGAAGTGTGCTTGGGAGTTCGGGGTGTGCTAATTATATGTGTCAAATAGTGCGAATATGCCAATACATACCAGGGTGCTAAGGATGTACGGGGTGCCGGTATGTCAATATGTGTCAAAGAAGTTCCAAGGGAAACAAAAGGAAGAACCAATAAGAGGGTTAGTAAGTCGGGACTTTATCTTTTTTAAAGGGGCATGCTAACCACGCTAATAATAGTTCCCAATACATGCCAAATGGAATTACGCAGCGAGTGCTAATGTATGTCAATGCACATTCCAACCAGGTGTTCGGGGCATGCTAGGGACTACATGCATGCCAACACATGCTAGAGTTCTATGTTGTGCTAGCGCATGCCATGTGCTTGGGCGTCGATGTCATGACAATATGTTAGGTACAAATATGTTCCAAGACATGCGAGTGCTAAAAATGTTAGTGTGTTCCAAAGCATTAATTTAAGGTGTGCCAGTTATTTGAGAGTGTTAAGGTCTTTCTCATTAATATAATTGACGAGCTTGATTGTCGTAAATAATATATTTCCTGCTGTAGTAGAATTTATCTAAAGGAATTTTCTAGATAATAAGAATTAATAGATATGAATCATGTGTTTACTCATAAAACTCTATTCGACTAGTCATTACTTGAGAAATGATACACACTAATTACTTCTTAAAAAATTAGTGACTCTATGCTTATGGGCTTGGACATATTATAAAAAGACTCCTGATAATATGGTAATAATTCATTATCCTTTTGACAAAATTATATTAACAAGCACATAACGTCATAAAAAACTCCTTTGGAATGATACGATGGTAGCGAACATCTTGCAATAGTCACCAAAAGTAACATAAAAATAGCACCGGTCGAGGGTCATTAAGGGATTACGTCACTAGAAGTTTCACCAAAAGAGGGTGGTGACGGACGCTGCTGAAGCCCTCACCAAAAGTGTCATTGAAAATGGCTTTGGTGACGGACCTTAAAGGACCATCACTATATACACTTTTCCTAGCAGCCTTTTGCAGGGCCAGTCACCATATGTGACATTGGTGAGGGACAAAAAGGCCCCATGATTTCACTTTTTGGTTTAATATGGTTGTGGGTAATCCAAATATTTTAATGAGAGATATTGAACTTAGGTGTTGGTCAAAAATCCTATTTCTACGATCTCAAATACTATCTTGTCAATTGGGTCTATTGTGGAGGAGGTCAAGGAAGATGAGATTGTTCATCATCAACATGACAAGATGTGGAAATGTCGGTTCTAGATCGAGGATACCTTAATTATTTTGGAAAGGAGTTAGAGTTAGTGGTTATGATAGATTGTTATCATTGATAGGTGATAAGGGTTTTATAGGTCTTATCTAGTGGCTTTATAATGGACCAAGATCATCCTGAGAAGCGTATGCATTATGTGAGACCATTAACATTCACGAGCTTAAGGAACGAAGATTTCATCCTGACAATAGGAATTTTTTTCTAATACGTACGGACGTGCAGGAATTATTGTTTAGAAGAATCTAAGCACGATGTCAGCTTCATTTTGACCTCATGTTGTGAAGTGGGTCATGGAAGATGATATTGTTCATCATCGGCTGACAAGATGTAAATGTCGGTTGTAGATCAGATACCTAAGGGGATTGGAAAGGGTGAAGTTAGTGGCTATGATAGATTGTTATCATTGAGAGGTGAAATGAGGGTTTTACGGGTGTTATATATTGGCTATAATGGACCACAATCATCTTGGAGAAACGTCCATTATGTGAGACCATTAACATTCACAAAGCTAAGGAGGCAAGAAGTTTTCCTGGTATGCGATTATTAAATCTTGTTTTACAAACATTACCTACCACCTCCATATATGCTCGACGATATTAACCATTTCGCTAAAATTCCTCCAAATTGAAGGTGTTAATTTAACTCACAATGACTTTGTATACATTGTAATTTAACTCCACTGCTTCATGACCTTCATTGTCATTTGAAATACGATACCTTTTAACTCTTCTCACTTTTCTTGTTATCCCACACCATCTTTTAACATGAATGCTTAATAGAAGTTCATAAAATTCGAATCTCGGACTCTAAGTTGCAAAGGTGTTCCACTTTAACTCACCTACATAAAAATTCAATGAATTGGATGCATCAAACAGAGCACATTGAGGATCAGGTTATAATGTCATCTTTCTTATTAAAGTCTTGAGTCTGTTGAGAATAATATGCGTGACCAAGATGATCAACTATACAAAAATAATATTTTTGGCACAACACTTCTAAATTTTGTTGTATCAATTTTTCCATCTCTTGTTCATCGAGTCTTGGATGATTGTGAGTACACGAAAAGTAAAAGAGATTAAATTAGTAAAAGAGAAATATTTACATCCTTATACTCGTTAAATAGATATAAATTCAACATCAGGATCTAAGAAACTTCTAAATCCATGTTGATGTTAATGTGGTATGCTTGCAATTACGGTCAATACTCTTGAATTAAATTAATTCTTTGTTAGAAAGGAAAGAAGTGTTATTGAATTCTGAAATAAATTGACACAATAAAAAATGTATCTAAAAGGTAAGCATATCCTTCCAAAAACAAAATTAGTTATCTAGGTTAGACGCGAAACACCTAGCTATAGAACTCCATAAAGGAGGTCGTTGAAGATTTCAGAAATACATTAAAAGCAAAATTAAAATTAATTGAAAAGTAGATATATCCTTCAAATACAAAATTATCTATCTGGGATTGAAGCACAAACACCTAACTATATAACAACACAAAGGAGACCGTTGAAGTATGTCAGGTGGAGGGATGGAATGTTGGGAGAAAAAAGATCAAATTAATGAAACATATCAAGGTTTATGTTGAGCTAAAGATTGTCTCAGAAGGGTATGGATAGCCTAAAATAATATTCATATCATCGACTCTTTGGAGAGTTAAATTCACATAGAAATCGGTCATATTTTCATGGTTTCTTAAAAAGTAGCCAAATATGGTGTTATAACGAGCGATGTTGATGAAAGATAAATAATCAACTAGAAGAGCTTGAATGCTTGTTATTTAATTGCCAACAGCCTCCAAGTTCAAAATGGGTAAGAACCATAATTTTTTCATGCTATATTTATTCTTTGCGCCAACAGAAGAAAGGTGCTTGATAGTCTAGGGTGGGGGAGATCCCCATGTGTGGTTGTGTCAATAATAATAAAAAATGAAAAAAAGAAGAAGAAGATTCGGTGTCTTATTTTTTTAAAGACTTCACCATAAAATAAAAATGAAATGACATCATATTTATTTCAATTTCTATATTTAAATTTTATGAAACTATAAACTAACATAAATCCATCTTATCCTTGGATTTATTAAACATCGGTAGGGATAAAAAGGAAGCGAGGTAGAAAACATCGAAACATTTTTTTCTTGCCTTTAATGGATATTGTTTTAACTAAAATTAGGGGATTGTAGTTGTACCTATACAACTTGTTACAACAAAAAAATGGAGAATTATATCAGCAATACTCATATCCATCATCTCCTTCAAGATGGGCAGAATGATCAATTGTTTTTTCACAAAATCCATGCTCTAAGTTCTAACATAGCTATTTGGAAAGCTATTTTACAAACTAATTAGATAACGAATACATAGATAGATCAAACCTAAATTTTCAATGAGCCTCAAAGTATCCAAACTTGGTGAGCAAGGATTGTAATCTGATACTTTGTTCATTAGATTCTTGTTCTTGCATTTATTTCCCACATATTTCCTCCCTCTCATGATTGGTATAGAGCTTAATGTTTATTTAACTACACTTTCATAAGTGATGGTTCTAATGTCTTCCTTTGTTACCTAGGCTAAGGGAAAATCTTCCCTCACTATCTCTAATCGATGTTCCTCCCATGGATTATAAATTTTTTGTTTCACATTTTTCCCTGTATTTATTTTCTATTCCACTGCATTTTTACCTTTTATTTTTCACTTATCTTCTTCCTATCGCTATTCTAAGGACTTCTAGTGACTCATTTCCCACTCTCGCTCATATCTTTGTATACCAAGTACATCATAAAAATATTTATATTTCATATGAGGAATATACATATTGTGAGTCCTAGAAGAGTTGCTTGGAAAAACAAGGTTCATAGCCATTACGAGAAATACTCATTATGAGTTTCATCACTTCGTCACATGTAGGATTTCTGCCTACCACATGCTAAACCTAATTGGCTTTATATTCCTTATATTCCACTTTTAAGGAATATACTTATAAGGAATATGTTGTTTTTGGTTCTTCGGTGGATTGCTTATGAGAGCTTAAGTCACTACGAAAATAATCATTATGAAATTTGTAGCCTTTACAAAGTATATATTATTTAGTGAGTTAGCGAATCTTTAAGATTTTATAATTCGGTGAAAAATTCGCCATGATTTCTGAATATTATAATTTGGTGAGAGATTCGCCAAAATATATATATATATATATATATATATATATATATATATATATATATATATATATATATATATATATATATATATATATACATATTATTTTGGTAATAAAATACTTCATTTTTCCTATGTATCATGACAGGGATTCGCCAATTTATTATACTTATAAATTTGGGGGGTTCTTAAATTTTCCACCTTCCAGACCATAAATATGGCATCCTTTCTGATCATTACTCACATTTGAGATGCTATGATAGGACATAATTGTAAGGTTTATTAATTTTATGTATTCTTTGGCATGTCCCATCCTTTTCTACGAAGCGTATAATATTTTCTTTACAATCCACTAGAGACCAGGTGTCTCTCCAACCAGTCCATACCCTTAGTGTGTCATGGGATCCCAATGGTAGAATATTCATTTCTAAGCTTAGCGATGTTCTCCAATTTCCAAAAAACAGTTTGGGACTTTGGCACCTCTTCTCTTTGCCCTAGATGCTATTGTACCCGACGGTTATTTGAATTTGTGACTTTTAAATTTGCATAATTTTCTACTATTCGGGGTTTACATAAGCAATTTGCTTTTCAATTCAGCCAAAATGGAAGCAATTTTGTGAAAATAACTTACCTTCTAGTCCCATCATTGTTGATTTACAGTGATACACTCTACGTCCTAGGCCATTAATTCTATAAATGTATTAAGACCCCATGTCACACTATAGAGGATTCTTGTAGGTTAGTTGGTGTTTCATTTCTTCTGATTGAGAATAGGTTCTTGTAATAGTGTGCCACCATACACCATAACATTGAAGTGGTTTCTAGGTTTGTCCATGCTCATGTAGAAACTGTGAGTTGCTCATACGTAGGCCACTTTGTTACTTGGATTGTTCTTTTGATAACTTGCTCTTCCAATTTCTTCCGGAATTACTTCAAATTACTTTGGACACAGAATTTATAATTTGAATTTTTTTCTTCTTGTCCTTTCTTTGTGTGGGTTCTTCCTATTTCTCCTTTTTCTTTACTTCTAGTAGCATTCATACTTTTAAGATTTCCTCATCCATTTCCTTCATTTTACGAACTCAATTTTTCCTTCATGTGAACGGAGAAAACTTCATAAAACTAGTTGAAATTTGGCCTTCTCATCTCTTGGGTAAGGCACATATCTTAACAAGGAAGTGAACTTGGTTATGAATTCATCCATTGTCATTTAGCCTAGTTTTAAATCATGTAATTCTATAGATTTTCATCATAGAAATGCCTCATTGGTCATATCCTTAAAATATTGTTGGAATTCATCATACACGTCCCAGTCTTCAATATACAGACATTTTTACTTCCTCCCACCACGAGGTAGCTTTATCTCTCGGCCAAATAAATAGCCAAATGAGCTTTAAGGTCATTTAATGCAACATTCATAAACCTAAAAGTATTTGTTCATATTAATCAATAGCTGCAACTGCTTCCTCATCTTCCATCAAAAGTAGGTGGTTTGATTTTTGAGTACCTCACCCTCTAGTTCTACTTTCTATTTCTTTATGTTCTTGATCGACACATTACCGGATCGACTTTAAAATATCTTCATATTCTTATTACTTCATTGTGAATGACATTTTTTCAATTCTTTCATTAGTGATGCGGGGATTACGCTGTAAAACATGTCCTTGCATAAAATAAAATGTGTGTTCTCTTTAGACGAGAAATCCGGACACGAAAATCACATAGCTATCACAGATTTAATACAAAAAATAAAGGCGAGCCGAAACAAATAAAATACTTGCTCATAAATAAACAAGAAAATTACGATTCAAAACCAATTTCTGAATATTACAATTTTTGGCCTCTAAGTTCTCACCCTTCATATGAACTCTCACCTCATTTCTCTCCCTATCTCTCATTGTCTCCTCTCTTGTCCTCCATCCTCACACAAGCTTCATATTTATGCCAAATTATGAATTAACTTCAATCCATGATTTCATCACAAATCTCAACCAAAATCTAAAATAGATTTATCCCCTATTTGACTCAGCGGGTTCCATTCGGGGTCACAGTCCTAAATTATCTACCTAACTCGACTCCTCATATCCTCAATTTATTAAAAGAATATTTACAATAATCCTCACACTCACATTTTATCTCAAATTATTTTTAAAATGTACACAATTTATAAAATAAATAAATAAACCTCACCCCCTAAATCACACAAATAAATAATGAAAATTTAGCTTGATGCTCCTACGTCGGACTCCCCATGTAGAAGTTTCCATGAACTCCACGTACATGGGTTTGTCACTTTTACGTAATAATGTGGCAGGTCCACAGAATCTCGATAACTTGCTCCCTCTAGGATTCCAAACTACTGGTACACCCTTTGGTCTTTTGAAGTATCAACTCTGTTTTGTAAATTTGCACAAAAATTTCCGAATAATATTTTTGAGCCTGATTGTAACTCTCGTTGTTCCATACCACATTATCTTTATTGGGAGTTCTGGACTTGTATAGATGCTGATGCCCATTCTTCTAGTCTCCAAAATTTGAAAGAATCTCAAAGGCCATTTTTGTATATGACATCACTCATTCCTTCAGCTGGATTCCATCGACCTCTCCAAAAATTTCTTTGCCAATTCCTCGGAAGTAATTTCTCTCTGTTTGGTCTTTCGTCTCCAAGCGTGTTGAACTCCAACTTTCTGAAATGAAGAATAATCAAGAACTTCTTCTTGATCACAACTATATTCGTTTATTGCTCCTGTAATAAATAAATTTCTCATCCCATGTTGTACATGCATTCATCAACAAACTATTAGTTTTAAAGATAGGACCTTTCGACCTCTTTTGATAGCTGAAGCATTAATCTCCTATCATAGACCTTCTAGATTTCGATTAAGTTCTCTTTGAATTGCTGTCTTTCATCTTTATCCTACTAGTTCAATGCTTTTGTTTCCTTTATGTCTCTATGGACATAACTACATACTTGCTCTGATCTTCCATCTCATCTCCAAATACTTTTCTTGATACCTTTCTCTAATTTTAACATCATATTTATTAATGTTGTTTTCTATACCTACAACCACATTTTATTTGAAAAGTTATAACATTGACTCAATTCTATAAATGTTAAAAACATTTCATCCCTATCATCTGTATATCTGCCAATCTCTTTATATCGAGTTGAAGTTTCATCTCCCCCTTGATTCACTAGCTTCATCGTTCCAAGAACTCCATTTCCATGTGAAATCTTTCTAGCATTTCATCTGTTCATTCAGTTTCATTCTTCTTCTAGAAATTGTCACGAGTTATCTGGTTTGTATCATCACATTAAGGTCATCGACAATTTCATTAAATAAATTCATTTGTTTACCTCCTTGTAATATCACTTCGGCATTTTCGTGTCTTTTCTCCTGTAATTCATTATGATTTTCTTCTCTTGTAACTCGTCAGTACCTTCCTCCTGCGAAAGGCATTCTCCTTCATACTTCACAGCAAGAGTTTCATTCATCTCTGTGAAAGTTTCTTATCATCACCATCTTAACATACCTTGCAAATGTAATATTCCTAATTAGCCCAAGATAATAGGAATATTTCATTTTGTTTTAATTTTCTTAATTAGTGAATAAAATGTAAAGGAAAACATTAAAACACAAGTAAAAGAAGCTTGTCCAAATAAATCAATGCCCACGTGAACGGTAAATCGGGGTTGTTTCAATAAAATATACTTGCATGTGAGAAATGGTTGAGGAGATTGGCAGGTCAGACCAAATCACAACCTTTATACGAAACAATGTACCTCATGGAGGAGCAAAGTACGGTTCTAGAGGAGGCCCTCATGTGAAAAGGATAATTCATCAAAGGGTTTAGGGTTTGGAAGCTCTCATCATATAAAAAGAGCGGAGAGAAGCTCAAGAAAGGTTGTGTTCATGATATTATATTTTGATTATGTTATGCAGCAAAATATCTCATTCTCTTGGGCTGTTTATGGAAAATTGTGATTTCCTATTTATGGATTCTCTGCAGCTTCCATTGAGTAGATCTTGGAGGGAATTTCAATTCTCTTCCTTTATCGAAACATCTGAGAAAGATCCATCTCCTTAGACAACGTAAATCTGCTTGTGATTACTTGTTTAGGTGATACTGCCAATGATGGAGACTAGATACGCTCGGATCTAGCTTGTATTGGTGGCTCTCTTCTCGATGAGTGTGTCATTTAACCTCCTGGAAGAGTGCATCTGTTGTTTGAGCTTCAGATTTCAGATCTTGGCATGTGCCAACTCACTTCTCAGCATCTGACATAGTTAGCTTTAGAAACTATGTCATTTTCTGAAATCTTTGTATTAATGTGAGTTTGATCCTTGCTTGTGGAGCTTTTTCTTGGAGGAAGGGCCAACCCTTCTCCTTAAAATCATTGTACATCATTCTTCTTATCTCTCATGTATTATTCAGCTATTTTCTTATAAATCTACAATAAATATGTTTTTGGGATCCATATTTTATAGGATCTATCATTCTTACACTTGTACTTTCGGAAACCCTTGTAGGGTTATCTTTTTGATATGTAAAGGAGCTAGATCTCCATTTTCTTCATTTTACGAGTAATAAAACTCCCATATCAGATGTTGGAATCATATTGTAGTAGAAACCCTACTGTAAATGAATGATGTACATGCTTCAATAAAATTACATTTTAGTAAAAGTCATGGGATTTTAGCATTTTTTAAGCCATATCGGGAGTGGTAGATACGTTTAACATAGCTAGATTCATTTTGTTTTTGGGCTGATGTTTTATGTAAGTCTATTGAGTCACTTCTGGGATTCTCATCCTTTTCACTTATTTTTACATAAATATCTGAATTTAACGTTTTAGGACAAAATATTGTACTTTCCCCATCTTTTGTGGGTAGAATAGATCCCATACTTCTTGCTGTTGTACATACAATTGATATTGAAGTGTTTCTTAACACATTCCATGGTTGAATATATTTTTAAAAAATCCGGTATTTTTTTTTTTTTTTTTACATGTTAACATGATCCCATTGTTGGGCATTTCTAACCATTCTAGGTGTGGGAAGCTTGTTTATCTCACCTAGTTTGCTTGGTTTCTGATTTCCTTTTGATTGAGGACTTAGATAATCAGATCTAAGGTATCCAAAGTCTAATCTTGTTTTAAAACATACATTCTTGAAAAAAATTCATTTTTCGGGCATGCCTTGCTACTAATCCCAATTTGGGGATATTATAGTGGTATCAAAGCATCCTTCTTGGATTACTTTGTGAGTCCTCGGCCCAAAGAATATAAAAGAAGATCAGAATGATGAAGAAGATGAATTTCTCTCATCATTTTTTTTAGATACGAAAGGACCTCCCCCGGAGGTTAAGCGGTGAAGGTTCTTTGTGAAACTCTAGAGGGTTTCAAGAAGAGGAAAGAGTCATGCACTTCCTATTCTCGAGAGAGGAAAAGACAAGAGACATAGAGGACACTTGGAATCTAAGATTCTAAGTGAAAACAAAGCTAAATCTAGAGCCTCAAGGAGACTCTAGCTTTACCTCGAGTTCATTCGGCCTAGCGATGAAGAGGGATATACATCTTTTTGCATCTTTCTTGATCTGAAGCAGTTTACCTTTGCGATGTGAAAGAGCGGTGATGAAGAAAAGAGGACCCATGCCTTATGGGAGCATTCACATGGCAGCTTCATTCATGAAGAAAAGAGGAGGGAGGGAAGAAATGGTAGATAGTAGACATCTTGAGTGAAAACCCTTTCTCCTTCCTGAATGACACTTTCAATGTACTCCCATCTCAAAAAACTTCTACCTACGGCGGTTCTAAGGCCTCATGGTTTGGAAGATCGCCATGAGGAGGGGATGTCTCATCAAGTGATCCACATGAAGGTGAACTTCAACATTTCATGGGTTCAAGTTCTTCAACAATGCGAAGAGGCTCTTTCCTTCTCACCCTTGGATTTTCATGGATTCGAGGAGGAAAAAAGATAGATGATGGAGGACATCTTCGGATATATAACATATCTCATCTATGTGTCGGACACTTCTTGAGCCTGCATCATGATGGGTTTTTTTCCTACCACTTATTTTGGTCTTTATCGAGTCAAATTGATCCTTGAGAAGATTTCATTTCAACATCCCGTTAGATGTGAGAGCGAGAAGTACGATTTGGGAGAATGATAGTCTTCCTTGGGGAGAGTGCTAAGGAAGGACAAGATAGAAGGCACCCACATGTGGATGTGGGTGTGGATGGAGAGGCAATTTGGTGAGCTACTTGCAGGATCTGTAAATCTTTGGCGGCGGGGGAGGCATGGTTGCGTTTGTTACTCTTGAAAGAATTTGGTCATCATCTTCTTTCCAAGGGTATGTGGCAGGATACTTGCATCATGGGGCAACAAAGAGTATGGACACATTGTGCTGACCTAAAATTCTTAATGTCAATCACCATGTTTTCACTACACTTGATTTGGATGATGGGAGTGTGAGGAGGCAACAGAGCTCTTTGTTCCTTGGGAAGTTCTTGGGAGAGTGAGAGGTTTTGCTCTCACGGTTTTCATGATGTTGTAGGAGTGAAGATGTTATCACGTTGAAAAGGGATATGCTCCTTGGCATTAGATGTTCAAGAGGTACTTTCCCCATGGGAGAGACTTCTTGTGTGTAGCAGCATTATGGGAAACGCCTTTAACATTCTACGTGGAAATATTGGAGCCATGAGTTGGAAGGAGCCTATTTGCGCAGAGCCAACGGCGTTGCCACTTTGGAGTTGGGGTTTATTAAGGATTGTCCTAGGATCATTTCACACTTGATGCACTTGATGAGAAAGGAGTGGGGAAGATGAGGTAGTAGATGGGGACATCTGTTACTATGATACTCTTATTGTCTTGGGTTTCAGAGGTAAGGGGAAAGTTTACCATGACACATGGTTCATTTATCTTCATGGAAGTGGCATGGCTTCTGATGGAGGATCCATTCATGGATCATGTGTCTTCTTACATCAACATATGGTGAGAGATTTGTTTGTGCAACACAATATTTTCATGCTCTTACCATCTCTTCGGCCAGTTACGTGCTCCAAAAGTAAGCAAGCTCTTGATTTTCTCCATGACCAATGTTGGGCCAAACCATATGATGGAGAAAGCCATCTCTTATGTGGCCTTGGGAATATGTTTTTTCATTACATGTATGTTCGGTTGATTCTTATAGTTAACCATGTATCAAGAAATAATATTACTTCATGTGTTTTTGTCATTTAACACTTTGGCTTGCCATGTCACCACTTCGAAAAATGTTGGTACCTTCTAGCACCTTATGAAACCATCGGTAATTCCCCTGTCATGATGCCAATCATGATCCCACTTCCTGATGTTGCTTTTATCTTGATGGGAGACATGATTTTGAGTAAGGCACATGGTTTGAATGTGTCCTTTTGGGAAGGAGATTCCCACATTTACTGCGATACATGTTCTAATGGGAACATGGGAGGAGTTATGGCCACCATAGCCAAATATTTGGCTCTCTTGGAGGTGGGCCAAATGTGTAGTGGGATGCCATATGATGATGCTCTCCTATCCATCACGGGTGGAATGTTTTGGAGCCAGCATACTTTTACGGTGGAGGAAGGATCTTTACGGATCTAATCTTCATGTTGCACTTGAGGGAAATATCATCGTGACCCAAGATCGTGAGGAATCTTGCTTATCTTAAGTGGAGAGAGGAGACAATGTGGGAGTGAAGCAATTTTGTCTTCTATGTTTAGTTTTTCGACCCACCTTATTTGCAGAACCTAGGGTGGAGGAGGATTTTGGGTTACGTAGGCGGGAGGTGACTCATTTTGGCCTTCATGATTGCTTGGGAGAAGATGCTTTTCCCCATCCATTTTAGGTTCTATTGCGAGTTGATTGAGGACAAGCAACACTTTTGGAGAGGGGCCCTTAATATTCCTAATTAGCCCAAGCTAATAGGAATATTTCATTTTGTGTTAATTTTCTTAATTGATGAATAAAATGTAAGGAGAACATAAAAAACTCCTAAAAACATCGAATAAGTGTATTTGATGAACGAGAGGCAAATCGGGGGGTTGTTTCAATAAAATACACTTGCATGTGAACAAGGGTTGAAGAGATTGATTGAGTCGTAGTAGGTCTGTGGTTGCAAGATTGACAAATACAAAGTACAGGAGAGCCTACATATATGAACCCTTTGGGATTCTGGGATCTAGCCCTCTGAATCAGGAGAGGATCTCTTGTAAGTGCAAAATTGATTTATCTTTTAAGGCTTTTAGTGTGATATTAGATAGTTATTAAGAACAAGGGTTTTGTTTGGTTGGGTATGATCTTTAATTGAGTGGAAAGTCACGAAAATGAAAGGGTTTCAAAGGGTGAAGGTACTTCCTGATCAAAACAAGGTCAACTAATAGGATGAGCATGAAATAGCACTTAATCCAAAATGGATATGCTGGGTCAAAAAGGTTTAATTGTGCGGCAATTTCCCAAAGGTAAATGTGGACAAGTCATGTATAACAAAGGATGTTTTGGATTAAGCAGTGGAATGGAACATTAAAAGTGTTGTGAAGCTAGAAAAAAGCCAATAATTTCAACAAGGATTTATCAACTTTCCAAACAAGAAAATCCTTTTTAATGCTTGTTTTGACTTGACCAAGGAGATAGGGCTAACCATAGACTTCTTTGGACAAGCTTTCGCCATGCTTAACAAACAAACGATCCCGATAATCCACATGACTACTTTCGGGGGGAAAGGATGAAAACATATAAGAAAACAAAGTGTAGCTTAAGATCAAGTAAGATATCATTAAAATCTAGGCCTTCCTTGTTTCTCTTGAAACTTTCAAACAACCTTTGGAGAAAGAAATAGAGAACGAGGGCAAACCATAAACTTTCCTAGTTTAAATCTACTCGGCATGTAATGAAAAAATCATTCAAGAATAATGTTTAAAGTTTAGGCGATGGGAACATGGGTTCACCAACATTCCTTGACTGTTGAGTACATTATTAAATCGTTCTTAAGCTTTACAATTGGAGAAGCATAAAGATAAAAACATACGTTGAGAGTAGGAGTACTTTTAAGAGTAAATCCTAGCTCTGCTATATTTGTTGTTCTTTATCGAGAGAAAAATGGACAATTTTGTGAAAAACATAAGAAGGAAAACAAGTACAATGAAGCACATCACCATTGAACAGACTAGGATCTCATGAATCATCGTGTGTTGATGTCCAGTCCGATTCATGCTGATGGTATTTTAGGTACAACAACAACTTCTCTTCCTGGGCTAACTTCTTTGATTCTGAAAGCAGGCTTCAAAGCCTGCGAAAACTATTTACATGCAAAGAATTTTAGCTGACAAGTATTACATCAAAGTCCTTCCACCAACAATATCACTCCTCAAGGAGAGATTTTATAAGAAAATGAGGAGAAATTTGGAATAGAATGAAAGGTCTCTGGGTTCAATTAATAAAGTTAATGCTTCTCGGCCTTTGAGGGCTCAATGAAAGTTTACGTATTTCATGCAACTGTTAATTAGTTTTCATTAAGTATTAAGCTACTTGGCAATTTTGTTGGCTTTAAAAAACTCTTTAGCGAGTTGTATGCTAAGTTTGTCTTTAAACAAAATATCATGACTAGGCAATAACTATGCCTTGTATGATTTATTGAAGAGTACACGGTGCTTTGGTAGGCGGGAATGTTTGGCCTGCGATGTGGCAGTGTGGAAAACCTCCTTTAAGTATTTTTTCTTTGTTTTTCTTAAGAAAGCTTTTAACTTTAATCTGCTTTATGGTTTGTGTTTAGGCTTAATTAAACATTTGATATTTGCTTTAGGGTCTTTTTCTTTAATATTGTCTTTATCCTTTGATATGTGAGTTAAAGGCTTTGATCTTGGGAGCTTTCGCTTCATCACCTTTATCATCGGTTCTTTATTTTGTTGATACTTCAACTTTGTTCTTCATTTTATAAATTATTTTCTTGTAGTAGGAGGAGTTCTGTTAAACCACCACGGATCATGATCCGGATGTTTTAAACTTGGATATCATACCTGAGATCCTTTTCTATTTTCAAAAACCACATAATTGTCATTTTGGGCGAAAATGTCCCCCGAGGCGCGGCAAGCAGGCGGAAGAAAACGGATCAACCACCATAAAAAAACCACATAAAACACACAAAATCATTATAAAATCTTAGGATTTGGTTAAGGCTACTTCGAGGAGGCTTGTGAGGTGGAGGAAAGTGAGGAAGAACGTGGATGCGGTGGAAAAAGGGAGGAAAAGCACAGCGAGGGACAGTCGGCACCCGGTGCAAATGGAGTTTGGGTGCGGCAGGTGAACGAACCATTAGATTAGGATAATCGATGGTGGAGATCATCCCGATGACATCACTTGGGATAAAGACGAAAAGGAAAACGAATGGGTTGTGATATAACGTAGGCATTCGATCTCGAGAAGATACGATGGCGAGATCAAAGCATAAAATGTTCGGGGGCAAGTTGGGTGGAAAAAATAAAATGGGGGGCGAGATTAAATCGGAACCCTGCGGTCTTCCCGGAGATCGGCAGTTGGGATTGAATCGGGAGTAACATTGCGGAGGGGGGGATCGGTATAGCGGAAAGCGGGAATGGCTTTTGTGCGGTGGGAAATGGGGGAGGGCGGTATTGCCCGAAAAAAATGCTATTCCTTGCAATCGATGACACGTGAATTTTCAAAGCGCCCATATCCGCAATTTTGAAACGATTAACCACTGAGCCCAAAAATTACACGATATGGAGTTTAGCGAGTCGAATGAGGGGCAACGGACGAGCAGGTGCGAGGTTAAGCTCGATCGATGAAGAGTTGTGTGGAGGATGTATGGTGGGACCAATAGTCGCGTCGACACTTTTGTCGTGAGGTGGCGGGTTATTGGTTCCTCGTGTTACGTCCAGGCCATTAGATCTGATGAATGGATGGTGGAGAGATTTAAAAGATGGAGCAGGTATGTGGATGGAGGAAAAAGGTAACGTAGGATGGATGGGCGGAGAAGCGGGCCAATACGTTGGCCATTGATGCATATAGATCAATAGTGCACCGAATGCCCCAGGACCATAACGTCGGAAATGGTAAAATAAACGAGAGGAAAAGGTTTTGCGATGTGAGATTAAGCAACGGCGTGGGATCGTGCGAAGATCAACGGTCGGGATTAAATCGGCGGTGTCGGTGACGGAGGGCTATGGCGGAAGCGTGATGAAGATCTTAGCCATCGGTTCTTGTGGATTTATTGTTGAAAAGTTAAATCGGGAGGATCGACCGAGGAGGGTGGAAAAGGAAAAGGATAAGAAAGGTGCGATTGTCGTTCGATGGAGGTGATGAGGCTTGGCTAGAATTAGTGGCTGCGGGTACGCAGGAGAAGGGGCTGAGGCTAAAGGGCTGAAAGTTAAGGCATTAATCTTTTGAAAATTTGGGTTTTTTAGGCGAAAATGAGGTTTTCGAGGAGGATTTTGAGGTTCGATAAGGGAGAAAAAGGTTTTAAACCAAATGAAAGAGGAAATAAAGGTTTAAAAGGTATTTGAGGGAATGAGAAGGTAAAATGAAAGGGTTTATGGATGAAATGGAGAAGGAAATGGAGAAGTGTAATGATGAGAAATGGAGTTTTATAGCGAGTTTTCTCTTGGTGAACGATGGGTTCTTTAGGATTAATAGTGAAACAGAGTAGTGAAGATTAACTCGAGAGGTAAATATCATCATAAGACTTCAAGAACTCACAATTTGGACATTAATTGTTTCTTGAAAGCTAAAAATGTTATGCCATTTGACGAAATTTTTATGGGTGGCTATCGGTGGCTCCACATGGGATGGAATCTTCTTGAAGATGTCAAGAACTTCGAAGAAAGTTTCTTTGGAAACTAATCGATTGCCTTGCACTATGATAATCTTTTTATCAGCTAACATGAGAAATGATTAGAACTCGATATGCTCATTGTTATTTCCCAAAAAACTACCTACACAACTACTTCCTAACATTTTCTTGAGAAGGTGCATTTGGACTGCAAACCTTTTCATCAACATTTTATTCTTTTGAAAACGGAAAGTAATCTATTCCTACTTATTTCTCCATGAGTTCAGATTAAACCGATTGAAACTCATAAATTCACTATAACTATTATCTGTCGAGGATTAGGTAATAAACGGATCTTTATTCTCCAAATTCTAGATTAAAATTTAAAATCAGCAGAGCCATGATTAGAGTAGTCGACTTCTTTTGTTGATGCGTAGGCGATAAAAAAGCTACACATGAAGTAGAAATTTGCAAAAAAGAATTAAAACAAAATTGTGAAGGCTTAAGATCGGGGAAATCAACGATATCCTTCATTATTCTCTGACTCTAGTTTTGATTTTGTTTGAGAAATTTGTCTTCTCTATCTTTCATGGTTCAAGTTTAGAGATTTTTAGGAGCAGTTTATTTTCTATATTTGGCTCAAGATTTGATCTTATTAGAGCCATTCTTCTTTTAAAATTCATGGGTTCCAGTTGAATTTGTTTAACCCTTTGTTTTTCTATCCAAATCTACATATTGATAAGCCAAGATTGTGTTGTTTGGCTAATCTAATTCATTAACCTATCGGCGATGAAATTGAAAAGCTAATTAGTCATGATTGATTTGTATGACTAACTAGAAGTGTGTTTTAGGGTGGCATTTGAGCTTGCACACTTTGATTTTGTTTTCTTTTTGGAAGTGTAAGTTATACCTTTCTTGTTTTCATTAACCTCTTTTCTATTTTTATTTTTTTGTATTTATCTTACTTTTGTGTTCTTCAAGAAAACAACAACTAACTAAATGCTCAAAAGCTGAGCTTTATTGACATTCCCTCTAACCTACTCTAACTTGGAATATTTACATTTTTAACTTCTTAAATTCTTTCCAATACATCCGGTCCCGATGAGATGGTTCCATGTATTGGTCTTTTCTTATCTCTTTGAACATGTAGGACGGACAAGAAATTACCATTTGCTTTGTTTCTAAAATAGCAGTTTAAAGATTTTTGTTCTTTGGTGATATCCTGCTGTTTTCAACCTTTATATGCAGATGTCTTGATCAACATAGGTATCTTGAAATATTACATGGTTAAAGTGTTGGAAGATATGTTTCAACTTCGGGATCATCTCTTCTTTCTCCAGTCTGAATCCAAAACCAAGATTCTTTTGGAAGACAGGTCTTCCTCATCTTCATTGTCATCTAGCGGAAAATTCATCCTTTTCTTCTTGATCAACAGTCCTCTAGAAGTCTTGGTGTGTCATTTTAATGGTAAGAGCCTCTTATGAAGAAGGTTATTTATATTCGATGGGGTACATTCTTGTTTCCTCTTTTCAAAGGAAGGCTCCTTGGTTTTCTTTGCTCAACAATTTCTTCATTTATTTTCCTCCTCAACCTTTGAGCTGAAGGCTGTGCAATTCTGATCCCTTCGAAGTGTCTTGATGGTAGAAAGAATGTAAATGAAATAAAGATCCAAGGAAATCTTTAATTAACCCAAACTTTATATTTTCTTCTTAATTATCATAAATAGTCATAAACTCTGTTCTTCTTTGAAAGTGATCTTCCTTTATTACTTTAGATATGAACCTACAGTGAAAAAAGGAAAATTGGGGGGTAACAACTAAACCACGCTCGACGCATAGCTAGCCTACAAAAGACAGGAAATTATAAAATGCAAATGAATGTTAACAAACAATAATACATAATGCAAGTTTTTAGGCTAGATATATAAACGGGGAAAAAGGGTTTTGATAAATGACTGAATTTTTTAGGGATGTATGGGACAAAGGGATAGTATGAACCAAAGTTAAATACGGAATCTGAGGGGTATTTCATGGGGGCAGACTGGCGGGGAAATTTAGCGAATCAGATTGTGAAAATAAGATGATGGAAAAATGAGAAGGCTGAAAAAGGGCATAATAAATGAATCCTTTTCAAACATAAGAAAATACGAGAGAGTGTGAATGATTCCCCAAGGCAAAGCATATAAAATGGATTCTACCTTTCTAACTTAGAAAACATTCAATGAAATGTTTATGGATGAATGAGTAAGCCTTAATGCATATTAAACACAAAGGAAGACATATGCCCCTAACTCATACCACATGAATCCACAAATCGGTACATCACTTTATTAATTTCACATAGCGTACGATGGGGCGCGAGGAGCTCGCGCCACACTATTCACGAACTCGGATATTTTCACAAAATGGTTTACTATTACAATAAATAGGCTCCAAATTTGGGAAATCGGTTCGAAAATGAGGGTCGACACCAACATTAACCTTTGAAATGCGAAGAGCCAACCATACGTCTAAAGACGGAGACAAGCGTTGATGATCGCAGGGTGCATTGACCAATGAGAAGGCGGAACGTAGCGTAAATCCCTTTGAATCGTTGCGGGGAAAAAATAGGCAATCCGATCCTATTTCTTTACTTGTTGTGGAGTATCTTCATTTGTTTAAGCTCTCGACTTTTGGTATTGAAAACTTATTATCTTTTTGGAGAAAACTAACAATAAAGCATCACGAGAAATAAAACGGGGTAAAACTATATGCTTTGTGAAGGAGAAATTTATTTTGAATGGGAAAAGGGAAGGAAAAGATACGGGACCCGTTATAATCGCAATCGGAATCGGACGGAAGCGGGAGGGGCGCGTATATTAAAACATGTTTAAAACATATTATTATTAAAACATATTATAATATGTTCATATGGGGTGGAGATCGAAGGAGTGGGCGGAGTGATATATATTAATATAATAAACATATTTGTAATATCGTGTTATCGCAATCGAATCGGAGATCGGGAGGTGGGACGATCGTTTGAAAACACCATACGAAAAGTTAAAATCACCGATGGGCTACTTCAGAAAACAACCCCCAGAAAATCCTTTATTACTTTTACAAAGGGAAAAAAGGGTTTTTATTTGAATGAGCGAGGGGGAAATCTTGCTTGTCGGGTGGGCTCAACGCGGGTCAATCGCAATCGCAATATCGGAGGAGGCGGAGTGTCACATTGAAATTTGCGATGCGATCGAACGGTGCGATCGGAAGATCGATGCGATTAGGTTTGCAATGGGAATGTTGCGATGGGGACAGCAGTCGGGGTTGCGATAGAAGTGAAATCAATCGGATCGGAGTCTTTTGCGATTGGGGTGATCGGGGGGCACATTACATGTTGCGATTTAAGTTAAAAAGGCCGGTGGGAGTTTATAATATACTTAAACTCTTATTATAAAGTTTAGGGGTCATGGAAAAAGTAGTTATTACGGTGGGGACCTTATAATATAAGGTTTTTATTATAAAGTTCTATAGAAAATAGAGAAGTGGTTAATAATTCAATCGCATGTATATAAAATTTATAATGCGATATTATAATCGGAAAGGGAAAAGGGATTTATAAGGAAAAATTGGAAATAGGGGGATATGTGAGGATATAGGGACTTTTACTTCATAAGCATAAATTTCAATCCAGGAGAAGTGGGTTTTGAGGTGGTATCACAGTTGGAAAGCTCTTTCCGGGCTCTTTACGTTGGATCTACTTGGAAGATGATTTGGCATTGAAGATCTTGTGGAAAACTCTTAGAAGTTAGGGACATCACTTTGTGGAGATAATGGCTTTACGAATTGCGGTAAAATACGAGGGGTATTGTGTTTTTACCTCAAAACATGGTTTGATGTGAAAAATTTCATCCAAGTTGAATAAAAATATGTTGCTGATAAGTCACAGTCTTTGTGACTTTGAGTTTTATTGAATTCCTCAGCCTTGCTTATATTTGTTGACACTTGACTCATTAATTTAATCATGGTGAGACCTAGAAATTAATGAGACCCATCCTATGACCTGCGATGTGATTTTAAGAATGAAAGTGAATAATGACTTAAGATCATAGAAGGAAAATTGTAGGTTTCACATGAGAGAAAGGCGGTGAAGAATTACTACGATCGATGAATCCATGACCTAGCGGAATGGTGAAATTAATTATTATGGGACTCCTAATATGCAAATACGAAAGTTTTGATCAACGATGGCGGTGTAGCTAGTGACACTAACACGTCCCATAAATGCACTTAATGATGGTCACCCATGAGTTAACTTCTATTTGGGGAGCATCATCACTAGATAGATCAAAAGTTAGGAAAATCATAAATATAAGTAATACTACCAATCAATATCTTAAGGTTGTCGATAGGGTCCTTCTTTATTCTGATCTACAAAGAACTTTCCTAATGTCGCTACCCAACACATTTCTCTATGTGAATTGGCAAGAGTATTAGTTTGCAAGGGTACCGAGAGGCCCGTTTGTTTATTAATAGTCTGATCTATTTCTTTTTCTTTCAAAGGGGAAGATGTTTCTATGTTCCTTTGAGCAGAGTACGGCAGTTCTCTGTCTTGTGAAAGGCGATTTTGAGGGTGGATGTCTTCTTGAGCCTCCATATGAATGATGAATCATTATTTGGGTTTTCGGGGATATCTTGAGGAACGTCCTTTATTTCTTGGATGATTTCTTCCTCCAGCCAGTTCATCTCTATATTCTTATAATTTTTTCAATAAGATATTAAACTCATGAATGGTACATTAAAGATCTTGAGATGTATTTCTTCCAAATCCTCATCATTCTCTATAATGTATTGGGTGATGTTTTGTGATGGATCATAATGTATTCACCCCATGATAATGATGTAGTGTTTCCTTGTGATTCTCATAAATATGTTCAGTTCCTTTAACGAAAACAAAATACTGATTTCCAACCATTCATACCCAGTCCTAGCTTTTCCTTCTAATGTTAACATGAACATTTTCATTAGGCAGTCTTCATGCCATTCAAATTTCAACCTCCATACATGTATATGAAATTTGATGAGATGTAATAGAGGGTCATCAAACTTTTCACCTTGAAAAACAGGTAGGTTGTCATCCCAATTCACTTGGGGCATCTTATGTGGAAACCCGGGGATATGACCTCTATTCATTGGGGCATATCTTCCGGCCTTATCATGGAATCATGTTTGTAAATCGGAGAAGAGGTCATTGTGTCTATTCAACAGGTTCGAGTCTTCTACCCGGTGGAGATCATTTGGTCTTCGAGTTGTGCAGTGCAGGTGGATGATTTAAATTTCTGCAACTCCTGTGATGCTGGGTGGGATTACTCAATCACATTCCCAAATGGAGTCTCTGAGCGGGAAAGGCTGATAGGCCTCTTTGGAGGCTAGTGGAGTCACTAGGTGGAAATTTTAGCTTTTTTGAGTAAAATGTTTTATGGTCTACCATTTATTGATTTACATGCAACCTAAATTTTTTTGGGTGTACGAGGTCCTTAAGAATGTATAAGATGTAATTTTACTCGAGAGTCCCAGGTGGAGTCGCAGAATGTTAGGGCTCTATAGTTTGCAGAGATTGCAAAATACGAAGGCTGCAGGCCTACATATGAACCACTTTGCCAGGATTCTAGAGATCTGTCCTGCGAATCCGGAGGGATCTTCTATAAGGGTACGAATTGATTTATCTTAAGGCTTTTTAGTGTGATATTATGCTAGTTATTAAGAACACGGGTTTTGTTTGGTTAGGTATGATCTTTAATTGGGTGGAAAGTCCTAAAAATGAAAGGTTTTCAAAGGGGTGAAAGGTGATTACAATCAAAACAAGGTTGACTAATAGGGATAGGCATAGAAACAACACTTAATCCATTGGGCTATGGAGTCCTGAGTTTTAATTATTATGTGATTTCAAGAGTGGTCCATGGAACCAAGTCATACGTAACAAAGGATCTTTTAGATTAAATGATGGAATGGAACATTAAAAGTGTCGTGAAGGTGGAAAAAGCCAATAGTTTCTAATAAAGTTTATCAACTTTCCAAATAAGAAAAATCCTTTTTAAGTAGCTTTGTTTGAAACCGATAAAGGACGGGGCTAACCATGAACTTCTTTAAATAGCTTGTGCAAAACTAACTTATCAGGACAAACAATCCGATAATTCATGACTACTTTCGGAAAGGATGAAAACATATAGAAAACAAAGTGTAGCTTAAGATCAAGTAAGATATCATTGAAATCTGGGCTTTTTTTCGGCCTTGCTATTGAAGCTTTCAAACAACCTTTGGAGAAAGAACTAGAAAGAGAGGGCAAACCATAAACTTTCCTAGTTTAACTCTACTCGACATGTATTGAAAAAAATCATTTTCAAGAACAATGTTTAAAGTTTAGGAAGTAAGACATGGGCTCACCAACATTCATGTTGTTGTTTGTATTACGTCATTCTTAAACACACAGATTGAGAGGAAAACATAAAGATAAAGCTTATCGGTGAAAGGAGTAGGGTGCTTTTAAGTAAATCACTCTATGTTGATGTTCTTTTACTAGAGAAAAAATGAACAATTTTGTGAAAAACATAAGAAAGGAAAGCACGTACAAATGAGAGGCACATCACCAATGGTATGAACCCGAGGATCCTTGAATTGACTTGTGTATTGATGTCAATCAGGTTACATACTTCAAGTCGATATTTCGATGTGACAACAACTTCTCTTCTCGACCTACTTCTTTGATTACAAGCAAACTTCAAAGCCTCTTAAAACTATTTACATGCGAGGAAACTTCGGGCATTGATGTTACATCAGAGTCCAACCACCGACAATGTGCTCCTCCAAGGAGATTTTGTAAGAAAATGAGGGTGGAATAGAATGAAGGGTCTCTAGGTTCAATTAATACAAGTTAGTAGCTAGCAACTTTGAGGCTCAATAGAGAAGTTTTAGGTATTTCCTTTGTATTAATTGGTTTTCATTAAGTATTAAGCTACTTGGCAGTTTTGTTGACTTTAAAAACTCTTTGACGGAGTTGTATGCTACGGTGTCTTTAAGTAAAATATCAACGACTAGGCAATATGCCTTCTTCTAATTTATTGAAATTTTGCCAGTGGCACTTTGGTAAATTTGAAGAGGATATTTGTCGATGTGGCGGTGGAGCCTCCTTTACGTATTTTTCTTCGTTTGCTGGCAAAAACACCTTTAATCTATTTAAGTACTGTTGTGTAGTCGAGCATTTGATCTTCGTTTTGGGGTCTTTGTTCTTTAATACTATCTTTATCCTTTGATACATGGTTAAAACATGATCTTCGAGCTTTAGCTTTTAGTCACCTTTATCATTGATTTCTTCATTTTGATACACTTCACTGTTCTTAGTTTGTACGGTGCTTTCTTCGGTGGGATGGTTTATTAAACCCTGGATCGTGATCAAATGTTTTAAGCTTGGATTTCATGCCATGAATCCTTTTCTTCTTTGTCAAAAGCCACATAATTGTCGTTACGAAATTTTTGAAAATGTCCCCGAGCGTGATAGTAGAAATAGATCAACCACCATAAAAACCCTGCCATGCAAACTCATTATAAAATACGGAGAATTTGGTTAAGAGCACAGCGAGCTCATCGAGGTGGAGGAGCGGTGAAGAACGTGGATGCGGTGGAAAAAGGGAGAAAGAAGCACGACGGAACGGCTAACAGTGCAAATGGAGTTTGGGCACGACGGTGAACGCAGATGGTTGGGTTAGGATAATCAACGGTGGAGATCATCCCAGGTGTTCTTGGGAGAAAGATAAAAAGGAAAACGAATGGGTTGTGATATAATGTGGGCACGTTTGATCTTGGATATCAACAGGCGGGGATCAAAGCGTAAATGTTTGGGAACGAGTTGGGGTGGAAAAATAAAATGGGGGCAAAGATTAAATCGAACCATATGATCTTCGAGAGATCGACGGCTAGGATCGAATCGGGGAGTAACATTGTGGGAACGGTGGTACTTGGTGGAAAAACGAGAATGGCTTTCACGCGGCCCAGTGGGAGAGGTGGTATTGTGCAACGCAATTCCATACAATGAATGACACGTGGTTCAAAACCACCCATATCGCGCAATTTGTAATGTTAACCCTTGAGCGAAAAAAATTGCGTGATATGGAGTTTTAGCTTGAGTCGGTTGAGGAAATGAAAAATCGAATGGCGCGCGTTAGCGCGGTGATGAATGGTTGTGCGGAGGATGTATGGTGGGGCCGTGAGTACGCGTCAACACTTTTGTCGCGAGGTGGGCGGTTTATTGGTTCATCGCGTTACGTCTTGACGGGTCGTCTGATGAATAGACGGTGAAATTTAAAGATGAAGGGTATGGATGGAGGAAAAAGGTAAGGTAGGATGGAGGAGTGAGAAGCGGGTAACTCGATGGCCCGAATTTGATGCATATGAATACGATGGTCTGAATTTGTTCGGGAGCCGTAACGTTGGGAATGGTAAAATAAACGGAGGAAAAGGTTTTTGCGATGTGCGATTAAGCGCTAGCCCAGTAGGGATCGTACGATGAATCAACGGTAGAGTTAAATTGGCGGGTCTATTATTGACTGTGGGCGGAGCGATGAGATCTTAGTCGTCGGATTCTTATGGATTCAACGGTTGAGATTAAATCGGGTCGGCATCGAGGAGGAGAAAGGAAGAATAAAGGGAAATTTCATGATTAATTGCCGATGGGTGAGGATTAGCAGCTCGGTCGTGGCTCCGGGTCACATAAGGAGAAGGGGAGACTGAGGCTAAGGCGAAAGGGGCTTAAGGCAATGTTTGAAAAACTGGGTTTTAAGGCCAAAATGAAGGTTTTTCGGAAGGGAAGGGATTTTGAGGTTCCGATAAGGGAAAAATGGTTTTTAAACCAAATGAAAAGGGAAATAAGGAGGTTTAAAAAAGGTATTTTAGGGAATGAGAGGTAAAATGAAAGGGTTTATGGATGAAATGGAGGAAATTTAGAAGTGTAATGATGAAAAATGGGTTTGTAGCGAGTTTTCTCTTGGTGAACAACGGGTTCCTTGGGATTAATAGTGGGAAACATCGGTGAAGCTTAACTCGAGGAGGGTAAAGATCATCCTGCAAGACTTCGAGAAATCATAATTTGGACATGAATTTTTCTTGAAGGCTAAAGATTTAGCCACCATTTGATATGACAAATTTTTATAGGTGGCTAACGGTCCCAGCGAGACCAAGTCACGACCTTTGTCTAGATACAATGTACCTCATGGAGGGACGATGATCCGGTGGATATTGGTGGTCACCGCCTATTCCATGGGAGAAACACCATTGTCTATTTCGGTTTTGGGTTCGAAAACGATTTCTTATTTTAACGTTTTTAGTTAAACTTTCGGAGCTGTTTCGGGAGCCTAAACGACGTTTTGAAAACGGAGGACCATGTTGCTTGTTCCAAATTTGTAGTCCTTGGATAGATCTTTCTAACGAGGTATGGTGCCGTCAAACGGAGATAAATAATAACGAAGTTAAGCCCACAGAATTTGAAACATAATTTACCCAAACGGGGCCCATGGTTGGCGCTTCATCTCCCCAGGGTTGGGGTTTTGGCATTTGATTTCCCATTGTTTCTAAATGATAAATAGGCCCTCGAGCACTCATTGTAACTCGAGTTCGAACGCAACCGCCATCTCTTCTTGGGAATATTTACGAGCGCCCTAGCTAGTTTTATTTCCTTTTTGTCGTAAGCAAATTTAGGTTCTTTGATATTAATAAAATGAAGTGTTATTTCATTGCATCTCGGTATTTATGGTTATGTGTTTGATACATTGCGTTCACCGCATAAATCCGGATCGGTGGTATCGGAAGCGGTCTGTTTTTTTCTCGATCCTTCTTTGCATGTCCCCAACGAGGGTCGGGGTATGAAACTGAAGACTTACGTGCGGTGGAACCTTTGTGAAGATCGACCTACACCAAACCTCGACAGACGCCAGCAGGACGAAAAGATGAGGGCAAAAGGATCTGTCAAAATATTGCTCGAGGAGGCCTAGAAAAACCGAGACGATGATGGATAACTTTGTTCGGATCCTTGACTGCACGGCGGGCGCATGCGCATCAACGTGCACTGCGGAGGCGCGACTCCTTTTAAGGTACAAGTAAATTTTGACATTCCCATATTTGAGGTCAAATGAGGAGACGGATACGAGTAGATAGATGGTTAAGATACGGTAGAGGATGTTCTCGGTTCATGACTTTTCGGACGGGAAGATTATTTTGCACTCCTCGAAGCTACCCCCATGTTAAGGTACAGTGGAAACCTGCGTGAGAACAAGGACCGGACGAACCCTCTGCGTTCTCGGCGGTGCCAACTTGGAATTCTTTTCCAAGGCAGCGAGTCAGGAAACGATTACTATCCGGTGAAGACTATGAGGACAAGTACATACAATGGACCACGGCCAAACAACAAAGGGATCGAAGATGTGCATGAGGCACGTGAATGTTCCATACCTGCGCCTGAAAGTTGGGTATCAAATATTCGGAAAACATCTGGTGCTAAAGTATCGCAGCGTACGCACGGATACATTAGGAGGGAAATGGGTTCCTCGACATCTCTACTAACTTGAAAATAAACATCTGAAATTGTGTATAAGATTAGTGAGAAATTCAAGCGAAGAAGCGAGACTTTGGATATTGCTGAATCAAAAGCAAGGAGAAGGTCTTTATTGAACAAGAGACGAGCCAAGGCATGGCGGCTAAAGGCAACTCAACGAAGCCACAAGAAAAGGCGGCCACATACAAAGCCAAAGAAGGACACGGGAAAGTGGTGTGAGTTCCCATAAGAGCTCCTCACAACAGTGAGTGTCGAGGACGACGGTCGCTAGTGGCCGAGATGAGGGACGCCCGAGTCGAGATGCATGCTCGCTCCGAATCGAACACGAAAAGGCGAATGAAGAGGCAGTTATTGATGCGGAGCCAGTACCTTGTTGCCTCTGGTCGAGGAGGAAGCCGGAAGATCCGGAAGACATCTCTTGCTCCGGATGTGGGTAAGGGCTTAAGTGCGGTTCATTTTCGACAGTAGGAGCCAAAAAGAACCTCATTTTCAGCGGTGGCAGAAGTGAAGCGGTTGAGGCCCAGCCACAGCTCGCCACATCCATACACCATCGGGTGGCTTCTGAGACGGGTTCTCGCGTCGGCCGGCCGGTGTCGCCTTCCACACAGCATCGACCCTTCACGGATGGTGTTATGTGACGTTGCTCCTGTTGATGTTTCGATCTATTATTAGGACAACCATACTTGTGGAGACGTGCGTACGTGTATGAGTCTCGACCTCGTCTTTGTTATTTGTTACTTTGGGAAATAAGTTGTCTGGAATACCAAAGGTACCACCTCCTGTATGTATCTCTTTGGTTGCGCAAGCAATGCGGTAAACTCATTTTAAACAGTGGTTTCTGATGATCACTTCGAAGGAAAGAAAAGGAATGTGGCCTGACCTCCGAACAGGAGCTCTCTGCACGCAACAACAAATGAGATGGGTTGTTAGAGGTACGAACATATTCACCTCACCCAAGGTTCCTACTTTGTCGGTCAAGCTTCCAGGTCAGTCTGACCGAGGTGTAATAGCTACAATGAACCGATCTATCGTGGCTACCTTGTGGAGAATGATGAAATCAGGCAGGATTAGCAAGAGTTGTTGAAGGGTCCACATCGGACAAGTTCCATCACCATGACGAAACTTGGGTCGTGTTGGTACAAAAAGAAGGATGGGACATGGAGACTACTGTATTGACTATCGGGCGGGCAGTCCACATCGAAAATAGTGCCAATCCCACGGATTGATGACCTGAGACCCAACTCAAAAGGTGCAAAAATATTTCGGCAAGATCGACCTGATGCAGGTGTCACCGGTGCACCAATTGAACCCTGGAGTGTGGGCCCAAAACCATGAGCTGCAAGATGGTGGGTCATGCTGGGTTGGCGAATGCTCATACCTTCATGAGGATGATGGATGACATCTTGCGGCCATTCACCAACTCATTTGTAGTGGTGTACTTGGATGACATTCGATCTTCGGCCAGGACTTGGGGGAAGAGCACCTCCACCACATCAAGCAAGTCCTCGAGCTCTTTGCGGCAACCTGATTGTGTGCCAATTTGGAGAAGTGCACTTTTGGCATAGCCCGGGGTTAAATATAAGAAGGACCATTATTGATGAGGGGGTGCATGTGGATCTGGCAAAGATCTAAGTCATTCGGGATTATTTGACCCAACCCGCTATCGCAGAGCTTCATGACTTTGGGTCTTGCTAATTTCTAGGAGGTTCGTGACCAGAAGTTCTCTCCATATCACTTGGCACTTGAGTCTGGTCCACCGAGGAGGGCAAGGCAAATTGCACAGTCGAACCTCCAACAGAAGCGTTCACAGAATTGAAAAATCGCCTGCGGTAACGGTGCTCACTTTACGAGACTTGCAACAACCATTTGAGAGATCGGGAACGGATACTCGACTGTGCTATTGGGCGGTTCTTGCTCAACGAGGGACATCCGATGGCATTTCACGGTGAGACATTGTGTCGACACGATTCGCAAGTACCCATACTTAATGATATTGCTCACGTTGGTACGAGCTTGTCGACAATGGAAGCATTACATTTTGGGGAAAGGAAACAATCATCCACACGGACCACCGAGCCTTGCGGTTCATACGGACACGAGGAGAAGTTGAGAATGATCGCCATGATGGTCCCATACTCTTTTCGCAGTTTCATTTTCGAACATCAAGTACAAGAAGGGTAGCACCAATCATGTTTACGGTATTTGCCCTCTCCAGCCAGGCCACCAGGTTGGCGCTCACCCGCGTGCTCAGCTCTTGTCGGGCACGAGACACGATTGACGCTTCTCTATGAGGGCGAGGTCGGCGAACACAAGGCACTCTTAGGGGAGGTGCGCAAGTTCTAAGTACTACACCTCCAAGATGCACTTTTATGTCATAGGACACCTTTGTGATCGCTAATGACGTGCCAAGATGATATAGAAGCACACTATAGTCGAGTCGTATTTTGAGCATTTCGGGAGTCGAGAAAAACGGTCGCAATCTGCCCAGTATTTCTATTGGCGGAACAACCTTCGAAAGGATATGAGAAAGCACATCGGATCTGCCTTGCTTGTGCCATTGCCAACCGACCATCAGAAAACAAGGCCTATATACTCCTCTACCTACCCTAGTCGACCTTGGGGTCATCTCCATGGATTACATGTCAGACGCCTTCTCTTAGCGAGAAATAGTATGTTTTGTGGTCGTTGACGATTCTCGAAGATAGCCAACTGTGGCGGCTGTGAAGAATATCACAACGAGAAGCCAGCATTGACTCTTCTTCTGACGAGTGTGGGTGCACTAGGATCCCATAGTATATCATATCGGATCGGGATAACGAGGTTCCGCAAGCGTTTTGGTCCGACCTGCGGTCGCGATGTTGGATACCCGAGCTCACCCGAGTCACGACTTTCCATCCCCAAATAGATGGCGAGAGCGAGAGGTCGTCCAACGGAATGATTGTGTACACGTGCTGTGCCATGTACCAATTAAGCATCCCACCCCTTTTGCAGCAGGACGAGAGCCTCCCTATGTACAACATGGTTATCAATCGGGCTCTCCACGAGTTCCATCGGCCATAGCCCCTTTCGAGGGTGGGCTTGGGATTCCGACCAACATGTCCATTGACGTGTACTTTCCATTTACGGTGTAACGACAATTAAAGCTCATGTCCGGTCTGAATTTGACAAAGCAAGTAACTTCATCGGCCGCATTCAACACATCACTTGATAGGTTGATGATATATTAGACGAACGATACCGTCCTGCTTGACATCATAGTCTGTCTGGTGCCTGACTTCCGGTGGGCGACAAGTATGGCTACATGTGCGGAAAGGAGCGCCTCAGCTGGATGCCCCACCGCAAGCTTCGCCCCGGCGCTCCAGAATGCGAGCCATACACCATCGCAAGACGCAGGGAACAATGCCTTCGAGCTGGGTGTTACCATTCGCGGGTCTACACCCGGCCTTGATATGGATGGCGCCCACTTTGTCCTTACTTCCCACCTCTCTGGACACCTCGGACATTGCCGAACAACTCACACCAACGAGGTTAATCCGGACGCCAGAACGAGGCCACACGGTTATGTCATGGACATGCAAATCAAGAACACTCGCCGACGGTCCAACCATGTCGGGTTGTGGGGCAGCGACTCTGCACGAGGAAAGTGGTTCACCGGGGACCAAGTTCGGCCAGTTCCTCATCTCATGGAGGAACTTAGCAGAAATGGGGACCATTGCTTCCTAGGGGAGGAATGATCCCGGTGGATAATGGGGTCTTACCTATTCATGAGGGCTCCCATCTCTGTTGGGTTTTCCCAGTTTGACCAGTTGCCTTTTAGCAGGTTTTGGGTCCTAGCTTCCCGAGCATTTTAGGGCCTAAGCGTTTTTGGGAAAATAGAGCAACATGGGTCCTTGGATCCAATGTTTCTCATTTCAAATTTGTAGTCCTCGGATAGATCTTTCTAACGGTGTAGTCTGTGATCAAGCAGAATCGTGTGCAAGTTCGCCCCTTGGAAGTTGAAACACCAATTTACCCAAAGAGCCCATAGTTTGGTAGCTGTCTCCCCAAAGGTTAGGATTTTGGGCTCGGATTTCCGTGTTTTCTAAATGATAAATAGGCCCTCGAGCCTCATTGTAACTCGATTCGGAGGCCTATAGTGGCCACATCTCTTCTCGAGGAGATAGCTACCGGCGCCCTGGCTATTTTTATTTCCTTTACGTACGTAGTAATTACGGTTCTTTGATATTAATGAAATGAAGTGTTATTTCATTGCATCTCTTTGTGTTTATGGTTATATGTTTTATTCGTGGTTCCTTCATCGTCCGGATGGAACGAGCCTCGACGATGCCATTTTTCTCTGATCCTTCTTTGCATGTCCCCAACGAGGTCGGGGGTGTGGGAGCTGGGGCTCGATGCGGTGGAACCTTTGCGAAATCGACCTCGCAAACCTCGACGGACACCCATGGGGGACGAAAAGAAAAGGAATGAGGGAGCGAGGAGATCCTATCAAAATGTCGGCCCTGGTGAGCCCTCCAAAAAACAGGAACGCGATGATGGAATGCTTTATTTCGGATGTTCAACGGCTACCTTGGGCGGCCGCCGCATCCGGCCACTGGAGGCGGCTCACTGAGGCTCGGTAAATTTTGACATTCCCATATTTGAGGGTCAAATAGACGAGATGTCGTAGATAGATGGATTTGAATACATTGAAAGGATATTTCTGGGGGGGGGTTGTGACTTTTGATGGGGAGAAGATTGTTTTTGCACTCCTCGGCTACTCCCCATGTTGGAGCCCAGTGGAAACCTACGCAAGGGCAAGGACCCGGTGAGGAAACCTACATTCCTCGTACATGCCAACTTGAATTCTTTCGGGCAGCGTCAGGGCGTTAATATCCTATGGGGCTGTGAGGACAAGTACATACAATGGACCACGCTGCGATATGAGGATCAAGATGTGCATGGGGCGGCAGATACATTTCCACTTCCTAGCACAAAGTTGGGTATCAAAGGTCGGAAGAAACATCTCGGTGCTAAATTATCGTGGTGTCTGCAAATACATTCGGAGGAAATGGAGTTCCTCGACATCTCCTCGCTTGGTGCGGCATCTGGGTATGCGCGAATTGAGCGGTCAAGCGAGAAGGAAAGCGAGACTTTGGATGCGAATCAAAGCAAGGAAAGGTGCTTCCAAGCGCGAGAACAAAGGACGAGCCGAGGCATGGCGGCTAAAGACAACTCATCAAAGCCACGAAAACAGCACCGCAAAGCCAAGGACATGGGAGAAAGTGGTGTGAGTTCCATAAAGAGCTCCCACTCACAACACAAGTGAGTCCGCTGAGACGACGGTCGCTAGTGGCGAGATGAGCTTGAGTGGATGCTGTTGCTCACACAGCTAAATTGAAACACAATGAAGATGAAAAGAGGAAACGAGTTTGTTGATGCGGAGCCCCAGTACCCGCTTTGTTGCCCGCTACAAAGATCCAAAGGAGGAACCGCAAGATCCAGGAGGAGGAGGAACGTCTCTTCCACTCCAGGATGTGGGTAAAGGGCTCCCGTGGGTTCATTGTCGACAATGGGAGCACGAAGAACCTCTGTTTCAGCAGAGACGACGCATGAAGTGGTTGAGCTTGCGGGCCACGCTCACCATCCTAGCACCATCGGGTGGCTTCACCGGAACGAGATCCTGGTATCGTGCAGCGGTGTCGCCCTTCCTATAGCATCAAGCCCTTCACGGATGAGGTATTGTGTGACATTGCTCCTATTGATCTTTCGATGTGTGTGGGACAACCATACTTGTGGAAAGCGTCCATGCGTGTGCTTGGAGTCTCGACCTCGTCTTGTTATTGTTGCTTTGGGGAAATAAGTTGTATAGGATACCGGAAGAGTGCTACCTCTGCGCTGTCTCTTTGGTTCTTTGTAAAACAATGCGATGGCTCATTTCCCAAACCGGAAAATTCATTTTACGATGATCAGCCTAGGGCAAGAAGAAGGCGCTTGACACGAACTCCCGGAGCCGGGCTCACTCTGCACAACAACAACAAATGGATCGGGTTGTGGAGAGTGGGGGAACATATTCACCTCACCACGGGGTTCCCTGCTGTGTGGGGTCAAGCACAGGACAGTCGACCCCGGTGTAGCCAAGCTACCTAATGGACCGACCTATCGGCTGCGGTATGGAGAATGATGAAATCAAGGCAGATTCGAGGCCCCATTGCGAAAGGTCACATCGAGACCAAGTTCATCACCTTGTGGGGGCTTGGAAGTCGTGTTGGTACGGAAGAAGGACCAGGACATGGAACTGCGTATTGACTATGGGCGAACAAGATCCTTTGTGGCCAGAAATAATTTTAATCCCACGGATTGATGACCAACCACAGACCAGCAAGGTGAAAAATATTTGACAAGATGCGACCTGGAAATCGGGGTATCTGGGGTACCCATTGAACCTGCGATGTGTGGAAGAGCGCCTTCAAAGCCATGGAAGGCCTTTTCGAATAGTGGTCGTGCCTTTCGGGTTGACGGTCTATCGCCACCTTCATGGGGATGATGGATGACGTCTTGCAGCCATTCACCGACTCATTTGTGGTGGTGTGCATGGATGACATTACGATCTTCGGTGAGACTTGGAAAAACCTCCTACATCCCGACAGTCCTCGAACAGCAACACAAGTTGTGTGCCAATTTGAAGAGTGCACTTTCGCATGACCCGGGTCAATATTTGAGACCATTGTTGATGAAAAGGGGTGCATGTGGATTGACCAGATCCAGTCATTTGGGATTAGCCGAACCCAACACTAACGAGCCAAAACTGGGTCTTGCTAATTTCTGGGATGTTCGTGGGATTCTCTCATCGTCACTTGACGCCAGTCAAGTCACCCGAGAGGAGAACGAGCATTTTTTTCGGTCGGAACCTCAACGAGAAGGCGGTCCATGAGTGAAAAATCGCCTCTTGTTACGCTTTGATATCTTTACCCGGACTTACCGACAACCATTTGGAATCGAGCAGATGCCTTTGACTATGCTATTGGGGCGGTTCTTGCTCAACGGACATCAGTGTTTGATGAGACATTGTACGAAGGCACATTGAACTAGCAAGTACCCCACATATGACAAAGAAATGTACTCCATTGTGCAAACTTGTCGACAATGGAAGCATTGCATTTTTGAGGAAGAAAACAATCATCCACGAGACCATGAGCCCATGGGTTCATATAGACACAAGGGAAGTTGCGAGACGATCGCCATCGAGGAAGTGGTCCATGTACGCAACGGTTCATTTGAGAACATCATTTACAAGAAGGACGCACCAATCATGCCATTTGCCTCGGTGAGCACGGTGTGAGCCACCCATTGTGCTGGGCAACTCTTGTGGGCACGAGACTTCGATTGGCAGCTTCTCCATGAGAGTGACCCAGAGTCTGACCAAACTTACAAGGCACTCTTGGGGGTCTCGCAAGTTCCAAAGTCCCCCCACCTCCTTGATGCCTTTTATGTCTGGGACACCTTTGTGTTCCTTCAACAGCGTGCCAAGATGATATTGGAAGCACTACGGTGCGATCATTTCCAGGCATTTCGGGGTCGACGGTAGCAATCCTGTGGAGAGAGTATTTCTATTGGCCGAACCTTCGAAAAGGATGTCGAAAGCACATGGAATCACCTTATTTAGCATGCCATTATGACAAACCATCAAAAAACTAGAAAATTTTATATACTCCTCTACCTACCTAGTCGACCTTGGGAATCATCTCCGCTGGATTACATGTTGAACTGTCTTCTACTAAGGAGGGGAAATAGCGTGTTTTGTTAGTCGTTGTGATTCTCGAAGATGGCATTATGGCTTTATAAGAAGAATATCTGACATGACCTTCACCCCCAGCTCTTCTTTGAGCAGGTGTGGTGCTTTAAGAATCCCGGTCTGTCATATCAATGAATCGGATAAACGGTTCCTCGGCACATTTGGTTAAGCCTGCACAGGTGATCATGGATGTGAATCACCAAGTTACAAGCTTTCCATCCCCAAATAGATGGCGAGACGAGAGGTAAAATCGCAGAATGATTGTACGTGCCAACATCGCCTGGTCGAAAACATCCTTTCAGGACAGGAACTCACTATTCACAAGATAGTTATAATAGGCTCCAGTTCAGCGGCTGATATATTTCCGAAAGTTGGGCAGGTTCCGACTACTATACCATTGACGTGTGTGCCATTTGCGGTGCTACGAGCCATTCGACTCATGTCCGGTGCGAAGTTGACAAGCGATAGCTTCATCGAGCGCATTCAACATGCTTCGACGAGTTGATGAGTATTGAGGCAGTGATGCAAGCAACGCCGCAATTAACACGGGAATTTTATTACGGTGTTGTTAAATGTGGCTACATTTACCCGAAGGAGCGCCTCTTTGGACCCCACCACTGTGAGCTTGCTTGTCCGTCCCGGGCCATATATCACCAAGGCCCAGCAGAAACAGAGTACCTTCGACTCGGTGTTCCATTCTTGGTCACCCATGGTCTTTAATCTTGGATGCTTGGTCATACTTCACCTCTCTTGGACACTGGACAGTGCAGAACAACTCACACCAACGAGTTCAAAATCCAGGCCCCCATGAACGTTTTCCACGGTTATTATCTGTGGACATGCAAATCCAGAACGCACCGCCGATGAAAGATCTAACTATGCTCCAGATTTTCAGCTTTAGCCCCGACTCACCCGAGAAAGTGGTTCACGAGGACCAAGTTGGTAATTTCCTCATCTCATGGGGAACTTAATGCAATGGGGGGACAAGCCTGCTTCCCGAGGAGGGCAAATCCCAGGGTGGATATTGGTGAATCTCACTTCTATTCCACTTGGGGCTCCTGGCTTCGCTCTGTTCGGTTTTTTAGTTTCGGCATAGTTTGCTGTTTTACTTGAGTTTTTGGTCCTACGCAGGCCGTTTGAGGCCTTTCATGACGTTTTTGGGGAAAACGAAGTATGGGTCCATGGTGATGTTGCTTGTTCCCAAATTTGTTGTCCTCGGATAGATATTCTGTGAGAGTGCCAGTACGCGTCAAGCAGAGATGGTGTGCAAAATTCTTGGGTTAAACACCAATTTATGACGAGCCCATAATTTCAGCACTTGTCTCCTAGGGTTGGGGTTTTTTAGGTAACAGGTTCCCATTGTTTCTAAATGATAAGCAGACATAGAGCACTCATTCATAACTCGATTCAGAAGGCCTATAAGCATCACATCTCTTCTCGAGAATAGCTACCATTTGCTTGAAGCTAGTTTGTTCTTCACAATAGCAGCAAATTTCAGTTCTTTGATGACAGAAATGAAATGGTGTTATTTCCATTTGTCTACTGGCATTGTGGTTATATTGTTTGTTCATTGCGTTCCTAGCAGAAATGGGGATCGAACTGACGAGTTCTAGAAGAAACCCTCATGTGAGGATAATTCTATGTGAAAGTGGTTTTTAGGGTTTGTGAGGTCTGTATTATAAAAGGAAGGGCTCAATGAAGGTTGTTCATGATATTTATATTTTTGCAGTATATTTTCTTCTTGAACTGTCTCATTCTCTGGCTGTTGTGAGAGAAATTGTGATTTCCCTGTTTGAGTTTCTCTCTCCTTTAATTGGTAACTCTTGGAAGGCAATTTAACTATATTGTATAGAACATGTCTCGACTGTCTCCTTGAAAATGAAATCCTATTGTGATTTATGACATTTTGATATTTCTGACAAGTAGACTAATTTATGAATCTTAAGCTTTATTGTTAGTTAGCTCTCAGGTAGGTAGTAATATTTAATATCTGGAAGAGTGCATATGTTGTTTAGAGCTTCAGATTTCAGATCTTGGCATGTGGCCAACTCACTTCTCATCATGCGATTCTGATTAGCTTTAAAACTATGTCATTTTCTGAAGTCTTTGCTGTGTGAGGTTGATCCTGCTGTTTTGTGAGCTACTGTGGAGGAGAATAGCAACTTCTCTTGCATTAAAATCATTGTACATAATTATTCTTCTCTCTCATGTATTATTCAGCTATTTTCTTGTAAATATAAATAGCTGTATTTTTAGGATCACGTACGGATACGTCAGTTTCTTACATACCTTTTGGGAAACCACACCACATGGTTATCTTTCGATGTCTATTAAGGAGCTAGATCTCATTTTTTCTTCATTTTCTGAGCAATAAACTCCATATCAGATGTTGAATCATGTTTTGTGCAAAACCCTGCGTAAATGTGTGTGTGCTTCATTGAGCTATGTTTATTAAAGTCCTTGGGATTTCTAACATTTTTAAGCCATGTTAGAGGTGGTAGATTTGTTTAACATAGCTAGAGTCATTATTTGAGCTTGAAATTTTATCATGTAGTCTCTTATGATCTATAAGATATGGGATCCCCACCATCTGTGTATTTTTACGTAATCTCAAGTTAACGTTTTTAGGGCTAAAATAGCTTCTTTTCCCCATCTTTTGTTTAATTAAGACTAAGTCTAATAATGCCCAACATTTGTACATACAATTGATGCTGAAGTGTTTATTAACTTGCAATATGGTTTAATATCTTCATCTTCAGCATTGTGTTTATATGTTATCGGTCCACATTATTGAGCATTTTCAGCATTCTAGGTGTGAGAGGCTTGTTTATCTCACCTAGTTTGCAGTAGTTTCTCATTTCTTTTGGATTTAGGACTTGGTCTCTGATGTGAGGATCAGAAGGATAATCTTGTTTGGAAATGAAGGATAAATTCTTGAAAAATGAGAGTTTTTGGGGCATGCTGCTTACTAGAAATCCCAATTTGGAATCATTCCCAGCCAAACATACATAAATTGTGGTTGAAATGAAGCTTCATAGCCTCATCTTCCTTCTCTTGTCAACATATCTTCAATTCTTCTGAACATTTCGACGGGTTGTGACCCTTCTCATTGATCCTCTGCAATTTGCCTATTCTGACCCCACAATCAAGCTTACCATTTTCAACTCGACCTCTCTGATTTCTTCATCTCGATTGCATACTCATCCATGCAACAAAACTTCCTCAGCTCTTCCTCCTTCTGTGTATTTGTTGTTCCCCTCTTGTGTAGCCTACGCATTTCACTTCCTGACCCTCATGGTCAACCATGTCTCAATCTTCCGTGTTCCTACTGCAACAATTCCATCGATAACTCAGAATTTGTTGCTACTCAGCTTTCTCTCGCTCTTATCTTCGTGATTATTTTGCTTACATATGCTGTTGCCTTGTCTGCTTCTTCTTCTTTTTGCTGAATACTGTAGAACCTGCAGAAAACGCCTTCATACTTGCCATTCAACAATCTGACTCTTCTGTGTCCTTGACCTCACTGATTATATTTTGGAATCATTTACGGAAACTCTCTTTCTCTTTCTTGCTGACAACAACCATTAATGCTTGTTTTACAGCAGCCAACTCTTTGATGTCGAGACCACTTGATCTGTGCACCAATACATTAAGGCTCTTGACTTGGCTTGAATATTTGACTCCAGACTTTGTCAAACTCTTCATCTGGGATAGAAAATGCATCCTCTGTTTATTAACCCAATGGTTTAATGACTCAAGCTATATAAATTTTCATTTGGCTTGGTAACCTCTAATTTGATTTAAGGCTTGACCTAATAATTACAATAGTGGATATTTGACTCTAATTAAAGTACACAACATACCAATAAACATCTATGTAATAGAATTTTCAAGATGCAAATCTCTTCACTCTCTCCTTACTCCATTCTTCTTTGAAAATATCACCGGGTTTCCCATTATCCTTCACACCCAATCTTTGAAGCCTTTAAATCAAAATGCAATCCATTTCCCAGTTTATTTGTGATGAAAATAAATAAACCATTTAATTTCAACATTCAAAAATACCTCTTTGAAGAAAATGAATGATCATACTTGTCACTTGAGTTTGTTTAATAAACATTTTCTTTGCAATTTCAACTCTCCAGTTTCACTCTTATCCACAAGTCTTTATCTAACGAATATTCACATCTTGGCTCATCATATGCTTAAAACATTTTCATAGCTCACTGCAAGCTCTGCAACCTCGTGTGATTCTCATGCTGCCTTTGCCTCTCCCAGGTGCACAGCTCAAGATTATTCCTTGAAAATTTAAAACTATTCTTGTGAGTAGCATCAGCTTATAGCTATTGTGTATAACGTCCATTGTATCCTTGGAGACAGAACAAGCTGGTACTTTACATGCTACAACAGTCAATCAGCAGTCTTCAACTCATAATCATAGATATATTTCTGGTGCTCATGTATGATCACATTTATCAAGACCTAAAAAAGCAGTATGCCACAACATATGAATCATGTTTATACATCAATTGCAGGATGGTTCCGTTCATTTCTTAGAAATTTGGATTGATTTTGCTCTTTCCTTAAAATTTACAGATAGTTAACTTCTGAAATGCAGCAAGAAATTTAATCCTTAAAATTTTTAGAATACACAATGGTGAATATTGGTCATTAATAAACACTTACCATCGACCTGGGCAACATAATCTCAAATGTCTGGTACTTTCTCTAGCTAGATTGATCGATATTTTACTTGCCCATGTAGTTCAGAAGCACTCATGCTCACTGGAAATATTTGATGTATTGGTCACATTTTCTGTGGGTGATCAAGGTTTGATCACTGTATTAGGATTTGTGCTCACACATTTCTCACAAAATGCCAAGACACTCACAAAATAGTGATAGAAAATGCAAGCTGCCATTATTTGTGACATCAAAAAATGTCAAATATTTTTAACCAAAAGACTTTGACAACCTAACACCATCAGAAAGCACTTGATCATATGGCCTCAGGATATGTATAATGCTATTGCCAAAACAGCAAAATGGGTGCCATGATAACCAACAACAACCACTTGCGTATAGCGGATCTTTCTGCAATACTCAAAGCCACTACGGAGTTGCCTCTAAACAACGAGATCAGATACATATGCTTCATGCAAAGTCAATCTTCCAAGTGTTAGCAATCAAAAAACTCAAAGAATCCTCTTTCTGAATCAAAATACAAACAGAGTATATTGCCACTTTTCATGGAAATAAACATATACTCACGAGACATTATACTGTACAAAACATCAAAGAAATATTTTATGCTTTTTTTGTGGAATGCTTTCAGACTTTGAAAATAGTAGTTCTAATTCATATTTCTCATTGACTTTTTTACACATCAACACTGAAATGGAAATTATACTTAAAGGTTCTGTATGCTACCAGTGGCAATAGAGTTTAGTGACAACACAATGCATTAAATATTACGATGATAGTAACCATTCAAATCTGAAAATAATACCAACATGATTTGTTCTTGTGTAATCTTGATTTATGAGTTTTCTCTTTGAAAATTGTATGGCCTAAAAGTACCACCTGGCTATATGCTGTCTTGAGCAATTCTTGCATAGACTTTGTTTTCCCGCAGTAATTTATTTTGATCTACTGCGGAGGGTAAAAGCTACGCTCTGTAGCCGGAGAACCATACCCTTCAAAACTTACCGAAATCATAGTCCGGGCAATGACCATTGCATAACAGTAATCCTCACTTTGTCATCCCTGTTACTGGGAAGTGAAATTTCGAGCGGCGTGCTGGTAAGTATATATATATGAAATTTTACGCTAAAGAAATCCGCATGCTTTCTAAGCCAGGCAAATATCACGATTGCCATACAGCAAAATACCGTCTGCAGTACCATTACGAATAACCACCAAACTGTTCTGTACCGTTTTTCTTTTCTTTTCTTTTTCTGTTTTCCTGTTCTGTTTTCTTCTGGTGTTTTTAACGACAAACTATTCGCGATGTCATGAACATTGCGAAATTTCCATTTTGAAAGTTATTATTAATAAAAATCATCGTAGAAATAAGAATTAGAATCTACTATTTTCAAAATGGAAAAACATTCCACAAAGCAAATATTTCTTGTCTTCTATAAAAAATAGAGAAGATTTAAATATATATATTTATTTCATGGAAAAAGAAATATATGTTTGCTATTCTTGATCTGAAAGAGACTTTAGTTTTATCTACCTTGAATTGATTGTGTGTTAGTATATGTGGATTGAATCTGCATTTAAGAAGACAGGTCGGAAGACTGTTTGACAGATCCGTCATTAGCCCAGATAGTTGTTGTTAACGTCATGTCTGCCATTTTATTTGTTTTAATGCAATGAAATGTATAGCGGACATCCCAGTCATGAGATCAATGCTTCGAATGGCAGTTATCAGGATTCCTTGTTGAAAGTATTTGAGCGTTTTGATATCGCGACCATTCTTGATTTGGCATTTTCATTACTGTGGAGGTTTTGGCATTTAATGAATGTGTGTGGAGGCGGCCACAAATCCTGAAATAGGATTTAGGCCTTTGATGTTGGCATGAATGTGACCAATATATCAAATATTTCAGTGAACGTAGATGTTTCTTGAACTACATGCGATGTGCTATCGATCAATCTAGGCGTGAAACTGCATACTAAGACATTTGAGATTATGTACTCAGTGATAGTAAGTATTTATTGAATGGATCGATATTCATTGATTAAAGATATTCTGGGAACTGGATGATTAAAATTTCCCTTGCCATACTCTAGAGTAATCATTTAGCAAATTTTAATGAAATTGAAATCCATTATCAAGTACAGAGTGGAATCCATCTCGAAGAATTGTGTAAATATGATTGAACATAGTATGCATTTAGATAGCTTGATAAATGGTCTATGAAGAACGAAACAACAAAGGAACATCTATGAACACTTATGAGTTAAAGATCATGATTGACTCGTTACTTATATGTGAAATGTTCGTATTGTCCCAGGGCCAATCTCGATTTAATGATTGTGCTATTTTAATATGTTGATGCCACCATGTTAAATAGAAGTTTTGAAATTCTATGATGCTTTATGCAACTGAAAAACGTGTACATGAAACGTCAACTAACGAGAAAAACATGAAAATGCGAAAATATTTCGCTAAAATGGCAACATGTAATATTCAACGTGGCGGCGAAAAAATCTGGAAAATTGAAATTCTGAAAAATATTTATTAAACAAACTTGAAAGGCATAGTATGATCATTCATTTCAAGTGACACGAATGTGAAATTAAATAGTTTATTTTCACCATAAAACAAATCTTGGAAAATGATTGCATTTTGAAATTTAAAAACCCGATATCATGAAATGACAATGGAAAACATTTTCATAAAATAGATATGAAGAGTAATTTTGCATCTTGAAATTTATTAAGTGGATGACTATTAGTATGTTAATGTAGCAATTAGAATCAAAATATCCGCTATTATATTAAGTCAAGCTACTAATCAAATTAGAAGATTCTGATCAAATAATATAGCTAATCCAAAAATTAAACCATTAAGTATTATGCGAAGGATGTATTTTTCATGCGAGAATGAAAGAGTGATGTAAAAATGCAGAGTGTAAGATTTGAATATATTAGGCATGTCAGCAATTTTCGACCAAACAAGCATTAATGGTGGTATTTGCAGCAAAGGAAGAGGGATTTCAGTAGTCCAAAATGAGAATTGAAAGAGGTCAAGCTGCGGAAAACATGACGGTAAACGAAATATGAAAATTTTGAAAGGACTAGAAAACCGCAGCAAGAAGATACCAAGGCAAATAACATAGGTGTGATAATATGGCGAAGAAAAAAACGATTCACCTAGTGTAGATGCGAAGAAATACGAAGACTAGAACATGGTGAACCATGAAATAAAGCGAGCTACAAAGAACAGCAACTAAACATAATTGATAGAAAAACTGAAAACTAGCGTAATGAAATATACAATGAAGATATGAAAAACTCAGAAAACTGAGTAAATAAATTTCCACTTGTAACCGGAAACGGAAATAAGAATACGATTGAAAAATCGAAAATCATAAACTATTAGAATAATTCAAGAAATTAGAAGATATGTTGGCAAAAATGAAACTATGAAACCTTGTATTTAAATCTCACGGAGCTATGTATATTTCTTGTAATATCCCCAAATTAGAGATGCTTAGTATACTGAAAAACTCATTTTTCAGAATTTATCCTTCATCAAATAAGATTATCCTTTGGATCCCTTATATCACAGTATCTAAATCTAAATCAAAGAAATTAAAACCCGCGCAAACTGGCTGAATAAACAAGCCTCTCACACCTAGAATAGTAGGAAAATACTAATAATAGGGCTGTAGCATGTAAACAAACTACGTAAACAGAATCTGATAAGAATATTAAACCACCACATGTAATTGTATTAATAAACACTTCGACATCAATTGCTATGTACAGGCAGAAACATGATGCATTCTACCAACAAAAGATAGGGGAAAAAACTATTTTATACAAAAGCGTTAGCTAGAGACTGCGTAAAACTAAGGGCAAAAGAATAGTAAGTCCATATCTTTAGATCATAAAAGACATATAAAATTTCAGCCTAAAAATAATGACTCTATATATTAAACAAATCTACCACTCCCACGATATGGCAAAAATATTGAAATCCGTAACTACTAAACATAATTTTAATGAAGCATATGCAACGTCATTTACGAAGGGATTTCTACAAAAACATGATTCCAACATCTGATATGGAGTTTTATTGCTCAGAAAATGAGAAAATGGGAATCTAGCTCCTTTACACATCGAAGATAACTTGCATTTAAAGTCTGAAATGCAGTGTAAGAATGGCAATCTATGGATCTCAAAAACACGATTTACTATATTTATAGAAAATAAACTGAAATAATTCAGAGAAGAATAATTATGTATATTTACGGGAGAAAAGGTAGCCCTTCCTCTGAAAAGCTCACAAACAAGAGATCAAACCACCTTATACAGCATAAAAAATGACATAGTTTACAAAGCTAAGCACCTTTATGGAATGAAAATGAGATTGGCCACATGTAAAGATCTGAAATCTATTAAATAACATATGCACTCGGAGGTTAAATGACACACTCAGCGAGAAGCCTGTAAGCTAGATGCAAATCTGAGTCTCACTTCTGCAGCTCCTTTGAAGCAATAAATCACGTAAGTTTACATTTTCTAAGGAAAGTATAGCTGAACACACATTGAAATGGAAGAGAAAGTTAAATATACTTGATTAAGGGAGAAGGAAATCCCTAAATAGAAATCCTCATAATTCTCTGCTAAATAGCAAGGAAACAGACTATGTCTAAGAAAATATACTCTAAAAATATAATATCATGAGCAACTTCTATTAATTGCTACACTTCCTTTTATAATATGGCAAGCCTAAGAGCCACTTTGATGGGTATCCCTTTTCACATGAGCCTCCTTCTAGAAGCTGAAAGATGCGTCTGATGGGATTTATAAAGGCAGATATTTATGTAACCATAAATCAGTCTGTGAAATAACACTTCATTTCATTAATATCAGAACTAAACAACAGAAATAAAACATTTATTATATCTACGGGAAGAGATGTGGCGGCTATAGGCTACTCACATTTGAGGATTTAATGCTCGAGAACTATTGCGTTTAGAGCAATGGGAAATCCTAAAGACCAAACCTGGCCTAGGATAGTGCCAAGGCTATGGGCCCCGTTTAGATAGGTGTGTTTCAACTTCAGTAACTGTGGCATCGATCTGGCCTACCGTTAGAAGATATCAGAAGGAGACAACAGAACTAGCTAACATGATCCATGGACAATGTGCTCTCGTTTCCCCAAAGAAAAAATGGATTTAGAGCCTCAAAGCTGGCTTCCGTTCGTAGCTGCTAAAATGAAAATGAGCTATCTCGAAACTAAAGCTGAGAATGGGCTAGTGGAGCCTGGAATGGACGGTGATATGACTCTCCACAGGTCCCAGCAAGGCTTGATAGTCCCATTGCGATAAGTCCCATGAAATGAGGAGCCCCACTGGCGAATGTCCCTCGTGAATACTCACAGTGCGGGGTGGCCAGCTTTGGCGAGCCGAATATGGTGAATCTTCTTGATTTGCATGTCAGCTGACTCTGTCTGTGATATTCCCATGCGATGCAGACCCCAACTCTGTTGTGTGAGTGATACACTGTGTCGAGGTGTCCGTAAATGATGAGGAAAGTAAGGGCGGCGTCACATTGGCAGGTGTAGACAGGGAATGGTGGAATGCGGCTTCCTTTTTGTTCTCGATGTATGGCACGCCAGCCAGCAGCACTGCTGTGCTATCTGATGGCAGCTCCTACTACAAATAGCCATACTTGTCGCCCACTGCGTAATAATGGCGCACGTGGCGTTGCTAACCTTGGCATTGTATCCCTAATATCATCAGCTTTATTAGCGAATATAATATTGGAATCGCTCATCAACTACTTGCTATGCGGCACTGACTGAACATGGCAATTGCGCTTGGCTAAATGTATGCTCGTCAATGGAACATATGGAACAGAATCCAAACCCCGAAGACTATAAGCGACCAAGCAATGAAACGTCTCTTTATCTTATGCATAGAATCTCTGGAACAATAGTAGATGCATGCGCTGAGATAATGGCTGCAATCATTGGTGGCGACGCAAATGCCATGACTGAAATTAGGCTATGGGCCAATGATCTTGTATCAGGTAACAAAATATGGCGAAACTACTATCATCTATATAATAAACTATGAGATCCCAAAGAATGCACCCACCTTTCATTCAAAAATTTAAGCGATAGCCCTACAACATGACTATTCTTCTTGCCGGTACTTCCGCATGTATCTTGAGAATGCAGTAGCGACCTGCTTCTGATCATTCCTTAGTAGAAGGCGAGCCCGTATATATCCATGGAGATGAATTCCCGAACAGAATAACAGCGATATTGATTTATTTCTCTTCGAAGGTTGGCAATAGAAATACTTACTGTTGAGGATTCTCTTGTTTTCACCGACTTCCCGAAATACCAGGCGACTTCCCTTTATGGCTCTTCCAACTCAATATCATCTTGGCAAACGCTGAGAACGCAGAGGAATTGTCTACATGTGACGTAAAAGTGAAAATTTGGAACTTCTTTAAGTGCCTTGTAAACCGGAGTCGCTCTCGTAGGCTGATAATCGAATCGTGCCCTGAGATGAGCCGCGATGTGAAGTAATCGATGTCAGCTGGCGATACTGCAACATGATTAGTGCTACCGCTGCCCAGCCTTGATGATTTCAAATGAAGCTGTTAAGCGATAATAATGGGCCATACGATGGCGTCGATACACGCTGCCAATGTCTATATGGCCGCAGAGGCAATGCAATGTGGATGATTCTTCCTTCCCAGAATGTAATGCTTCCATTCTGACAGGCGCTACTGTCATTTGCTGTCATATGGTACTTCTTGGCTATTGTCAGTGAAATCTCAATGAAATGCTGCTGATCAATCCTGTTAATTTTGCTATGCTGTAATTAGGCATGCAATGCCGATCTCAAATTGTTGCGAAATGCAGTAAAGAAATTGACAACAGGCGGAGACTTGGCGATTTCAGCATGTGGCAGCCCTTTGGTATGAGATTCGACAAAAAAAATTTATACCAAATCCTCCCTGTGACTTGACTCAGGGCCCGGAAAGTATGGAGATCTAACCGCGATTTCGACCAAGCCCAAGTTGACTGGCTTTTATAGTGGTTGGGCTGGCCAATCAGCCGACGGATGCCCAGACGGTCAATGCACCCCTTCATCGTAATGTATCCCAAATGTGGACACGAAGATCGTGCCAAAGTGCGCTATAGAATGGCTGCACAACACAATGTTCTTGTATTTGGAAGAGGCACGGAATGTAATTGAGTGCTCTTCCCAAGTACAGGCGAAAATTCAGAATGTCATCCAATGCACCAGCTACAAATAGTAGTGAATGCTGCAGATATCATCCATCATCCTCATGAAGATGGCGAGAACGCTCGTCAACCCGAAGACATGACCAACTAGACCTTCCATGGCGATCTTCCACGCATCGGAGGAGTTCAATGGGTACGTGATACGAACTTCGGAGCCGATCTTGAAGCAGGCCTTCTACCTTGAAATTGATCGGAAGATCATCAATCCGTGGGATTAGATACCTATTTGGACGATGATCTTGACGCTGATAGTCAATCCGCGAGTCTCCATGTCAATCACTCTGCAATACCAACGCGATGGGCTTCTACTTGGATGATGAACTGATGCGATAATACCTTGCAACGTCTGAATCTATCTCTTGATTTCATCATTCAATGAAACAAATTCGTCCGATTAGATAGCGGCGCACGAACCAGTGTCAGTGCTGCAAACTGATCTTGAAAGGGCCACAGTAGGTGAATAATATCTCCGTGCCCTCCGCAGCCTTATCCATTTGTTGTGGTAATGTGGAAGGCCGCGATGCAGAGTTGATATTGCGGTCTTCTTCTTGCCCCAAGAGATCGCTCGAATGAACAAACAGTTTGGAAATAGACTCTTTACGTATTTCTTACGACAAGAGACAAGCGGCGAGTGTACCACCATTATCTATAAACATTTCCCAAGTAACAATAAGCGACGCGAGGTCGAGACTCATTACCGCGGCGCTTCCACCGTATGGGTATCCTAATAATACAGGGAAGATCGTAGGAGCAATGTCACAATATATGATGAAGCTGACATAGAGAGGCGTGCTGCGGCAATATAGAATCTAGATCGCTTGTGAAGCCCTTTAGATAATTCGCAATAGTGTGGGTGTATGTCGGCAAACTAACTGCTTCACGGCGATGCCGCTGAAGACAGATTCTTTTGGCTCCCATTAACCGACGATGAGCTTGCCAGAAACAGTCTTCTTGATTTCCTCACTTTGGATCTTTTGTAGTGGCGAAAGCGATGACGTGCTCATCAATAAGCTGTTCCTTTTCATTAAGCCTTTGATTCTATTGACCGACATGCATCTGAAACTATCTTCGGCCACTAGCGAAAGCTGCTAACACTCACTTGTGTTGTGACTATGGAACTCGCACGCGCTCTTCTTTGGCACAACATTAACAGTAACTGATGAAGTTATCTTTAACGCCATGCGCGCTCTCTTTATTACTACTGATTTGAAGCACCTTTCCTGCTGATACATGATCCAAAGTCGCTTCTTCTATGAATTTGCTCAATCTTGGCGGCATACGATGCGGCCTGCTGAGATGTCGAAGAACTCCATTTCTACTTTGAATTCTATTTGTAATGAGCGGCCTCACGATAATTTAGCGCAGTCTTCTCTGAATGCTGACCCAAACTTTGGCTCTTGTAGTATGGAACGATTAGGCTCGACTCATGCATCTTCCCTTTGGTATAAGCGGCAATCTGCTGTCACTCATGGCTCCCATAGGATATTCTTGTTCCTTGTAGCGTCTGAAAGAATTCCCAGTGTATAACGGCGAGGAACATGCAGTGCTATTCTCGCGTGGAATTTCCCGCGATCACTAACATGGGGAGTAGCTTTTGAAGTACCATCTTCTCCCTACGTCTGAAAAGTCATGAAACGTATCCTTCTGGCAGATTCAGCCATCTATCTACGACATCTGCGTGGCTAACCTCAGAATATGGGAATGTCCAAGGTACTTGTACCAAAGGTGCGCCTCAGTGAGCTGTGAATCTGCGCCTGTCTTAACCCGTGAAGATGATGAGATATCCATCATCAGCGTTCCTTTGTCTTTTTGAGGTCTCGAAATGTGATAGTCTCTGCTCCTCATCTTTCTTTTAGTCACATCAGACATTAAGATGGGATGCGGCTGATACTGAGGATTCCACGAATGAAGCCCTAGCATATACCCGACACCATTAGGCTATCTAAATTCGAAAAAAACGAGCAACAGCAATCAGTTATCAGAAGAACATAACGAAACCCTATAACCATAAAATACGAATCTGTGAAAACACTTCATTCATTAATATCAAAAACTGAGAGCCTAACTTCTGGCGAAGAAGATAAAAAATAGCTAGAGCGTAGTAATAATACTGCGGAAAGTGTAGCTATAGGACTGGCAGTTACAATGAACTTCATTTGAAACATTAAGAATCCTAGGCGGTAGAGCTAACTACTAGGAGATGAAGCGCTGAATATGGGCGTTTGGGAAGTAGTATTGTTTCAACGGCAATGCGTCAGCGTACCATACCGCCGTTAAGAGGATATCGAAGACTACAAATTTGAATGAAGAGCGGTGATCCCAGGATTGCTCTCCATTTCAGAAAAGATTCGTTTAGAGACACTGCTCTACGAGAAGTTAGGACACGCTTGCTAAAGAAATGAAGATGAAATGTGAAAACTGAAAACTGAAGTAGACAGTAGTGAGCCCCAGATGGTGATGAGTGACATCAACTTCATTCCTCCCCCTTAAACAATGGTCCCATTCTGCGTCCCTCCATGGATGAGAATTCTGGCAGGTAGTCACACAGTGAACCACACTCGCTGGTGCGGAGTGCCGGCACTGTTTTAATCGATATGTGGCTGAAGTGTTCTTGATTTGCATGTCCATGTTGGCTGTTCAATGATGGATTCTTGTTAGTGTGAGTGTGCAGTCGGGTGTGATGGAAGGTGAAGTAAGGATGAGCGTCCACGTGAGAGAACGTGCAGACAAGGAGATGGTGGAATCTTCAGGCATGTCCCCTCATTCTTGGTGATGAGTGTATAGCCGATAATGTGTGAGCTGCGTGGGAGTCGATGGCATCCTGCATGCACCAATATACTTTAATAGAAATTTTTCAGAAGTGTACGTATTGATAAGCGTGCTAATATAGCATTGTATGCATCTAATATATCATCAACCTATTAGCGGATAATGTGGAATACGCTGAATGAAACCTTGCTGTCAAATTAAAATTTGGATATAGGCTGAATTAGCCAAACGGCGTAACAAATCGATAGAACATATTGGAATCCAAACCCTACGAAAAGCTATGTACTTGATTAGCATGGCCGTATAACTATGCATAGGAAGATGCCGTCCCATGCGTGGATGCAGATACATGCGCGGGCTCTTCTTGATATTGTTGGCGACCTGCAATCTCGCCAGCCACATTTGGTGAAGACGTAGTTTGAACGAGCGTATCCAACATCGACGGAGAAGCGAACAAATATGGCATTGCTATCCACGATGCATTATGATATACTATGGGATCCCAGAGTCACCCGCACTGCGTTCAAAGAAGAGTTGCCGATGAGCTACTGATATGATATTCTTTCTTGCGAAGCGCCACTCATGCCATCTGGTATCGCGTACAAGAACTACGTCATTCCACTGCTTAGTAAATGACCCTTTATGCAATCCATGGAGATAATTCCCAGATTCGGCTAAGTAAGTAAGTATATGACCTTTAACAACAATGTCGGTTTAACAATGGCACAAGCGTCGAGATGATAATGCTCACCGACATCCTTCGAAGGTGACGATAAATTCGCCTGCGGATTGCTAACATTTCTGCGACTTACGAAAATGCTGTGACTTCATTTATAATTCTTCCCATATCATCTTAGCGCGTAATGAAGAACGCAGGTAATACATGTGACATGAAGTATCTTGGAAAATTCTTATAAGAATAGCCTAGAGCTGGCGGAGTGCAGGTCACTCTCATGGAAATGACCTGTCGAAGTCACCGTGCCCGCAAGTTGAGCTGCGGTGAATGGCGCTCCTGAAATCGATATTGACTGAGCGTCACCTGTATGATGCTTGTACTTGATATTCAAATGAAAGCTATTCTTGTCCGCTACGTCGCGATCCTCGCAGCTTCCCCTTATGTCTATTATGAAGCTTGCAAAGAACTGTCACAATGTGGAATGATATTTCCTTCCCCAACTTCCATTGTCGACAAATGGCAGCTTCTTGTCATATGAATTTTCTTGTATGTCGATATCTCAATGAAATACCCTTTGGATATCCTGTTAATACTATGCTGTCGAGCATATCTCGATCTCAAATAATTTGTTGCAAATGCAACAAAGTGAGCCTTTAGGCGAGCTTGGCGTTTTCAATGCGTGAGCTGCTACGTGAGGTGCGACCAAATTTGCTCAGCTCCTTGTGACTGACTCAGGGCACAAGTGAATATGAGTCCCAACATGAACCTCACGTAAATGTAAGTTGAAGCTGTGAAACTACATTATAGTAGAAATTTGTAATCCCAGTAATGGGTGGCTAGATCCATGCACACTTCATGTGTATCAGATATTTGGCACGGTCAGGATGCCTTCTCCAGATTGGCTGTGTTGCCGCGGTGTTGGAGCTTGTCGGATGTGATGAGTGCTCTTCTGAGAATGCAGGCTGAGACTCAGATGTCATCCAGACACCGCTGCAGATGGTGTGAATGGCATGGATATCATCCATCATCCTCATGAAAGGTGTGAGCATTAGATCAACCCAAAGGCATGACGAGCCATTAGACCTTCCATGTGATCTTCTGCAGCTCGGAGGGATTCCAATTGGTGCAGTGATACCCGGAGACTTGGTCGATCTCTTGAAATGTACTATCGGAAGATCAATCAATCGTAGATTCGCCTATTCGGGTGATGATCGGCCGTCGTCAATCTGAAATCTCATAATCTATCCTCTTTGCTCTGTACAACGGCAGACTCTACTGAAGTGATGACTTGGTCTGATATTAACTGCTTCGCAACAACTGCGAATCTATCTTGACTGTATTCTCCATATGGCGTCGATGCCGTCGGTCCGATGACTCTTGGCGCACCGCCGAGTCAGATCAATCGGAGTCGCCTGACGTCTTGGCTGCAGTAGTGTAATCCGTGCTCCTCAGCCTTATCGATTTGTGGCAATAATAGAGGAACCTGTCTGAGTCGTAGCCACATTCTTCTTCTTTCTGGAGGCGGATCATCGGAAACGAGCCTCTGGTTTGGAAATGAGCTTCTTTGCATTGTTTTTACGATGACAAAGGATAGCTGGCAGAGTATTTGCAATGATACATACAGCTTTATTTCCAAGTAACAATAGGCTGCAGATGGAACTCATACTGCAGTATGGCCTTCCACAAATATAGTTATCCTAATAATAGATCGAGAACATCAGTAGGAGTAGCGTCTCTTGAAATCTGCAGGAAGCATTCTTCTTGGCTTGGCGAGAACTAGATCTGAAGTAGTAGTGTGTAGTGAGCTGTGTGAGCAAGTAAAACTCATGGCGTCTATACTGAAATGGTCTTTGGCTCCCAATGTCGAAATGAAACATGCCCAAACCTACCCATCAGAGTGGAAGGGTCTATTGCTCCTCCTCTGAATCTTCGTTCCTCCTTTGGATTGTAATTGGCAACGATGGCATTGGGCTCCTCAGTAATCTTCCCTTTCATTAAGCCTTTTGGTGATGTGAATGTCAGACATCGCATCTGACTTCGAAGCCCTCATCGGCCACTGAAACAGCTGCTATTGCCTTGTCTTCCAATGAGTGGAAGCTCTTATGAACTCACCCTTTCCGTGTCACTCTTTGGCTTTCTTGTCTTATTCTTTCTTGTGGCCCCGTGAGTTATTTCTTCGCCATTACTAGCTCTGTCTGTGCGTTTGGAAGCACCTTTCCTTTGCTTTTATTCCGCAGTCAGAGGAATACCAAACTCTTAGCAGACTACGCTCAATCTTGGCGAACTCATTATCTTACAGCCTGCTGAGGATGTCAGAATTCCATTTCTCTTTGAATATATCTGTCTTTGATTCTGTCTTGCTTGCTAGTCTATGCAGTATTGATACTTGGCTTTGTCTTGTAGTATGAAACGGTGCGTCGTCTTCATGCATCTTGATCCCTTTGTTGTCGCGGCCGTCGTCCGTGCCGCGCCATCGCCAGCTCCCCGCTTGGATAATGCTTGTTCGCTGGCGTCTTGAAAGAATTCCAAGTTAACGCGGCAACGAGCGAAGAGAATTCAATGCAGTCATATTCTCGATGGGGCCCCACCGATCCACTAACATGGGAATAGCTGAGTGCAAAACAATGTCCTACGAAAATGAACCGAGAAGTATCCTTCTAGATTCAGCCATCTAATCGACATCACCGTCTATTGACACTCAAATATAGGAATATCCAAATTTGCAACGCAAAAATTCAGCCTCGAAATTGAACATTGGGCATCGAATCGCCGCTGATAGATAGCGTTGGAAAATCTGAACAAGTTATCAATCATCAGCGTTCCTTTATTTTCTAGGGCCTCTGAGCAGTATTTTGATAGGATCCTCTTGCTCCTCATCCTCTTTAAGTCCCATGAAATCGTCGAGATTTCGAGCGATGCTGCAAGGGATTCCACTGATCATTTCTTGCTCTGGAGCCTTCGTGGAACATGCAGAAAGGATCGAGGAAAACAGACACATGTCTATTTGATCACGTTTATCGAGTACAACGAATAAACATATAACCATAAATGTTTAGTCATTGGCTCATTTCATTAATATCAAGGAAACAGAATTTGCTAACGATTTAAAGGAAAGGCTTAGCTGAAGCGGCTGTCATCTCTAAGAAGAGATAATGGCGGCTACATGCCTCTGACGAGTTACAATGAGCTCGAGGGCCTATTTATCATTTAGAAACTGTGGAAATCTAGCGACCAAAACCTAACCTTTAGAATGGCATGGCTCGTTAGGCAAATTGTGTTTCAAATTCGGCGTGCTGGCATCGTCTCACGTTTGACGCTGATACCATACACCGTTAATCAGAACTAGAACTGAACAAGCAGCATGTCCTCGTTTTCCCAAGCGTCGTTTAGGCCTCAACAATCAGAAAGTTAGATTGACTCTTCAAGAATAGTAAACATGCAGCTAACTGAAAATAGGCCTTGAGTCGTAGTGACCATAATATCCCACTTGAATCATCGTAGTACATTATATCTGAACGTCTTCTGACTAATCTATTATTTGTAATACTATAAAGAACTGTCATATCAAATAATTGGCTATTTTAGCCTTGAGAAAATTCATGTCAAATTATGATTTCTTGAAGTCTTATGATGATCTTACCCTCGGGGTAAACTCAGCAGATATTTCACTATTAATCTAAAGGAACATTGTTCACTTAGGCTGCTATAAGACTCCATTTTCATCATTACACTTCTGAAATTTCCTCCTCCCATTCATCAACAAACCTTTCATTTACCTCTCATTCCTAAAACTCTGGCACAACTATTTCCCCTTTCTGACGAGGATTTAAAGCCATTTTTCTCCTTGTCGGAGACACCTCAAAATCCTAGAAAACCTTCATTTAACGCCAAAATATTTTGACATTAAAACACAGCCAAGCCTTTAAGCAATAGCACCTATATGTGACACAGGTACTTGTGCAGCGTTAATCATATCGCTCCATGCATGTCGGTAATGCAAATTGCATTCTTTTCCTTTCCTCCTCGTCTTAGATCCTCTAGTGTCTCAGCGCGTGAATCATGTTGACGACTGATCTCATCGTATCATCTGCTTCTACGTCATCACGCGTAATTTAATCGCTAAGATTGATCTATCGTATCGATCTGCGGCACAAGCAGCTTATTACGCATGCATAAAGAAAACCTTTCCTCTACATTTATTACCATTCCCAACGTGCGATCACACGAACAAATCAGACCATTGATCTATATGAATCAGCGGCCATCGAACCGCCGCTCTACCCCTCATCTACCTTACCTTTCCTCCATCCATATACCCTCTCCATCTCCGTCCGATCATCATGCGCGGCTCGAAGACATCGCTATGATGAGACTGTCGACCGCCGCATATTGAGCGACTAATAGCCCATATCCTCATACAACTATTCATCGATTAAACAACGCAGCGCCGACCATTTTGCGCCCCTAATCGGCAGTAAACTCCATATCCGCGTAATTTTTTGTAAATTAAATACAAAAATTCTTGATATGAAATAATTTTGAAAATCCGCGTGTCATTCATTGTAATGGAATTCAAATTTTTGACAGCCTACTCTACATTGCTGCGTGAAAACATTCGATTTTCCATATACCACTCACCGCAAATATACTGTCTTCTCTGACCGGTAAATCGATCCTACAATCATATGGGCCACGATTTAATCTTGCCCCGGCCTATTTTCCACTTGCTGCTCCCAAACGATACTTTGATATTGACGTTGATATCCATCAAGCGTATTACGTCACAACCCATTGAATTTTCCTTTTATCTTTCTCCCAAAAACAACTCATGGTCGTCCACGGTGTTATCTGGCAACGATTCATGATACAGCCGTGCCAAACTCCATTTGCACTTGGTGAAACATTTGTCGGGCTTTCCTCCCCTTTTTCAACTGCATCCAAATTCTTCAGCTTTGCTCCTCCTGCCATGAAGCGTCTTAACCGTGCGCGATTATTTTATGTGAATTTGTGTTTTGCGGGTTTTTATGGTGGTTGATCTATTCTCTTCTGCTATCCGCGGTCGGAAACATTTGACCGAGGCATAATTATAACGACAAAGAAAGTCTGCGTGCAATTTAAAACATTTGAATCGCGTCAGTGCTTGTATCCCTCTTTAATACACAATACTAAACTAAGAACGAATGAAATATCAAAATGAAGAAATCAATGATAAAGATGACAAATAGCCGAAGATATATTTTAATCCGCAGTCAAAGGATAAAGATATTAAAACAGAACTAGCGAAAGATCAAATGCTAATTAAGCATAAACATGACGAAATAGATAGATATTTTAGAAAAAGCAATGTCGATAAAAAACCTCGCGCCTATCGAAGGCAAAATATCTCTTGAAGCCACAAAATTGCCACCTAAACCTCAATAAATAGAAGAAACATAGATTATGCCTAATCGATGATGCCTATTTAAAAACGACGGAGATTATTACTATTTTGCCTAAAAAATTTAAAAGTACAAAATCACACTTAAATATAATATAATGAAAACGAATATACAAAGGAAATATCGAGAAAACTTCTCTATTGAAGCCCTCAGAGCAACGATGCCTTAATTAACCTAGAACACTTCATTCTATTCACCTCCTCATTGCCTACTATAAAATCTCCTTGGCTACATTGACAGTAGTTTGATATAATACTTGCTGCTCGAAACTACGCGTAAATAGTTTTAAGAGCTTTGAAATTTGCTAATCAGAGACAGAACGAAGAAGAAGTTGACTAACATCTTGAAACATTGAACTTGAAATATGTGCTGAATTGACATCAATACGCAAGCTAGTCATGGGATCTGGTCTATACTGATGTACTTCTCATTATGCGTGTTTCCTTCTTATGTTTTTTCTGCAGATTGTCATTTTCTCAAAGATGATACAGAGACTGGATTTTATGCAAGTACACACTGATAAACATCTTTATGTTTTCCTCAATTGTAATGTTTAAGAATGATTTAATCACGATCCAAGCGGTCAATGTTAGTAGTATATCTTACTTCACAAACTTAGAGCATTGTTCTTGAATGATTTTTCATTACATGTGAAGTAGGTAAACAGGAGGATTTATGGTTGCCCTCTCTCTAGTTCTTTTTCTCAGAGGTTGTTTAATTTCCTAAAACTATCTTCAGCTTGACTAGATTTGTGATATCTTAAACGATCTTAAGCTACACTTGTTTTCTTGCTATGTTTTCATCCTTTGAAAGTAGTCATGTAATTCTTGGATTTATTACGATAGATTAACTTTAATGAAGCTTGTCGAAAGAATCTATGGTAATACGTCCTTTAATTTTGGACTCAAGCAGTTACTTAAAGGATTTTCTTGGCCCCAGAAGTTGATAAATCCTTGTGAAATTATTGGCTTTCACCTTCCGCGGCCCCCTTTAATGTTCCATTCCATCATTTAATCTAAAGATCCTTTTATTCTGAATGACTGCTTACATGGACCACTCTTGAAATTGCACATTAAAACCTTTGTAATGACTCCCATAGCCCACGATGGATTAAGTGTTGTTTCATGCCTATCTATTAGGTTGCAGACGCTGACACCCCGATTGTAATCACTCCTTGCTGAAAACCTTTCATTTAAGGACTTCCACTCAATTAAAAGATCATACTAACCAAACAAAACCCGTGTTCTTAATAACTTAGCTGTAATATCGCACAAAACAGCAAGATAAATCAATCTTTGCCTTATAGAGAAATTTGAATTCGAGCTAGATGCAGTGGCTCATATGTAATACAACATTTTATTACGTCTTTGAACTACAGAGCCTAGCATACAGCGGCCAGCTGGGGACTCACGATAAAATTTTGCATCTTACTCATTCTTAAGACCTCAGAAAGACCCAAAATTTACAAGTGAGAACAATAATCAAATAGATATTGGTGAACCATAAAACATTTGCATAGCAAAACCCTACTTTGTGTTTCCCTTCTTCACGTATTTCTCATGCCATTCTTTGTAGACTCCATTTGGAGATGCATTAGTAATCCCAATCATCTTGACAATTAGACGATAAAATTTAAATCATCCACTGTGACTCCACAGCTACTCGAAGGCAAATGACTCCCTTTGTAGAACTGCAGGCTAGTGAACCTAGGCCTTCTCTTTCTGATTTACAAACATGGTGGATACAATGAAGATATGCTACAATGAAGTAGAATCATATCACAGTTCCACATAAAGAATGCCCAGTAGTGGTGTAATACCTTTTCAGGTGAAAAGAGATTTGATGACCTCTATTATCTCATCAAGAATTTGTATATATATGAAGATTATTTGAATTAATTACTAATGAAAATGTTCATATTATTGAAAAGCTAGGGATGGCTATGAAGATGGTGAAATCTATTTTACTAGATTAAAGAAACTTGAATATGAAGTCTATGAGAACTATAGAAACACTACATCATTATATGAGTGAATACATTATGATCCATCACAAAACATCGCAATATTATAGAGAATGACAATTTAGAAGAATATCTGGCGATCTTGTCATTCATGAGTTTAATATCTTATTGAAAAATTATAAGAATATAGATAGATCGATTGAGAAATCATCAAGAAAATAAGGGCGTTCTATATCACTGAAAACAAATAATGATATGTCACTATAGATGAAGGCTTCGAAGACATCGACCTCAAAATCGTCTTCTGAGACGGAAACCTTGTACTCTGTTCAAAGGAACATAGAAACATCTTCCCCTTTGAAGAGAATGGGTCGGACTATTAATAAACTGACGATCTACGAAGATTTTACCGGCGAAATCTCTTCAAATTCTGCAGAAATTTGTTGTACATGTAGAAGTTCTTTATTAGATCAGAATAAGAGGACTTCTTTATCAACCGATTATGTTGATTGGTAGTATTTATATTTATGATTTTTATAACGATCTAATCTAGTGATGATGCCCCCAGATGCGTAATATGCGGGGACCATCATTAAGCGATTTATAGGGCGTGTTAATTGTCGATCTATCAAACTTCTCTTTGCATTTATATTAGGAGTCCCATAATGAATGAATTTCACCATTCGCTAGATCAATGAATCCTCGATTTCCTGTACGGAGAACTATGGCCCTCCTTTCTATAATCTGGAATGTATTCACTTTCATTCTTAAAATCATATCGATAGATCGAGATAGATGCAATTTCACAGAAGTCTCACCATGATTAAATTAATGAGTCAAATCGATGAAATATAAGCAAAGATCATGAGAATTCAATAAACTCAAAGTCGAGCGCGGGACGATCAGAAGACATTTATTCAACTGATGAAATTTTCACATCAAAACCATGTTTTTTTGAGTAAAACATAATACTTGCATTTGATAATTGAAAATATTATCTCCCGCAAGTGATGTCACAACTGAGGAAGAGTTTTTTCCCGCGGCATCTTCAATGCCAAATCATCTCCCAGGTAAATCAGCGAAGAACTGAAAGAAACTTTCAACGATATACTACTCTCAAAACTGACTTACAGATTAATTTATGTAGGTAGTAAGTCTATATTCATATATCCTATTTCCAATTTTTCCTTATAAATCCTTTCCCCCCTTCGTTATAATATCGCATTATAAATCTTTTATATAAATGCGGTGGTGTCGCCACTTCCCCTTCATTCCCATAAGAACTACAAACAAAAACCTTATATATAATAATACTTCTACTCGATATAACATAATGAAATTTTAAGAGATTATATATATATTTGCGCTCTTTTAATCGCAAATGTAACTGCTCACTAATGTGCCCACGTACTGTCATAATTTCGATCTACGTGTTCCTTCTCGTCATAACTCACGATCACCAACTTCCCATGCTTAACCTTCCCATTGCAACCTCGATGCGCCGATCTTCCCGTCGCACGCTCCACCGTCGCGCCATAAATTCTCTGTCATGATTACTCCACTCCCCCTCCGATATTTGCAAATTCTGCAGTTAACTGTAGGCCACCACTCTGTGCCACTCATTCAAATAAACCCTTTTTCCCTTTGCCAAAAATGTCGAGGATTTTCAAAGGTTTCAAAGTAGCCCATGCGCCGAGAACTTTTTTATGGTGTTGCGGCTGCGTCCCGCCTGCGTTGATTCGGTGCGATGCTTCATATTACAAACTAATATTTATTATATTATATATCCTCCGCCCACTCCCGTCTCCCGATGCGATAATTATATTATAGTATGTTTTATCATATCAATATGTTTTTAAAACATGTTTTTTTTAATACGTCTTCGATTTATCCCTTCCCTTTTCCCATTCAGAACTCACTCACAAAGCATATGGATTTCGTGCAGTTTTATTTCTGTGGCAATTATTAAAAAAGTTGGATTTTCTCAAAGAGATAGGCCGAGCGATCGAAAAGTGAGCATAGAATGAAGATATCTAGCGATAAAGAAATAGGGTCGAATTACTAGCCCTGATAGCGATTCAGAAGTTTAAATGAATTCACCTATAATATTCTCCAAAAATTTCAAGTGGAAATGTCTGCTTGTAATCTTTAGGGCGAATAATTAGCTCTTCAATTCGATGAATTAATGACAATGAAACAATTCTATTTTCATCGATACATTTCCCAAATTTGAGCCTATTTGCTATGTAGTAAATCATTTGTGAAATTCTCGATTGAAAAGTGGCTTCTAGCGGCTCCATTATACTTGATTTGAAATTAATGTGTCGATACATTTACAATAGGATTCATGTGGGATTTAACATATGTCTCTCCTTTGTATGTTACAATAATGTATTTAGATTATGTTGCCATTCATCCATAAATTTCGGTGGAATGTTTCAAGTTAGAAGGTAGAATCCGATTTTCTCTTTGCCTTGGGAATCATTCACGCTCTGTATTTTCTTATGTTTTGAAAGGATTCATTTATTATGCCCTTTAAACTTCTCAACGATCTTTGCATAATGCTATTTCAACTTGATTGCTAAAATCTCTGCCTATCTGCCATGAAAATACATCTGTTGGTGTAGTTCATACTATCCCTTTGTCTATACATCCCTAAAGGAGGCTCGGTCATTTATCAAGGCCTTTTCACGTTTATATCTGTACAAACCTCGATTTAATAATGACTGTTAATATCTATTATGCGGAACCTCTGCGTATTCTTTGTAGAGCTAGCTGAAACGTAATTTTAGATATTACCTAATTTTCCTTTTATTTTGAAAATTCGAATTGACAACTAGCAGCGAAAATCCGATTCCTTCAAAAATGAAAACACGTCGCGGCCTGTCTTGATGAAAAGATTATGGCAAATAGTAAAGATTCTTCAGATCTTTATTCTATTTCATCTTTGACCATCGATAATAATTCGATAATGATGAAATCAGCAGCCTTTCAACTCAAAAATTGAAGAAAGCAATGAAAAAATTGTGTAGTGACAGAAATTTCACGAAAAATTGTTCTCTACTGAAAAATGTAGCCTCTTCCTGGCTTCAGTCCTTAAAGCGAGACACAAGAACTTCTGAAAATTTGCAACTGCGATAGCTATGATAATTTTCGATTTGAAATGGCAATGAAAATGAGGAAAATTTCCTCCTCAAAGAATGCTGCCTTTAATCAACTGAAAGAAAAATTTAGCTTATGCTTCAAATACTGCCCAACCATGCATTGTACAAATACCTATGTTAATTTCTTGAAGACATCTGAAAACAACAAATTTGAAAACGGCGAAGTAGAATATGCAGTATAACAAATCTTTGGAACATTCTTTGAAAACAAGCAAATGTATTCAATATTCAAGAGACAAAAAGACGTCATGGGAATATCAACAGCAGATATATTAGAAAAATTTAGCAAGTTAAAAATAAATATTTAAATTAAATAGAACAGAATAGAATATCAATAACCGATTTTGAAGCATTTAATTGAATTTTCTTCTTTGAAAATAAGAACAATACAAAAAATAAAAATAAGAAAGCGAAGATAAAAAAACGAAAACACAACCCCATACGAAAAAAGAAAACAAATGCGAAAGTGTCTCAAATGCCTACACTCCCTAAACACGCTTCTAGTTGAGTAAATGCGACTAATCTGACACAATTAACCATTTAATAACTGGCTCATTAATAATTAATTAGCAAACAACACAATCTTAACTATCAATAAAAATAGATTTAGATAGAAAAACAGGTTAAACAAGAATTCAAATCTGAACCCATGAATTTCAAAAGAAGAATAGCTCTAATAAAGATCAAATCTTAATTAAATATAGAAAGCAACATTTCTAAAAATCTCACAAACGGAGCATGAAAAATAGAGAAACTCAAAAAACAAAATCAAAACTAGAACGCTAGAATAATGAGATAACAACGATTTCCGATCTTAAACCTTCGCAACACCTTTATTTTTTTTGCAAATTTGTCTATGTGTATACGCCCGCGAATCAGCGGCAAAATTCGAACTACTTAATCATGCTTAGCTGAATTTTAAATTTCTAATCGAATTTGGAGAATAAAATTCGAACTGATCTATCTGGCGGATAATAGTGGAAATTAAATCAAATTTATGAGTTCAAACATTTGAACTCATGGGAAAATAAAGTAAATTCAGTGAATTTCTGTACGAAAAATTAAAATATTGATAGAAAAGGGCCTGAAATCCACCTTGCGAAGAAAATGTTAGGAAATAGGTATGTAGATATTTGGAAATGAAATTTTACAATACATTATATCTAGATTTATCATTTAATTAGCGATTGACAAAAAGGTATCATGAATGCGAGAGCAGCGTGCTTCAAGCACGAAGTTCTTGGCATCTTCAGAATTCCATCCCATGTGAAACCTTGTGCTCCACTATAAAAAATTTCATATCAAATAGTAATACTTTCTTACTGGCCTTCAGAGAACAGTGTCAATTATGATGCCCAATCTTAAATATTTACCCTACGAGTTAATCTTCACTCTTTATTTCACTATTAATCTAAAAGAGCCTACTTTATTCACCAAGAAAAAACTGCTTATAAAACTCCATTTACACTTCTCCATTTCCTTCTCCATTTCATCCATAAACCCTTTCATTACCTCTCATTCCCTCAAATACCTTTTTAAACCTTATTTCCCCTTTCATTGTTCCTCCCTTATCGAAACCTCAAAATCCTCTGAAAAACCTTCATTTAACCTAAAACCCAAATTTCGGCATTAATGCCTTAATCCCCTTTGACAGCCCTGGCCGCCTCACTATGTGACAGTACTGACAACACGTAAGCCTCATCACTCCATGCATAATCGATATCGCAAATTCCTCTTATCCTTTCCTTCCGCCTCCGTCTCCTCCTGGTGAAGTCAAATCCCCGGCCGATGGCTAAGATCTCATCTAAGCGCCCCATAGCCCTCCGTCATCACCTGAATTTAATCATGGGTGTCTCTGCGTATGAATCTAACGACGTGCTAATCTCGCATGCCTTTCCTGTTCTTGCCATTCCGTATAGTCCCAAAATCTACTTCTTCGATACATGGAATCGATGGCGCTCATCATTATCCTCGCATTACCTTTCCTCATCCCTCCACCTGCTCCATCTTAAATCTCCACCATCATTCATCAGTCTAGTAAGGGCGTAATACCTGAACCAATAGCCGCCCTTACCGGCAAAAGCTGGCCGAAGCGACAATGATCCCGCCATACATCACTCCCGCATAACTCATCGTCGAGCTGCTGCAACATTGACTCTGATACCCCTCGATGGCGGTTTCGCTCCATATGCATTAACAGACTACAGTGCGTTCAGAATTGCGTGATATGGCGATTTAATTCGCGTGTCATTGATTGTAATGAATAGCGACCCGCAAGTATCTTTTAAACACTCTCCCCATTTCAGCGCTGCGATTTCGCTATCACCTCGCAATATTACTCGATTCAATCCCTAGCAAATCGATCTAAAGATAAATTCGGTAATCTGCGCCCCCATTTATTTTCCGCAACTGCTCACGACGACTAATGCTTTGATCTCGTGATAATTCGAATGGCTCGTTATCACAACCCGATAAGACCTCGCTGGAATCTTTATCCCCAGATATCTCGATCTCCCTGCATTGATTATCACAATCTATCGTTCTGACCAACTGTCGCACCCAAATCCATTTGCACACAGTGCTTGTGCGAACTCTCAGCACCAGCGCATCCCGTTCTTCCTCACTTCTCCTCCGCCCTCACAAGCCTCTGAAAGAATCTTAATAAATCCTAAGGATTTATAATGATTTTATTATTGTTCGAGTTTTTATGTGGTGTCACGATTTTCTTATTTATCCCGTCGAATGACATTTCGGCCCAATGACAATTATGGCCTGGAAATAGAGAATGCAACGTGATATATTAACATGCGGATCATGTCAAATTTTAGCGAAACCCTCTATACGAAGCCCTTTAGCTATAAATGAAGAGCGATGAAATTATTGAAATGAAATCGATGATAAGATGATTAAAGCGGCGAAGATACGATTTTAATCCGCATATCAAAGGATAAGACAATATTAAAGAAAGACCTAAAGCACAAATATCAAATGTTAATTAACCTAAACCTGACCATAAAATGGAGCAAGTATTTTAGAAAAAAACAAAATATCGTTGGGAAGACCTCAGCACACATCGAAGACCATATCGCCACCAAAGTACCACTAAATGTAATAAACCTCATAATAAAACATGATATACTGTCATTGATATTTTGTTTAAAGACAACCGGAGTTATTTACCTTTACTAAATTTAAAACCAACAAATGTAATGCTATACCAATAACTAATTAATACAAAGGAAATATCTCTATTAATTTCAAGCTGAAAGCATTAACTTTATTAATTGAACCTAGAGACCTTTCATTCTATTCCCACTCCTCATTTCTTATAAAAATCTCCTTGAGAGAAGACATTGTGAGTAATTTAGACATGATATAATACTCTTTATCAAAATTTTGCATAATAAAATAGTTTTCGAAACTTAGCTATTTATAATCAAAGAAGTTAAGTTTGAGAAGAGTTGTATTTATCTTGAAACATTGAACTTGAAATAATAGCTGGATTGGCAAATCAATACACAAGTGTTCATGGGTCAGATTCTACCGTGACAATCATGCCTCTCATTATGCTTGTTTTCCTTCTTATGTTTTCACAGAATTGTCCATTTTCTACAGTAAAGAACAGCAAAATATAGAGCTAGGATTTACTCTTAAGCTTCTCTCAATGACCAAGCTTTATCTTTATGTTTTCACTCAATTGTGTTTAAATTGATTTAATACGTCAAATAATCAGAATATTGTGAACCCAGCATCTTCTTGCCTAAACTTCAAACATTATTCTTGAATGATTTCATTACATCTTTGAGTAGATTTAAACTAGAAATTTATGGTACTGTCTTCACAACTCTTTCTCCAAGGGTATTTGAAAGTTTCCTAAGCTGCTGAAGAAGAGCCTAGATTTTATTGATATCTTACTTGATCTTAAGCTACATATTTTCTTATGTATTTTCGTAGTAGTCATGTGAATTCTTTAGTTGTTTGTTTGTTAAGTGCTTGTAAGCTTGTCAAGAAGTCTATAGTTAGCCTATCCTTTAGGCATTCAACGATTGCCAAAAGTGCTATTTAAGTGATAAATCCTTGTTAGTATTAACTCTAGCTTCACCAACGCTTTTAATGTTCCATTCCCATCATTTAATCAAACATCATGATATAGATGACTGTCAATGAACCCATGCTAGTATTTGCCTTGATAAAACCTTTTGTGACTCACATATCCCGATGGATTAAGTGCTATTATCTGTTGAACGTATTTTTGTTGTAAGCACCTTCACCCCTTTGAAACCAGCTCGCTGAGACTTCTCAATTAAAGATAATACCCAACCAAACAAACCCTTATTCTTAATAACTAGCCTAATATCACACTTCAAAAAACCTTAAAATAAATCAATCTTGCACTTATAGAAGATCCCTCTGGAGCCGAGCTAGATCTAGAATCCCAAGTGTCATATGTAAGCTACGGCTTGCTATTTGTCAATCTTGCAAATGCAATGGCATGACGATCAATCTCTTCAACCCTTGTTCACATGCAAATTAATATTTTTATTAGAGCAACACGATTTGCCTCTATTCACATTAGACATTAATTTATTTGAATGTTTTAGAATTTTATGTTCTCCTTTACATTTATTCATCGATTAAGAAAATTAACACAAAATGAAATATTCCTGTGCTTGGGCTATTAGGAAACTCTATTCGATCTCTCCTCCAAAATGTTAGCATCACCTCAATCAACTACTCTCTGGAGACCAGAAACTGAAAATGAATGAAAATATCTTCTCCCAGCAATCATGCATACAAAAATAGTCACCTCTAACATGGCCTTCCCAAAATCTCTCCTTAGGTTCTTGCAAACAAAGAACATAGAAGACAAAATTACCTACCCCCACCTTTATCCTCCTCCTCCACTTAAGACAAATTAATAATTCCTTTCTTGAAAATCTTAAAGAACACGATAATGGCCCCTCAAATAACAACATAGTAGGTATCCTATGGAAATACTTCCTCCCCTTCTTGTAAAATATATTAGCCCAAACATTCCACTGTAATGGGCTCAGAGAACATCATCATATAATATCCCATCACATTTAACCCACCTCCCAGAAAACCAAATATTGGCTATGAATAGCATAACTCCATTGTCCAAAACATGTCTTGCGAAAATAATGAGTCATTCCCAAAGAGACACATTCAAACCATGCTATAAATCATGTCTCTATCAAAAGAATAAAAGCAACATCAGCAGAAATAGAATCATGATGGCATCATGGCTGAGAATGCCCCGATGAACCATAAGGTGCTAGAAGTACCAACATTTCGAAGTAGATTTTCCAAAAATTAAATACATGGCACATTATTTCTTATTATGTGCTCATAGAATCAATTGCCACAATGAAGCATTCCCAAGGCCACATAAAGATGCTCTCCATCATATGAACTGGCCCAACTTTGTCATGGAAAAATCAGAACTGCTTACTGGAGGCAATGCAGATGAAAGCAAGAGCATGAAAATGTGTATTTGCACAAACAAATCTCTCACCGCTATGTTGGATGTAAGAAGACATGATCCACAGATAGATCCTCCATTATGGTGGCACACTTCCACATGAATAAATGAACCATGTGACAAATCCTCTCCTCATTCTTGAAACCCAAGACAATAAAATTACATCATAGTAATAGATAATCCCCATCTACTACCTCATCTTCATACCTCCTCTTTTCTCATCAGAAATTGCATCCAAGTGTGAATGATCCCCAGAAGTGAAATCATATCATTGACTCCTAGAAATAGCTGTAACTATTAGCCCTATGCAAATAGGCTCCTTCTAACTCATGAACTCCAATGACATGTAAAATGACCAGAAATCCCCATAATGCTACATAGAGAATTCTCTCCCATGAAAGCCCTCTTAATTTATCTAATGCCAGATATCCCTTTCCCAATGACAGATGCCATCTTCTACTCCTGCAACATCATGAAACCGTGAGCAAATCTTACCTTATGCCCAAAACTCCCAGAGAACAAATATTTGTGCCTCCTCACACATCATCCAAATCATGGTAAACATGGTAATTATTAAGAGTTTAGGTCAGCACAATAATCCATACTCTTTATTTGCCCATGTCTAGTATCCTGCCACACCCTTTGGAAAATTCTTTCAAGAAGCAATAAGCCTTGACCATGCCCTCTGGCACTTGATATCATAGATGCAAGTAGCTCACTTGACTTCTTGCTCTCCATCCGCACCCATGCATCCATGTGGGTGCCTTCTATCCTTCATAACACTCCCAGGAAGACTATCATTCTCCCAAATGCATTGCACTCTTGCATCCTATTAGGATGTTAGAATGAAATCTTCTCAAAAAAATTCAATTTGAAAAAAGACCAAGATAAGTAGTAGGAAAAAATATATCATGATGTGTATGGCTCAAGAGAAGTATGCGACACATAGATGAATATATTATATATCGAGATATCTCCATCATCTATCTTTCCTCCTTGAATCCATGAAGGAGGAAGAGCCTCTTGGTGTGAAAAACTGAAACTCCATGAAATGTTGAGGATTCTGCTCGTAAGGATCCTTGATGAGACATCCTCCTCATGCATGTCTTCAAAGCAGTGAAATTTCGCTATTTGTAGATAGAGAAGTTTCTCTTTGAGATAGGGAGGATACATTGAAAGTATCATCTAGGAAAGGAGAAGGTTTCTCACTCCAGATATCTACTATCTACCATTTCTTCCTCCTTTCTTCATGAATGAAGCTGCCATGTAGGCATCTCCCATAGAGCATGGAGTCCCTCTTTTAGCCATCCTTTTGCTTCACATCCTTGATCTGACTTCTGACCTTCTAGATCCCGACGGCATACTAGATGTATATCCCTCTTCATCCTAGAGCTGAATGGCTTGAGTAAACTAGAGTCTCCTTGGAAAGCTGGAACTAGCTGTTTTTCATAAGAATCTTAGATTCCAATTAATCCTCTATATCTCTTGTCTTTTCCTCTGCGAGAATAGGAGTGCATGACTCTTCCTCTTCAGCCACTACAGGAGGATTTCTGACAGCCCTTCATCTGCTTAACCTCACAGAAGTTTGCATCTAAAAATGATAGGAGAATCTCATCTTCTTCATCATTCTGTCTTGTTTTATATTCTTTGAGAACAGGAACTCAGTACTAATCAGAGTACTTTGATACCGCTGCTCCTCCCAAATTAGGATTAGCAAGGCATGCAGAAAATGAATTTTCAAGAATGTATGCTTGAAAACAAGTTAAGACTTTGGATACCTTAAGATCCTGATTATCTAAGTCCTCAATCAAAGGAAATCAGAAACCCAAGCAAGCTTTAAGAATGAGATAAGAACAAGCCTCTCACACCTAGAATGGTTAGAAAATGCTAACAATAAGTTTGCGGCAATAGCAAAGAAATGTTTGGATTTAAGAATATATTCAACCATGGAATGTGTTAAACACTTCAATATCAATTGTATGCTCTGGCCGGCAAATGATGTCTACCCGCAAAAGATGGGAAAAGCATTGGCTAGCCTAAAAACATTAATTTCGTCTTTACTGTAAAATAAGGAAAATTAGTGGAATCCCATAGCTTAGATCATAATAGACTTGCATATAAAATATCAGCCCAAACAAATAGATCTAGCCTCCCAAGCAGTCTACCCTTCGATATAACTTAAAAATGCTAAAATCCCATGACTGCCTAAGCGAATTTTATTGAAACATGTATCATCATTTTATAGAGGAATTTCTACTACAATATGATATTCCAACATCACAATATGGGGTACAATTACTCAGAAAATGAAGAAAATGGAGATCACAACTCTTATAAAAGATGCTGGCAGGCTCACTGAGAACACAATGCCAGAATGATAGATCTACCAAAAATATAGTCCCAAAAACATATTTTATTATTAGACTATAAGAAAATAGCTAATATACATGAGAATAAGAAGAATGATAATACAATGATTTAAAGGAGAAGGGTAGCCTTCCTCGAAAAAAACTCTATCAAACCTTGTACTACGGCACTCTAAGAAAATGACATGGACATCTAAAGCTAACATATCTTTGTAGATGTCTTGAAATGGTGGCAACAAGATCTAATCCTGAAACTCAAACAACGATTGCGCTCTTCGAGTTAAATGACACGCTTTTTTCAACGAGGAAAACCTGTAAGCTAGATCTGGCAGTCTAATCTCCCTTCTTCGCAGTCAACGAAACAAGTAAATCCACTTGGCCGGAAGATACGTTGTCTAAAGAGAATGGATCTTTAAACATGCTGATAGTGAGAGGAATTCCTCATGGCAATCCATAGATAGGAGAATCCTCACAATTCGCACAAACGACCAGGCTGGATATTTCTAAGCGGTACTAATATATCAATTATAATATCATAGACAACTATCTCTTGAGCCTTCCCTTTAGGTAGACTCTGGCAAACCCTAAACCCTTTGATGAATTATCCCTTTTCTGAGAACCTCCTCTAGGCTTGCATTGTCCCTCAGCAGACATTATTTCTAGACCAATGTTGACTAATCTATTGAGCAGTCAATATAATAAACCTATAAATGCGAGTATATTTTATTGACAGCCTGATTTTCTGATATATGGGCATTGATTTATTTGGATGTTTTTACGGAGTTTCTTCTCCTTTACATTTTATTCATCGATGAAAATTAAAACAAAATGAAGTATTCCTATTATCTTAGGCCTAATTAGGAATATTGCAGATTAATATGATGCGAATGAAGAATAACAGATGAGTATGAAGGAAACCTTTGAAGGAGGAAAGTCTTGATTTGTGCCTTGAAAATCATAAAATGAATTCTTGTTATGGAGAAATAATGAAATGCGAAGAATGATGCTCAAATGAATTTGTTGTAAGTGGCAGTAATTTTGTAATGTGATGATCTGAGAGCGAGGACAACTTCAGGACAATTTCCTAGAAGAGAAGAATGAAGCAGGAATGAGATTTGTGATGAAATGCTAGAGCATGGAAATGAGTTCTTTAGGCAAGAATGCGGAAGGAGATGAAAACAAACCTTGTCCCGAAGATTGCGAATCTTATGCATGATGAGATAAATGTAACATTTGTAAATTGTCGATGTTATAACTTTTCAGAAATAAAAAATTTAGCGTATAGAAAACAGCATTAATAAATATGATATTGAAACCAAATAAGGCAATATTTGAGATAGATAAGAAGATCGAAACGTAAAGAGATTATGTCCATAAATTAAAAACAAAGAAATATTGAACTAGTAGAATAAAAGATAGTAGCCAGCAATTAAAGCTAGAGTCTATGATAGAATTAATGCAACGAAAAAAAGTATTTAAAACTAATAAGATTTATTGATATACAACATGGGACGAAAATTTATTACTATAGAAACTGATAAATGAATATAGTCGTCAAGAAAACATTCTTCATTTCGAAAGTTAGTATTGAGTTAAACCGCTCAATGAAAATTGGCAACAGAAGTAGAATCGGTGAAAATTAGTGATATTGTCTCATTGTTCCGAAGATTTTCAAAAAATTTGAGATTTCGAAGAATGGGCATCGATATTCTATACAGATACGCTCACAATAAAGATAATGTGGCAATAGGCTAGCGAAAATTTACAGTATTACGAAAATATTATTACAGAAATTTTGTCTCAAATTACAAAATAGGATATAGACGATGTAAAGCAGTAGAATCTAGAAGCGAGATTATTGAACTTGTAACTGTCGCATTAATGCAGAAGAGTGACAAACCTTATAGGCAGTATGAAACTTCTCTGCATGGATACAGCGTAAAGACATCAGCTAAATTTTCATTGACTATTTAATGTGTTAAGTGAATTTTATTTATTTATTTTATAAATTATGTACATTTTAAAAATAATTTAATAAAATGTGAGTGTAATGAATTGTATAAATATTCTTTTAATAAATTGAATATAATTAGTGAAATTAAATAGATAGTAGGGTCGAAATTCCTTAAAATAGAACCGATTAATCAAATAGAGGATAAATCTATTTTAGATTTGGTGGGCTAATGTGGATGAATCATGGATTGAACAATTCATAATTGGAAACAGCAAATATGAAACTATGTAGAAGACGAAAATTTTAATGAGATAGAGGAAATAGTGAAGTTCATATAGTAATTGAAACCGAAATTAAAATTATATTATTCAGAAATTAGTTTTGAATCTATGGTACAACCTGATTTATTTATGAGCGAAGTATTTTATTTATTTTATTTCCTCTTATTTTTGTATTAAATCTAGATAGATTAATATAAATTTTATGTCACAGATTCTATGCAAAAACACACATTTTATTTAATACAGACATAAGCGGAATCCACTGCATCTAATGAAAAATTGAAATATCATTCACAATAATAATAAGAACATAACTATAATGAAATTTAGTCTATTAATAATGATCAATCAATAGATAAAGAAATGAAAATTAGAACTAGAAGTGAGGATTATCAAACCACTACTTTGATAGGAAGATGAGTAGTTGAAACTGGTATTAATATGAACAAATACTTTAGGTATAGATACAGCAATGACATAAAAACTCATTTGGCCATTTATCGATTGAAGATAAAGCTACCGTAGTGAAAATGTTGAAGACGAGGAAATGTAATAGGATGAATTCCCAATGAATAAGTATCTAACTGAAACATTTCTATGATGAAAAATCTATAAATTACATGATTTAAAACAGGCAAATGACAATAAATAATTCATAATAAATTCACTTCCTTCGACCAAGACAACATGCCTTACTAAAAGTGAAAACCATTCAACGATTTTTCTTGAAGTTTTCTATTCACATGAAAAAAATTGAAGTTAAATAAAAATGAAAGGGAAAATGAATGAAAATTGAAAAATATAGATAACTACTAGAAATAGAAAAGAATAGAAGAAACTATCTAAAGAACGAAGAAAAAATTCAAATAAAAATTCCGAATCAACTGATACAAATTGCAGAAGAAAATTGATGAGCAAGCATTTCAAAAGAAATGTCGAGAACAAAGTAACTCTGAAGAGCAACCCATGAAAACTTCTAGCAAGCTAGAAACATGAACAAACCTAGAAACCACCTCTCCAATGCAAGAATGGCGAACCTATTATCTGAAAAACTAGAAACGCAACTAACCTACTGAAATCACTACTATAATGTGATATGGCGAATACTACAAGTGAAAATAACAGCTCTAAAATGCAAATGACGACAATATGATGATAATTGAAAACATTATTTGCAAATTTACTTCTATTTTGGTGACTTTGAAATGCCAAAATTAAATTGTCTCGAATAATAAGAAAATTATAAATTACAAAGTCATAACGCACAAATGCAGCATCTAACAGAGTGTATTATGAATCCCAAATTTATTCTTTAAATTGAAACGCTCGATTAAGTTAGAAATGAATATTCTACCATTGAGATCCCCGACATACTAGAGTATGGGCTGGTGGGGGAAGACCTTGTCTCTAGTGGAGTATAAAAGAAAATATTATATGCTTGAAGAAAATTAAGGACATGCCAATAATTACAAGGAATTAATAAACCTTTACAGTATATCTATCATAGCATCTCGATTAGTAAATGTATCGAAAAGATACCATATTGCTGCCATTCAACGAAACTGAAACCCCCTAAATTTATAAGTATAATAAATTAGCGAATCTATATTTTTATAGGAAAATGGAAAGCATTATCAATAAAATAATATGTATATATATATATATATATATATATATATATATATATATATATATATATATATATATATATATATATATATATATTTTGTAGATCTCTCACCAAATTATATATCTTAACAAATCATAAGCGAAATTTTGTAGATATAAATAGATCTTAGCGAATCTTTCACTAAATAATATAGGCTTTATGAAAAGGCTAGCAAATTTCATGTGTTCTTCCTGTAGTAACTTGAAGCCTTGTTAACAACCAAAAACAACATATTCACTACAAATATATTCCTTATATGGAATATAAGAATAAAGTAATTAGGGCCCAACACTGATAATGGAAATAGAAATCACACGTAATGACAGTAATGAACTCATAATGAAATATTTCTTACCAGTAATATAGATATATTTTCAAGCAATCCCTCGAGAATAATATGTATTCCTCATATGAAATATAAATATTTACATGATATATTGTATATAAAGATATGGCTTGAAAATGAAAGTGAAATCCCTTAGAATATTGATAGGAAGAAGATAAATGAAAAAAAAGTAAAATGCAAAATGAAATAAATAGGAAAATAGTAGAGCAAAATTTATAATCAAAATAGGAAGAACAACTGATAGAATAATGAAGATTTCACAGCAAAGTAACAAAGGAAGACATTAGAACTATCACTTATGAAAATGTAGTTAAATAACATTAAACTCATATGAGAATATGAATAAAGTGAAATCTAAATGGAGACAAACATTGAATTACAATCCTTGCTCACAAGTTTGGATACAGAACTATTGAAATTTAGAGTTTAATCCTATCTATGTATCTTGTTATCTAATTAATTTGTAAATGAATTTCAAGCTAATATTAGAACTAGAGCATGGATTTAATGAAAACAAATTCACGTCACCTATCTTGGAATGAGATGGATAATATGAGTATTGCTGATATAATTCTCCATTTTTGTTGTAACAAATTTAATAAATTCTTCTAATCAGGTAAAGCAATATCATTAGTCTGAAAATAACGTACTCGCACACTTTATCCTGCGATGTTTAATAAATCAGGTAAGATCGTTTATGTTAGTTTATAGTTTCATAAAATTAAATATAGAATTGAAATAAATATGATAATCATTTCTTTTGTTACAATAATTGAAGTCTTACAAAAATAGGAACCTTAGAATCTTCTTCTTCTTTTCATTTTTTATTATTATTATTTCTTGCATGAAGTCTACACACAGATATCAAACTTTCTTGTTAACAAAAATGAAATATAGCATGTAATAGTTCTTACCATTTTGACAGTGTTAGTAAACCAACGAAGCATTCAAGCTCTTCTAGTTGATTATTTATCTTTTTCATCAACATTTCACTTGTCACACTTTAAAGAAACCATAAAACCGACATTTCTATATTAATTTAACTCTCAAGTGTCGATGATATGAATATTATTTTAGATATCCCATACCCTTACCGATATTTAAATCTTTTAAGCTCAACATAAAACCTTTGATATGTTTCGTGAACGTCTTTTTCTCCCAATGTCCATCCCTCCTTGACATACTTCAACGGTCTCCTTTATTGATTGTTATATGGTGGAATTGTTTGTGCTTCAACTAGATGATAATTTTGTATTTGAAAGGATATATATCTACTTTTCAATTAATTTAATTTTGCTTGAAATCTTCAGCGACCTCCTTTATGGAGTTCTATAGCTAGATGATAGCGCTTCAACCTAGATAACTAATTTGTTTTTTTGAAAATTATACTTTTAGATGCATTTTTATTGTGCTCTTATTTCAGAGTACAACAGCACTTCCTCTTTCCTTTAAACAGAAAATTGAATTGAAATTGGCTAGCCAGTGGCTTATCTACGTGCTATCAGCATGGATTTAGGATTTCTTGAGCTTGATGTTAATTTATATCTATTTTAGCAGTATAGAGATAATATTTCTCTTTACCAATTTAATCTCTTTACTTTATTGTATACAATCATCAAGGAACTTCGATAGCGAATGAAATAATTACAACAAAATTTAGAAGTGTTATTGCCAAAATATTATTTTTGCATGGATTGTCATCTTGAATCCGCGCATATTATTTCAGAATGGAACTCAAAGACTAATAGAAGATGACATTATAACCTGATCTGTATGTAATATACATTTAATAAATACAATTCGTGAATTTTATGTAGGTGAGACAAGTGGTTGCCTTTTGCAACTTAGAGCTGGAAATTAATTTTATATTCCTTAAACATTCATGCGGAGATAGCGAGTAAGATAATGCAAGAAAGTGAGAGAGACAAAGCATTCAAATGGCAATGAAACATTTTTGATGAGTGCATTACAGTAATACAAGTCATTGTGGGGACAAATTAACACCTTCAATTTGAGAATTTACGAAATTTGTATGTGGTAATATATATGGGTGGTAGGTAATGTTTGTAAGGCTCAATTTGCCCATGCAGAGGAAAATATTGCCTCCTTAGAGCTTTGTGAATGTTAATGGTCTCGCATAATGGGCGTTTCCTAAGATGATTGTGGTCCATTATAGAAACCAGTATATGGCACACTGTAAACCCTTATCACTCCTCGATGATAACAATCTATCATAGCCACTAACACCCCTTTCCAGAATCCTTGGAGTATCTGATCTGGCCATTTCACATCTTCTTCCCGATGATAGACAATATCATCTTCCATGACCTACTTCACAATATAGTCAAAATGAAATACATGCCGATGTTCTAGATTCTTCTAGAACAATAATTCCTCAAGTGCATTCTATGTTATTAGAAAATTCCTATTAGAGATGAATCTTCTTGCCTCCTTAAACTGTGAATGACAATAGTCTCACGTAGCCATTTCGATGATCTTGGTCCATTATAAAGCCACTAGATAAGACCTATAAAACCCCTTATCTTGATCAATGATAACAATCTATCATAGCCACTAACTCAACCCTTTCAAAATACCCCATAAATTCTTGTCCTAAATCGGCATTTCCACAATCTTCTTGTATTGATGATAGACAATCTCATCTTCCTTGACCTCCTCCACAATAGACAATTAACTGACATGAAATATTGAGATGAGAGAATAGGGTACGACCAACACTAAGTTATATCTCATTATTTAGTTACGCGAGCCATGACAAAGTGAATCATGGAGTTGCTAGATTAGTCACCCAGTATGCATATGTAGTCACTTAAAGAAAGCGATGCGTTGTAAGTGTATAGTGATAGTCCTTTAAGGCGTCCGTCACTAACCATTTCAATGACACTTTAATTCGTTAAAGATATTCCGTCATAATCTCTCTTTATTGAAAACTTCTAGTGGCTTTAATGACATAGCTGATATATTTTTGTTACTTTTGGTGACGGTCAAAAGATGTTCGTCACCATTGATCATTCCAGTGAGTTTTTTATGACGTTATGTGCTTGTTAATATAATTTTTGTCAAAAGATAATGAATTATTACCATTATTGTGGAGTCTTTTTTATAATATGTCCAAGCCCATAGTGGTTAGAGTCAGTCAATTTTTTAAGAAGTAATTAGTGTGTATCATTTCCCTCAAGTAATGACTAGTCGAATAGAGTTTTCCTATGAGTAAACACATGATTCATATCTATTAATTTTATTATCTAGAAAATTCCCTTTAGATAAATTCCCACTAGTGTGTGCAGGAAATATATTATTTAATACATAATCAAGCTCTGTCAATTATATTAATGAGAAAGACCTAACACTCCTCAACAATCTGGGCACACCTTAAATTAATGCTTTGGAACACACTAACATTTCTTAGCACCTCGCATGTCTTGGAACATATTTGTACCTAGAACATATTGTCATGACACTGACGCCCAAGCACATGGTGGCATGCGCTAGCACAACATAGAACTCTCCTAGCATGTGTTGGCATGCATGTAGTCCCTAGCATGCCCCGGAACACCTTGGTTGAATGCATTGACATACATTAGCACTTGCCACAGAATTCCATTTGGCATGTATTGGGAACTATTATTAGCGTGGTTAGCATGCCCCTTTTTAAAAAGATAAAGTCCTGACTTACTAACCCTCTTATTGGTTCTTCCTTTTGTTTCCTTGGAACTTCTTGACACATATTGACATACCCTGGCACCCTGCACATCCTTAGCACCTGGTATGTATTGGCATATCTTGGCACTATTTGACACATATAATTAGCACACCCCAGAACTCCCAAGCACACTTTGAGACTTCTTGACATTCCTTGATATTCCATAGCATGCCTTACCAATCCTTATCATACATTGTCACTCCCTCCTTGGCATGACAACTAACACTCATTAACACTATTCCCTGGAACACGTTCCTTATATTCATTAACTTCCATGAATTTTGACCTAGTGCTCCCTTAATGTTTTGTCCTATTACTCCTTAACACTCCTCAACATGCATTAGCACTCTCTAGCACACCTTAGCACTCTTCAACATGCCCTTCCACTTCATAGCATGAATAACACTTTGTGACACATATTGCCACTTGGCACGTGTTGGTGCTTAGATAGTCTTAGCATGTATGGAATATGTTGACATGCCTTGGTATAATTTGGCATGGTTTAAGATTAAATTTATTTGAGATCAACTGTTGGAAAGTAGATGAGAAGCAACAAAGGAAGACTTGGCACTTAGAATGCACTAAGACTTTTCACTTTGCACCTATTGGCGCCTAGTGTTGGTGTACCTAGCATGCCCCTCTTGGAAAAGGTAAAATGATGACTTATTAACCCTCTTATGTGTTCATTTCCTTGTAGTTTAACTTTTTTCTCCCTTTCGATGCATTGACAGTCCCTGGCATGCATTGACACACCCTCGCACATCTTGGCATTCCTTATCACTTGGCACATATTAGCATGTTTGACATGCCTTCGCACTATCTGACACATCTTAGCATTCCCTAGCACACCTTGGCGCACATGTCCTCATAGCTATCCTTTACATTTTTTCACGACTTGGGAACCCAATCAATTCCTTGGCTACTGTAGTTCATGTGACAATATTGGCTTGCTTCAACCGCAACAACTTGACCAATTGCACCTAATACAAGTAGATTGTGCCTTATTCACCTAAGAACTACCTATAACTCATCTTATGCCACTCATGTCCAAGCTCAACTTGTCCCACTTGACTAGTTACCAAGACAAGGATCACATGATCTAGCCATGGCCATAAAACTACTAAGCAACATAGCTTACATAGGAAATATTTCACATGTATGTTCAGTTCATAGAAACAGTAGAAAATTAACTGAGAGTTTGCAAGAACCACAAGATGCACAAGGCACATGAGATATAAGCCGAGTGCCCCAAAACATATACACAAAAATGTACAATATGTAATTATCTATAATAGTTTAAAACATGAGCATGTAGCCAAAGTGTGCTACATCTCATATAAACAAATAGCTAAAGGCGAAACAATGTTGTGCCTAGCACAAAGTGATCTTCCTTTGTCTAAAATTGCTATGTCGAGCCCCATGTAACAAACGTAGGCTTGCCTCCTGTAAATCCTATTCTGAACTTCTCCTAACACACTTCGTCCTTAACACACTTGAATTCATTGACACTCCCTGGCACACACTCTTATTTGTTCCTTTCCATGAAATTTGACCTAGTTATCCCTTGATATGCCCTGAAACTCCCTAACACTCTTTAGCATGCATTGACATTGTCCGACATGTGTTAGCATACCTTTTCATTCCTAATGTGCATGCCCTGACCGTCCCTAGCTATCATGCCCTCACAACTACCCTTACTTAATTTGCAACTTGTGAACCCAACCAAGCCCTCGGATGACTACAAGAGACTGACCAAGTTACCGTTTTTTTTTTTTTTTTTTTTTTTTTTTTTTTTTTAAATCTGAATTGGACTAATTCTATTAAGAAAAATATGGTACATCTGAAAGTACAATCAAGAGAGACAAAAACACGGCCAACCAGAAATGATAAAATATCAACATCGGTCCCCGGAAAGAAAGAAGAGACAAGCAAGGAGCAGCATCAAGAGACTAGAAGGCAGGAAGGAACCGACCCCTACCCAGAGTTGGTAGAGTTTTCCACACAAAATTTCTTCCCTTTCTTTTTGTTGACTTTAACCCAACCATTCTGGTGAGTAAGTGTTGTGACAATTTGAAGACTAGAGTTCTCCAAAGGAAGGGCCTCCTTTTCTGAATCAGAGGAGGCGGACTCATGATTACGCTTCTGAGTGACGGTAGTATAAGGGGGATGCTCGGGTGCATCGGTGGACAAGTTCTTAGTCTGAGGAGAAGGATCTAATTCTGTGTCACTTCCGTCATCATCAGAGCTCGAGGAAGTAGAATCTACAGCAGGCGGCGGAGAACAGGGAGTCCATTTTTTGGGTTTGGACTTTGTGTTGTTTCCTTTTGTCTTTTTTCCCGCGAGAGAGGGGCAAGAGTTCTGCAGATGCCCTGTTTGATGACAGTGGCGGCAACGGAATGCAGTGTTCTCGTAGTCTAAGATCTGAGTCCAAACAAAATCGCCGACCTTGATGTTGATTTGATCAAGCAAGCCTTTGCTGATGTCAACCTCCACGCATATTCTGGCATATGTGTAGAGGCTCTGAAGTGCCCTTTCGAGATCTACTGTGATAAAGCGTCCCAAGGTATCGCCCATGCTTCTGAACACTGGCAGATGCCATAGATGAACAGGTAAGTTGGGAAGCCTGACCCAAACAGGAGTCCTGGTGATGGTAGCTGTAGCAGGGTCGAAATCTGGGAACCATGGGGTTAGAAAGAGCCCAGCATTTCCATAAAACCAGGGACCTTCCTGTAAGGCCTGTTCATAATGCTTTGAATGATCGAACAAAACTATGAAGAATCCTCGTGAGCAGCAACTTACCAGGCATTTGCTTGTCCAGTTTTCGTGGATCCAATCAAAGAGATCCTTGGTTCGCGGCCAAAGTCCATTAAATCTGCCAATGATAGCTCTATCTTCATATTTCTGAAGATCTTCTACGAGATCTGGATGAGAGATCTCAACAGAAGGTACTTCATCCAACTTGTCTACCAGAAAAGGCTGGGTTTGGGGGGCTGCAGGGGGTTTGGGTTTCTGAGAATGAACAACATCTTTGTAAGAGAAGGTAGGGGCTGAAGAAGACTGGCCAGCCGCACCTCCTCTCAAACGAAGGGTAAACACGATTGAGTCATTTCTGTTAATGTTGTAAGCAGAGAGGGGAAGAGGATCCTCAAGATGTTTACCTTGGAAAAGAAGTCTCTGTTGTGTCAAGGGAATCCCAGTCCGTTGTTCCAGATTGAGCTTCAGAGTCTGTATCAGGTCTGATGGAGAAACCCAAAGCAAATTAGGTTTGCCGCCGAGCATCCGGAGTTGGATCTGAAAAGAGGCATGGCGCGTTTTAATGGCCGGATCTGCGCTGCAACGAAGGGCGTTGCTTCCTTCGTAGATAGGGTTGTTTCCCTGGTAGCTGGGGCTTGGCTGTCTGGTGAACTCTGTGGTAGCTCTATGGAACAATGGACTGTTGGGGAGCAGGGGCTGGCTAGAAAAATCGTGGCCTTGCTCCAAGACAGATATTGCGCGAGGGTTCCTGGCTATGTCGTGCTGGATCCATGAGCAGTTGGGATGCAAGGTAGCTCTGGAACCCGCAAAGATTGATTTGTTACCTGTCCAAGCATCCAAAAAATCCAAAAAATTGGCGGCCTGCAGAAGTCCCTCGAGGCCGAGCGCCTTCCTCATCCTCTCAGCGAAGCTGCCCATGATCTGTCGCAGTAGAGTGTCCACCGCCATAGCTGCTACAGTGCAAGTGCAGCAAGCTAAGGGCCCAACCCGTGCATGTTTCTCTTTTTTCCCCTGCTCAGGGTTGCACGCGATCTTAATCGCCGGGTTTGGCTTGAATGGAGTCGGGGCCCCTCTGAAGCACGCGTCTCCATCTTCTGCAGGGCCGAGCCGAGGCAAGTCGGCGGCTGCAGGAAGGGAGGCGACGACAAAGAGAATAGGGTTCATCTTTTCGCCGAGATCCGACCAAGTTACGGTTACTACAACTAGACTATGTTTTTGAATTGTGTAGCTTTGGAGGTACTCCACAAGCCTAGTGAGATGGTTTTGTGTGATTTTGGTCACAAAAGGCTTTGTGGGAAAAGAAGGCAAGCAAAGGGATTTTGGACCCAAGATCGGGTTTACAATCTAAAAGAAAAAAGGAAATTAATATTTCCTAAGGTCTAAGTGGATAAAACTTGTAAGTTCTAGAGGGTTACTAAGAGGTCTAGGAAAAACTATTTAAGGAGGCCTCAGGATGAAGGAAAGAACATCAAGTGAGAAGGAGCTCATTTGATCAAGGGGGCGAAGAGAGATGTAGTCCTAAAGTAGGTCGAGTAAGGGTTGCTAAAGGGAGGTCGTGATCATCCTCCAAGAGCAAGATCATCATGTGAGGGTTCACAAGAATGTTGCATACCTTAATGGTCGGTTTGAGCTAGGAAGTAGGATGGAATATTGTTGGTTCTCTTCTGGCAGATCGAGCTTAAGAGAGGTTTCTCATGAGAATTTGGGCATGTGATTTTAATGGTGTCTTTGAGTGAAGGCCACATCAAATTCTAAAATGTTGAAATTTGCAACAAGAAACATTGAAATTGGAAACCAGAAAGGACAAAAAAAATGCACCCACACTGGTGAATAATTTTGATGCACTGGGAGTGAGGAATGTGGGGGCGTATAATTTATTTTTCCCTTAAATAAATTGGACAATAAATTGTAATTTCATCTCATAACAACTTGTGTCAGTGAACTAAGTCATGATGACCGAGTTAGCTCAAGAAATTCGAGTTGAGGGTCTAAGATGAGGCATGTAGAGGTATTAATCTAATATTTTTGAAGTCCAGTTGCAGTTGATGCATTAGTGGGGTGCAGGTGCGAATTAGTTATCTCAATTAAATGAGTTAAAATCACCTTAAATAGCTCTAACTAAGTGATGAGCTAGTGAGAGGTTGGCCAGTGAGTAAATTTAGATTTAATTCACAATGAGTGATCAATCAGATAACTGATAATTCACTATTAATAGTTGCATGCATGTCAGTTCTGAGGAAGACCCAGTTGAGACAAAGGTTAAAGGGAACATAACTATCAGTTGTATTTATACAAAATTTCCCATGTGCAATTATAAAGTCATTGGGATGCCATGATGAATTGTGCAATCAAGGAAGACTGGTTTTCCTAATTAATAGGGAGCTAATTCCCTAGGAATTGCATGAGTAAGGCAGGCTGAAGGAAGGCTGAGAATTGGCTAAGTACTAGACCGAGTTTGCCTAGATCAACGGGAGGCAATTGGTAGAGTGTTGGAGAATCTTATGAGAGATTAAGCATTGTATTGTTTCATGATTCCTTGACTTAATACACAATAGAGATAGAGGGGTTTTGAGAAGTTGCTTTCCCTAGATACATCTTGTGTTGTGCAATTGATAATTTATTTCTCTTACTTATATGTGATTGTGCGATCATGTTTTGTTTCCGAAAATTGTAGGAAAGATTCAATATATTGTTTTAGTACATTATAGATCAGATTGAATCTCATTGGTTATATTTTCTACATGGTATCAGGGAAGGAATTTTTTGGGCGATGAGTTTGTAGAGAATATTTGAAGATTTTGGTGTAAAATTTCAAAAAAAAAAATAGCATATTTGGATTCCTTGCGAAAAACTACCCAAATGGAAAATCAATTCGGAGCTCCGATGAGGGAGGTATCATCAATTTAAAACCAACTCTTTTTTAGAAACTTTTGTAATGGCGGGACAATTACAATGTGCGTGAGTCAAGAACCTATATGCACTTGAGGTACTAGATGCATGCAAAGCTTTGAGGAGCAAAACAAAGGTTAGAGACTTGGCTGTTGAGAGGGAGTAAAAATTACCTCCCAACATGCAACCCTAGAAGCAGTCTCAGAAGGTTGTGAAGGAGCAACAATTGGAGAAGAAGAGAGGACACTGAGTGGAAGCGTCCACTTAGGCAGAGACCTCCATGAGGGGGGAATTTCAAGCCAGATGGGTAGAGGGATCACATGCAACCATACCTCCTAATGAAAGGTGGGGTGATGTGTAGACGTAATCCCAAGGTAAGAAATTTGGGCAGGGTCCATTGAGATGGTGTGTCTCATGGATCAAACTAGCTATGAGGAGACCACAGTACAACAATAGCAAGAAGGATAAATTAGATTGATGCAGTCAGATGTCAGGAAGACATAAATCAAAGTGATAGATGTCAGATAATGGAGCGCAGATCAGAGTTGGCAACAGTGCAAAGGGCACAAATGCAGATGTCAGCAGCAGTGCAGAGAGTCCAGTAGACAGGTGCAGTAGCTAGCAGTAGTTAGGAGAATATTATGACAAATGAATTATATTGATTCAGTTTTTTGGAGGCTATTCAATTTCAGGATTTGCAAGTGCAAACAACACTAGAGAATTGTTGCATACAGAATTCCAAAGGTACCGGATCATGATAGATTGAATTCCTTTATTGTTGAGAGGGAGTGTTGAAATTCGCAAAAATAAATAGTGAAATTGGCAACTAGAAAGGAAAAAAAAAAATGCACCCACACTGGTGAGGAATTTTGATGTACCGGAAGTGAGGAATGTGAGGCGTCTAATTTATTTTTCCCTTAAATAAATTCGACAATAAATTGTAATTTCATCTCATAACAACTTGGGTCAGTTAACTAAGTCATGATGACTGAGTTAGATCAAGAAATTCAAGTTGAGGTGATCGAGGTGTATATGGGTGGCCACCCGCCTATTCCACTTGGGCCATCGCCATTGTCTCTTTCAGTTTTTCAATTTCCTTAATTATAGCACAATTTACTATTTTTGTCAGTTTTTCGGGATCTAAACTTCCAGAGCAGTTTTGAGGCCCCAAACGACATTTTTTGGGCATGAAAGGTTTGGCAATTTCAAAGAAATCGAATTAGTATTTGTAGTCCTTAGAGAAATATCTTTCTAACAATGTATCATGTGCATCAAACAAAGATCATATGACCAAGTTACGACCCCGGGAAGTTGGCTGCCCAACTACCCCCAACGGGGCCCATAAACTCTTGGTGTTACATCTCCTTGGGTTAGGGTTTTCTCTTATTTTTCAATAATAAAAATGCCCTTAAGCCTTATTGTAACATAGTTCAGAGGCATGTAGCTTCCACATCTCTTCTCAGAGATAATCTACCATCGCCCAAGCTAGTTTGTTTTCCATTATGTCTGTAAGCATTTTTCAGTATTTGATATTAATGAAATGAAGTGCTATTCCTAATGCATCTATGTTTATGTTTATTTTTGTATTTTATTCCATTCCTGCATATGTCCAGATCATGAGGGTCTAAGTTGAGGCATGTAGAGGGATTCTAATATTTTGGGGGTCCAGTTGCAGTTGATGCAATAGTGGGGTGTAGGTGTGAATTAGTTAACTCAATTAATTAAGTTAAAATCAATTTAACTAGTTCTAACTGAGTGATGCGCTAGTGAGAGGTCCACTTAATTAAATTAGATTTAATTCACAATGAGTGATAAATCAGATAACTGATAATTCACTATTAATAGTTGCATGCATGTCAATTCCGAGGAATGCCCATTTGAGACAGAGGTTAAAGGGAACATAACTATCGGTTGTATTTATACAAAATTGCCCATGTGCAATTATAAAGTCATTGGGATGCCATGATGGATTGCGTAATCAAGGAAGGATGATTTTCTTAATTAATAGGGAGCTAATTCCCTAGGAATTGTGTGAGCAAGGCAGGCTGGAGGAAGGTTGAGAATTGGCTAAGTACTAGATCGATTTTGCCTAGATCAGTAGGAGAAAATTGGCAGAGTGCTAGAGAATCTTAAGAGAGATTAAGCATTGTATTGTTTCATGATTCCTTGACTTAATACACAATAGAGATAGAGGGGTTTTGAGCAGTTTCTTTCCACAGATACATCTTGTGTTGTGCGATTGATAATTTCTTTCTCTTACTTATATGTGATTGTGCGATCGTGTTTTGTTTCTGCAAATTGTAGGAAGGATTCAGTATCTTGTTCTAGTACATTACAAGATCAGATTGAATCCCGTTGGTTAGATTTGCTACATGAAATAGAAGAGAGGGTTGATACAATATTGTCTTGTGGTGGTTAGTAGGCCGCAAGGTCTGTGATAAAGACCAACATAAATGGAGGAGGGCTTGCACTGTAATTTAGAGCTAGAACATAAGTAGACGCAGGCGTAATATTGACTGGGGTAACCCTAGTTTGGGGGTCGACATTGAGATCTGAAGTTCATGTCAAGATTCAGTCAAAGAAATGCCTGAATCTATGGATCCATATGAGCTAGGTCGAGTCTCATATGGAGGAAAGAGTCGTGGCTTTTTATATGGGTGGATAAGGTTTGTTCTACAACAATTAGAAGTACATAAGTATACCCTAGTTAAGACAATTTCCTAGCATATTTAGCTCATAAGGTATACCCTTAAGACTGTAACAAATTTGCGTAGAAGAAGAGCGGTTGTGACCCTTAGAGCGAGGTTTATTTCCACAATATAGATCGCAGATCTGGAAGATGGTTTGCAGATTCAGTGTGTATGGAGATAGCATATCCAAAGGAGGGTGGAAAGTGAGCAAAATATTGAGCATGCAGAAGAAATGTGCCATGTGAAGAATGGATTGACATGCAGAGGAGTTGATTTTGTTGGACTATCCATAGAGTTTTAGATAGAGATCTTAAGAAGCCTATAAAAAATTAGTCAATGGATTGTTAGTGGTTGATTTGTGACCATAGTTCAGTCATCTACAAATTGTTAGAAGGATGATAAGAGGAGTAGTTCAAATTTGTTCATAGAATGGACAACAAAGATAAAATTGTTGATACACAAGAACAATGATTTTGAGAGGACTCAAACCATTGTTAGGTGGAAGATTTGAAGAGCCCTAGATGAAGACAATATTGTGAGCCCTAGATCAGTAAAAATAATTGACTGTGGTTGGGTAGATTGATGGTAGTCCAAGTATAGTTGGAGGGTTGTTAGGTGACTGTCAAAGAAGAGCCCTAACTCTTGTACTTGTGCAGGACAACAAGATTGGTAGAAGGGCAGGTGTTTAGGGCCTAAGGATGTGCAACCATTGAAGGACTAAAGTAGTAGTCAAGTGGGCCAGCCAACTAGCCCTATTTGACTATATTGTAGAGGATTAATTCAGTGAGAAGAAGGGAAACCTCCATAGCCCTAGACTTCTCATATTGGAGCCGTAGTATGGAAAAAATGGGCATACCAAAGAGTTGTTCACAAATGGAGTTGTGAACAACTTGTTACCACTCAAACTAGTAGTGGACCTAAAAGGGGTTCCTAAGAGGGAAACTACCAGGACAAGGGAAATGGTGGAGGCTTAGCCCATTGCCACCACAACTAAGGCTCCTTGCTCTTCACAGAATTTCACTGATGGGAGGAGTCCCGGTAGTTTAGGAAGTCACTTGTAGAGTATAGGTCAATGAATAGGTGGGAAGCGACCCTAGAAACCCTTTCCCTAAGATAGAATAAGGAGTGGGGCATGCTTGCCTTTTATGCAAGGGACTTGATCTTCTAGGGAGAGAGGAGGGGGATTGAAGGGTTGAGGGAGAATAATAAGACTTAGGAAGGAAGTTCTTAATCCCTAAAACCCTTTGGGAACTTGGATTCCCAAATGGTCCATGATGAAAGGCCTGTGACACCAAATCGGACCACACGGAGCCAAGTGGACCCAGCCTAGTTTCGGGGATGGAATTTAGCAACCAATGATATTCCTATCCTAGAAAATGTGAGGGGATAGGACCAGACAAGAGTTTTTACTTCGATGGGTCAAATTGATCCTACTAGGTTCTAGTCTTGGGAACACCTATGCAAAACTTGATCCTAGAGCTAGGGCTTGAGGTAAAATTCAAAATGCATCTAATGCATAAAAATTTATGGGGTTTACTAAAAGGAACAGAGCCAACACCTCAAGAACCTAAATTATAAGTTAATTGGCTAAAAAGGAAAGAGAAATCTAAGTCCATTATAGGCCTCTCATTGTCAGATTCACAATTTCATCTCATAGTTAAGCCATCCTAGAATGGAGACTATAAATTTTTTTATAGTTAAGCCATCCCATAAAATTCTAGTTAAGGCATCCCATAAAATGGAGATTATAAAATTATTCCCTTGCATTGCATACTTAAAAGAGGAAAATCCACTAGGGTTTTTGATGCTCAAAGCTCCTCCACGCAACCTCAGATTTAGAATAATGGTAGATTTCCTTGAAATGTCACATTCCATCATATGGTTGGAGTCCCACATTGTCTTCCCTCCAAATAACATACATTGAGACATTGCAGAGATGCCCATTTTGTTCTTAATGTGTTGTTACAAAATTTCCACCAATTTTGAATCCCCAGACCAAAATAGGGAAGACTTCCCATTGATATTTTTTATGAATATCTGAAAAATTCGTTTGTCCATTTCAGTTTACCTTTCATACATACCATAGTTTGGGGAGTGGGGGATTACCATGGAATCCATAATAAATATGGTGGAGAAAATGAATAAGCACGTGACAGAGAGAAAACAAAGTTTAGACCCTAGACCCCAGTATAGAGCTTTCCCATAGCAAGCTCCCTAGGCTTAATGAACCCCTGTTAGACAAACGAACTTTGGAACAAATGTAAAAATTTTGTACCATGACACTTGGCATGACTAGAGCCCAAATGAAGGAATATTTAATGAGGCAGAGCCATTGCTCATCTGTGGAGCCTAAGAGAAAAATCTAGCAGAGCGCTACTCGTTCTTCAGAGAAACAAAACCAAAGCATCCATTGTCCATTTCCATGGAGTGTAGTGGGCTTGTCAACTACAAACCTTTTCCTTCCATCCTTGTATGTCGCATACTCTTAATCAATGACAATGCCAAACAAAAATCCATAGAGAGAAACCCTACAGCATCCTGCAGAGTCCATTTTTTCTTGACGTTTCAACTTCCAAAAGTGTTTCTATTTGCTATCACAAACCTTGGTGGTTACTAAGAAAATTGAGATTCTATTTTTTTTGATAGATTCATCATGTCTATAGAGCTCTCTATTAAATTCCTGGGTTTCACTTTAGTGCATCTTTAGGATATATTTCCCAATTCGGAGGGAACTACGAAGTGCCCAAAAATGAGAGTCCTATAAAATAATCGTTATATTTCTTTAGGGTGTACTTGCAAACAAGAATTGTGCTAGGGGGATAGAGTAGGGTAGGCAAGGTATGGTATGTAGAGTCCAACAACTAGTCCAAACAACCCAAAAGAATCCCGAGGCCACAAACACCTAGAACCTAGACATCACGAAAAATATAGGATTCTCCAAAATAAAACATTGATAGGGTATCGAAAAACCATCAAAACCTTTACCATAAGATAAAAGTTCTAAAGAAAAAGCCATAGACATTGAGAAGTTCTTACCAAGAAGGAATATAGGTTTAAACCTAATTGCCATCAAACTATGTCACCAAGACCACTCACAAACTGCTCCATTATCCCACTTGAGTCCTGATATGTGACACGAAGGATTCAAAATGCCAATTAAGAGTTAAGTCTAACATGTGTGAAGATGGTGAATAAGTCCCTTTACATCTCATCCTTTGCTTTGATATCACATAAATTGGGAGTATCGTGACATGTATTGATTATGAATATCACAACGTTCTTTCATGTTTGATGAAACACAAGTGAACTTAAAGGATGGCTTGAACATATAAACCCTCATTTTTTTAAGGACCTCCATTTACTTTATTGCTTTGTTTGTAAGACATATAGCTTATCCACTAAAATCTTAAAGATTTGAAAAGAAAAACCTAGGGAATCCGATTTTGAATCCTTATAACGAGATGCTATAGAGGTATAAAAAATAATTTCATTTTAAACTAAGAATGGTACTCTAGTTTCATTTTAAACTAATTAAAATGGTACTCAAAATAGCTAAAAGCTAAAGAACATGCATCGTCATTGCTATCTTTATATTTACTAAAATTAGTTCCAAACCACGCAATACATATGCTTTCGATTGGTTAAATCAGAAGGAGGGGTTGTGTATCATTCCGAGAAGAGGTAAAGGGAGGTGCAGGTAGGTGGCAAATGATTAATGAGGTTTGTGAAATCCATGTATTGTGCATGCACAACTGTAACAAAAAAGCGGTTGGGTCATTAAATACGTGTGTGGACTTCCTGCACATTGCATTATCCGCCATGCTAACAGACAACACTGTACGAACCCAAGGCAGCTGGCATCATTTGAATTTGATATAAATATGCTTTCACTTCAGCCGTTACACCTCATTAATGCGCTAGGGTGGGTTATAGCGTGGATAAGGCTCATTCTCATTAGAACAAGTCCTCTCCCTGCACGTTCATGACGATTCAACTCAGTTTCCCAGCTGGGTCTGGACCCTGGTTGCTCTCCACCATCTAGAAGGCTGACAAATCGAGAGAGTCCTTTGCGCGGTAACTAGCTGCATTAAAGAAGGGAGCATCGATATTGACTTGTTACCAAGTCAAGTGATGGGCATTTATGAAGTGGGTATCAGTATTGACCTTCTGGCAATTGAAGTGAGAGCGGCCACATTTATGGAGATCTCAGCTGCACCGTGAGAATAAACTAATTAAAATGGTACTCAAAATAGCTAAAAGCTAAAGAACATGCATCGTCATTGCTATCTTTATATTTACTAAAATTAGTTCCAAACCACGCAATACATATGCTTTCGATTGGTTAAATCAGGAGGGGTTGTGTATCATTCCGAGAAGAGAGAAAGAGGTAAAAGTAGGAGATCATTTGTCATCCGACCAATTCATCTATGGCGGAAGGTGGGTTGAGCTTCCCAGACATGGGGATGGGGAACCTGTACGTGCAGCGGTGCCTCTGCCGGATTTGAACAAGAACACATCACGGTTTATGTATCCCGGCGTGTGGACGACCTAAATTCTGATACTCTTCTTCACAAGGATCATCGTATTCTCTCTATTCGGATGCACTGCTGACGACCATTTTCAATCTCGCCCATTTCGCGGTCAGTGTTCGATTTATTTCTTTTCTGTCATTAATTTCCTGAGAATTGACTCTCTACGGTTTTTGTTTTTGGGCCATAACAGGTTCCATGCAAACCAATTAATTTTCATTATGTTTTTATTTCCCACGGGCTTGAACCTTGGTCGACTGCAATCCCCTTTGTTTTCCCCTTTTTTTGCGGTTCGATTGCTTAAATTATGATGGAATGATCTCCAAACTTTTTTCAAAAACTGTTTTTCCCAAAATTTATTTCTATTAACACAAAAATAAGATCACTGTGATTCAACAGGAAGAAATTTCCTCAAAATACCACATCAAATCGCAACCAAAATAGCTACAAATTACATATGTAAACTGGAAATTAAAGGAAGATATTTGTATATTCTTAATACGATTTAAATTTAAAACAGAGGTCTATGAGCCTTACATTGTGCTCTCCATAGGAAGGGGATAACAGGCTAATCAATGCGAGTAGAGGCCTCATAAATAGTGCATGGCCTTAGAAAATGTCTCTTGAAGAAACTTGTTGGTCTGTAATATGTGTGATGTTCTTAATACTAATCCAGTTTCTTGTTTACAAGGCATTTTAGGGGAATTGGGTGGAATTCTTTTTTAAAAGGCATTTGGAATGCTTCTGATGAGATCGATAATCTCACGAATATGCAAGAAATTGAAAATATTTTTGAAATTTAAGTGGAATACATTCCATGCACATAATATATTTGTGTGGTATAATGGAATCAACACTGAAAAATTCAGCTTGGCAAAGGACCTGGTGAGGCTGGAGTGCAAGAGTTGGACTGAGACCTTGCAACAACTTAGCAGGAAAAATTAGTCACAAATGAGGGTTTTTCATCTCCTTTTTGGTGTTTAGTTTAATGTGGGTGATTTCACGATCTTCCCACAAGTTGGATTTGTTAGGTAGTGAATAACCTGCAAGTTACTTGCAGGTCAGGTTGTCACCCATGAGTACTTGCAGGTTTGTTGTTCTTGAGTTTGACTTGTCATTAGGGAGTCAGACTTCGCTTCAGCAACAAGGCCTTGCAGGTTTGTTGTTTCTGACTTTGAATTGCCATCAGGGAGTCAGACTTCGCTTCAGCAGCAGGGTTGAGCTGAATTGTGATCTCTAGCAGTACTTTGAAAACTTAACATTTTTTCCCAACTGTGAATGGAATTGTTCTATGTTTGTGCTATTTTTAACCTAGGTAGATTATAAAGTTAAATGTTTAGAATTAAATGTTTTCTAATATTTCTGTCAGTTAATTTGTTTATCTTCTTTAATTAGTGAATCTGGATCCTGATTATATGGCTTACTTATAGTGCTTTATACTCGGGGCTTTTTCATTTTTTCTTTAAGTTTTAAAAGCTCATTTTATTCTAATTTGATATTTATGGTGGATGTTTTCCTGCTTTCCAAGCAGTGGTGTTAATTTTAAATAACAATGGTATGTTCTATTCTTAAGAGCAATTAACTTCAATTTTCCTTATTAGCCCAATATCAATTTCCAGATTAGCAATCACATTAACATTGATAGTAAATGCTGATAGAACATAAACAATAAGCATAAGACAAGCCAAGACAAGACACATTATTTCGCGGATGCCAAGGAAAAACCCCAATGTGGGGAAAACCCTTTGATCAAATATTCTTCAATAATTCAGTAGAGAGAGAGAGAGTACAAAATACAATTTTACATGCCCAACACTGTCAAATCAACTTTGACATAATGATATCAACAATAAATAGCAGTTAACTAGAAGCCCTAACCAGAAAGACAATGCTGGTCAAATCATCAATAAATCCTCCTCCATGTAGCTCGGTCAACAACAAACAAATTCGGTCTTCCAGGAGAGAGAAAGTTAGCCCAAAACAGGGAAGTCAAACCCAGTCAACGTTGCTATAATTTCTGGGGTCAAAATAGAAGTCAACGCTGAAGTCAACTTCGGTCAAACTTCTCCAAATGCTTCGGGATATGTGCCAGCCAATGCGGCCTCAAGAAATCAGATGAACTACCTAAAACCACAGTCAAAAGAGAGGTGTTGACCCTCGGTAAACGCTGGTCAACGCTCCTGCAATCAGCCCTAAAAACAGTCCTAAAATCCTCCTGCGTTTTTCAGTCTTCTGATTTCACACGTGAGGGAGAGCTTCTCCTTGTTGTACGACCCAATCAAGAGAGGAGAGAGAATGCTGTGTAATGAGATGATGTCCAAATTAGGGGAGGGTCTCTCTTATTTATACAATTCTTTGAGGGTGGATACACATCTATTGGGGCTTCAGGAGCCTACATTAGATTCTGGTAGACCTTGACAATTTCCGCATGTGTGAGAAAATAAATTCAAAATCACACTTTTGCTCATCCAAACAAGATGATCTTTAGATCAATATTGCACCTCTCGGAAAGAGGAATCCAATAAATATATCACCTCCATCATATGAGTTGTCCAAGGCAGATTTTGGCCCCAGTTGCCAATTTTAACACTCTCTTTCAACTAGGGAGAAATCCACTTGCCAATCCATCTGTCAACCTGTACCATCTCTGTCATCCCTGCACTGCTCTGTTGAACTATGAAGAAATAATGAAGAAGAATTGATTGAGAGTGAGTCACAAGACCTTGCCACTCTCCACTGACCCAAAGTCAGTCCAGAGGTAAAACCTCAATCGGACTTGATCCCAGATCAAGTTGTTGAACACCATGCATCCTAGCATAGGGTGTACGACAGTACACGATGCGTCCATTGGTAGTGCTATGGTCTCTATCCTAATTTCCCAACTCATTGGCCAAATGAGAGGTACTTCCCATGAGTCTCAGACTACATGGGTAGGATGTTTGTTGGGGCACCACAAGGAGAAGGTGAACCACTCATCCTGCTCATATATCAACCAAAAAAAGGGGTATCACAGGGGAAGGTGAACCACTCACCTTGTACACATCGCACCACTAGGGAAAGGTGAACCATTCACCTTATGGTTGCTCATAGCTCCACGAAGTACCCCCAAGCCCCCTGGAGCTCCTAGAGCTCAATGTCCAACTCATGCGGGACCCTCATAGGAGGGTTTTTCCACGACTCCAAGTCTCTCACGGAAGGTTAAGAATTTGACCTTTGTTAAGTTTTGTAGATGTTCTATGCTAGTAGCAATTTCACTTTCATTCAGCTGTCATACAAGTAGTTAAGCAAAATGCAGATAGAACATATAAGTAGATCTTACAGAAGACAAATCAGAAACAGGAAAAATGTGTGTATTCGTTTCGGCGGTCAACAGTATGCTTCAACCAGCAAAGTCTCCTTTGGTCAGCCAGCCCAGCATGTGTCACAACAACCCTCCAATCAGTAGATGAGTCAACCCAAGTCAACTCTGCAAAAGTCAACGCTGTCCTGAAAAGTCAACGCAGGGGCAGCAAGCTAAAAGTCAACGCAGCAGCAAAACGGTCAACCCTTTGACCTCGATTTTTGTGCCAGGTAGTATGGCCTTCATAAATCGAACCTTCCACAAGTTTTCAGCTTGTTTGGACCAAGCGTTGACCAAAGTCAACGCTGGTCAAAGTTTCTGCGAAACCCTAGCAGCAGAAAATCCGTACTTCAGCTCAGCCGTACAATTTGTCCTCTTCGTCCTTCACACGTGTGGCCGAAACTTGTCTTTAGGTAGCTCGTACTATTTGATGAGAAGAGAAGATGATGAGTTGTGTTGATGATGAAATGCTCTTCAACTTTTCCTGTATTTATATCAATCATGAGGGTGTGTGACACATCTGTTGGGCATGCGAGCCTACATTACAAAAACTGGCCGACCTTGCACATATAATTTATTAAAAATAATAAATTCAAAATATAAGTTCTGCTCATCGGATTAAGACATATTTTATATGGATTTTACACCTCTCAGAAAGAGGAATCCAACAAAAATATTAGCCTCTTAATCTGAGCATCTTAATATGGAGTTTGGACCCAGTTGTCCAAATTTAACACTCCCTCTCAACTAGGGAGAACTCCATCTATTAGTGCAATCAACATCGTGCGTCATCCCGCCGAAACTTGCTTTGCTGGCTTCTTTATTTCAGAACAGAAGTGGGTCAGTCACAAAGACATCATCCCCCGACCGACATAGTCAGTCCAGAGGTCCCAGACCTCACAAATCTTGATCCCAGATCAAGTGGTTGGACCGTGCCATCCTAGATAGAGAGTACGGCAATCTCTGATGCGTCCATCAGTGTTTGCTAATAGTCTCTAACTTTTCCACACCTCATTGGCCAAATGAGAGGTACTTCCCATGAGCCCTGAACTCAATGGGTAGGATGCATACGGGGCACAAAAAATGAGAGGTGAACCAACTCAAAATCACAACGGTGGGGTCCAAGCACACCACCAAGGTTGGCAAGCCTAGCCTTGTGGTTGCCCATAGCTCCAAGAAGCTCTCCCCAAAGCCCCCCAGAGCTCCCAGAGCTCATCGTCCAACAGGACCTACATCATAGGATCTTTCCACGACACCAAGACTCTCACGGAAGGTTAGGAACTTGACCTTCCCCAGGGGCTTAGTGAGAATATCCGCGACCTGCTCATCAGTTCCTATATGATCGAGCCTTACGGCGCCTCGCTGTACCATATCCCGGATAAAGTGGTACCCGATATCAATATGCTTGGATCGGTCGTGGAACACAGGATTCTCAGTCATACGAATCCCACTCTGATTATCACAGAGTATCACAGTGGTATCTAGCACATGTCCAAACAGCTCACTAAAGAGCTTCCGCAACCAAACTGCTTCACAACAGGCCATACTAGCAGCAATGTATTCGGCCTCCGCGGTGCTCAAAGCCACCGACTTCTTCTTCCTGCTCATCCATGAGATCGAAGCAGAACCAAGATTGAAGCAGCATCCAGATGTGCTTTTACGATCCACCACACTGCCAGCCCAATCGGCATCAGTATATCCACGGAGTATCACACTCCCGGCAGTGTATCTCAGCCCATGGTTTATCGTGCCCCGAAGATATCTCAAAAGATTCTTGGCACCAACCCAGTGAAAATGATGAGGCTCAACCATCTGTTGACTCAAAGTGTTCACCGCAAAACATATGTCCGGACGGGTGTTCACTAAGAACATCAAAGCTCCTATGAGTTGACGATACTCAGTAGGATTGGCCAAGATAGGCCCAGCAGCGCTGCCACTCAACTTTTTAAAGTTGAGTTCCATCGGTGTCGACACGGACTTACAGTCCATCATTCCAAATCTTTCCAGAAGCTTCACAATATATTTTCCTTGAGAAAGGAAAATCTCTCCAGGTCTCTGCCAGACCTCCAGGCCTAGGAAATAGTGCATCAGTCCTAGGTCCTTCATCTCGAATTCAACAGCAAGCTCCCTCTTACATTGATGAATGAGAGGGTCATCACCAGTCAGGAAGAGGTCATCCACATACAACACTAGAATGAGAGGCTTCTCTTTCACAACCTTGAAGTATAGGTTCGGATCAGCATTGCTTCGAGTGAAGCCCAGCTTCATCAAGTAACTATCCATCCTCTCGTACCAAGCTCTGGGTGCTTGCTTTAACCCATAGAGGGCTTTCTTCAACCCGCAGACATAAGTGTCTCGATCTTGAACTTCAAATCCCAGAGGTTGTTCTACATACACCTCTTCCTTTATTGCACCATGCAGAAAAGTGGTCTTGACATCCATCTGATGAAGACTCCATCCTTGCGTAGCAGCAAGGGCTATGATTGATCGGATGGTGGTATATCGTGCCACAGGTGCAAATATATCGTCATAGTCAATTCCTTCCCTTTGAGAGAAGCCACGGGCAACAAACCTTGCCTTAAACTTTTCAGCACTCCCATCAGATCCATGTTTGATCTTGTAGAGCCATTTAGCGGTGACAACAGATTTGTCCTTCGGTCTCGGGATCACATCCCAGACATCATTCTTCATAATAGACTCATATTCTTCATGCATAGCATCCTTCCAGACTTGATGCTTGATGGCTTCCTCAAAAGATCCAGGTTCAGATTGTACAATAGTACTCATGGCAGCTAGATACCCTTCGTATCTACACGGCTTCTTGCTTTCTCGGAATGTCCCCCTTGGGGCAGCATGACCCTCAGCATCTTCGAGGGTGTCCCTGAGCCATGATGGTCTCTTTCCTAGTGAAGGGGGTGGATCAATAGGGTCCATTGGCCCTTCAATATCAGGCATAGTCTCATCCCGGGGTTCTTCCAGATTTCCAGGTCTTTCTTCATGATTTTCTTCAGATCTAGGAAGATCTACTACTTTCTTCAGGGAAGCATCTTCGTCAAAAGTGACATCATGGCTTATCTCTACTTCCCTTTGACCAGGTACATAGACTCTATATGCCTTAGAAGTCTCACCGTAGCCCACAAACATTCCTTTCTTCCCAGTAGCATCCAGCTTACTTCTCTTTTCTTTCGGCACATGAAAATAGACAGGACATCCAAAAATTCTAAAATGTGAGACATCAGGTTTCTTACCGGAGAAAACCTCTTCGGGAGTTTTGGAGTCCAAAGCGGAATGAGGGCATCGGTTTTGAATGTACACAGCAGTATTTGCAGCTTCTCCCCACAGAAACTTTGGTAGACCCTGGTCACATAGCATGGCACGGGCAGCTTCCACAATAGTTCTATTCTTGCGTTCAGCAACACCATTCTGCTCAGGAGTATATGTAGTGGTAGTCTCCCTCTTAATGCCAGCTTCTCTGCAAAAGTCTTTGAACTCATTTGACTCATATTCAGTGCCATTGTCGGTCCTCAAAATCTTGATCTTCTTTCCGGTCATATTTTCCACCAAGGCTTTGAAGGTACGGAACCACATGAAAGCCTAATCCTTCTTCTTCAAGAAGTATATCCAGGTTTTGCGAGAGAAGTCATCAGTGAATGTCATGTAGTAAGAACATCCTCCCAGGGATGTCACGGGCAACATACCAGATAGATCAGAATGGACCAGTTGCAAAATATCAGATGTCTTTGTGACACTTGAGAGGAAAGGTCCCCTTGTATGTTTTCCTTCGGCACAGCCCTTACATACACCTTCATGATTATTTCCAAAGTCAGGCATCCCTGTCACCACCTTCCTTGCTTCGGGAAGGGCCTTGTAATGAAGGTTTCCAAATCTTCGATGCCATAGTTCGGTTTGTCGGATAGTATCACAAGTCATAGCTCCCAACGGGCTCCCTCCAACCTGGTAGAGTGTACCAACTCTAAAACCAATTGAGATAGCTTCCTTGAAGCTCTCCTTCCACATGAGCACCTTTCCATCATAGAAAGTTACATTGAATCCTTTGTCTTCCATGGCAGATACAGACACAAGGTTCTTCTTCAATTTAGGTACATAGAGTACATCTTGCAAACGAAGGACTTGTCCTTGAGACAAGTGGAGGGTCACAGTCCCTGTCCCTTTCACAGGATAAGTGGCATTATCCCCAAGGATAATTTCTAGATTAGTATCCCTTTCAACCATGTCAGAAAGTGCTTCCTTGAATCCGTTGATGTGTCTTGAGGCACCACTATCAATTAGCCAGACATCCATAGTGTCGGGCGGAGATGCAGCTGAGAGAGCAGATACCAGAATATACTCATTTCTATTATCAACAACATTAGACTCCTCATACCTGGTATTTCTGGACCTCTTAGAAGGTTGATTGTTTCCTCCAAAGTGAGCCTTCCTCTTTCCTTTGGATTTGTCATTTCTTTGATTCCCATTCCTTCGGCTGTTGTTGTTATCGTCACTATCGGGAGAATCCTCCTTGAAGGGGCATTCTCCAGCTGAGAGAGCAGATACCAGAATATACTCATTTTTATCAACAACATTAGACTCCTCATACCTGGTATTTCTGGACCTCTTAGAAGGTTTATTGTTTCCACCAAAGTGAGCCTTCCTCTTCCTCGATTTTACGCTCATTCCCATTTCTTCGCTTTTGTTGCTGTTATCAATACCATCGAGAACCTTCTAGCGGGGCATTCTCTAGCATAGTGTCCTGTGCCTATGTTGTGTGAAACATTTACCCTTCTTCTTGAGCTTTTATCCTTCTTTTTGTGTTATGAACCACTGTGAGTTCTCTTCGTTCTCTTTTCAGAATGAGCACCATAGGCGCATTTCTTTCATTATCAAATTCCTTCATCCTCGTTTCTCTTGCCACATCTTGATGTAAGTCAAAGTTGTGAATAAGTTATTATTGTTGAGAATGGTAGTTGTGAATACTTTACATTCATATGGAAGTCTCCTCTCCATGCGGTGAGAACTGAGCCTCCCCACGATTTCCACTATTATCTCCCCAATAGCTGAAGTGATTGTTCCCTGCTTCCTTGGCCAACTTCGAAAGAAAGTTTCTGGAAATGTGACTCCCTATCTCTACTTTTCCTTCATATTCTTCAACTTGTTCTCGAGGAATAGCACTTGGTTCACATTGTTTACTTGAAACATAAGTATCAATTTGTCATACATCTCCTTGGATGTGCCTAGTTCAGATATGTAGGCAACCAGACTCTTATTTATGGATTCCCTGATCAACAGCTTTGCTTTGATTTCTCCCTTCTTATACTAGTTTCTAACAGAAGCAGAGGCATTGGATGGAGGTTCTTGAATCCTCCCTGTCACATGATCCAGGAGATCATGATCTTCTAATTTGAGATCTAATATCATCTTCCAGGGATGGAAGTCATCACTTCCAGTCAGCGTGTCATTCTCCTTGAATTCAAGACTAGTGGAACCCATTTCCTCCGATGATGATTGCTATAGATTGAGTTTGTCTTCACCTCAGCTCCGATACCATGTTAAGTTTTGTAGATGTTCTATGCTAGTAGCAATTTCACTTTTATTTCAGCAATCAAACAAGTAGTTAAGCAAAATGCAGATAGAACATATAAGTAGATCTTACAGAAGACAAATCAGAAACAGGAAAAATGTGTGTATTCGTTTCGGCGGTCAACAGGACGCTTCAACCAGCAAAGTCTCCTTTGGTCAGCCAGCCCAGCATGTGTCACAACAACCCTCCAATCAGTAGATGAGTCAACCCAAGTCAACTCTGCAAAAGTCAACGCTGTCCTGAAAAGTCAACGCAGGGGCAGCAAGCTAAAAGTCAACGCATCAGCAAAACGGTCAACTCTTTGACCTCGATTTTTGTGCCAGGTAGTACGGCCTTCATAAATCGAACCTTCCACAAGTTTTCAGCTTGTTTGGACCAAGCGTTGACCAAAGTCAACGCTGGTCAAAGTTTCTGCGAAACCCTAGCAGCAGAAAATCCGTACTGCAGCTCAGCCGTACAATTTGTCCTCTTCGTCCTTCACACGTGTGGCTGAAACTTGTCTTTAGGTAGCTCGTACTATTTGATGAGAAGAGAAGATGATGAGTTGTGTTGATGATAAAATGCTCTTCAACTTTTCCTGTATTTATATCAATCATGAGGGTGTGTGACACATCTGTTGGGCATGTGAGCCTACATTACAAAACTGGCCGACCTTGCACATATAATTTATTAAAAATAATAAATTCAAAATATAAGTTCTGCTCATCGGATTAAGACATATTTTATATGGATTTTACACCTCTCAGAAAGAGGAATCCAACAAAAATATTAGCCTCTTAATCTGAGCATCTTAATATGGAGTTTGGAACTAGTTGTCCAAATTTAACAACCTTCCCTAGGGGATTCGTGAGAATATCTACGATCTACTCGTAAGTTCCAATGTGATGGAGCCTTACTGCACTCCGTTGTACCATATCTCGGATAAAGTGGTACCTGATATCAATATGCTTGGAGTGGTCGTGGAACATGGAATTCTCTGAAAGGAGATTCCCACTTTGGTAGTCGCAGAATATCACGGTGGTATCCAACACATGCTCAAAAATTCACTAAAGAGCTTCCTCAACCAAAGAACTTCACAACAAGCTATACTAGCTGCAATGTATTCGGCCCCAGCGGTGTTTAAAGCAACCAATATTTGCTTCTGCTCATCTAGGATATTGAAGCAGAGCCTAGTGAGAAGCAACATCCAGATGTGTTGTTAGCCTGTTACAATCCACCACACTACCAGCCCAGTCAACATCAATATATCCATGAAGCCTCAAATTCCCGACAATGTATGTCAATCCATAGTTGATTGTGCCTCGAATATATCTCAAAAGATTCTTCGTAGCAATGCAAAGTATGTGATGAGGCTCGACCATAATTGACTCAACGTATTCACTGCAAAGCATATGTCAGAATAGGAGTTCACCAAGAACATCAAGGCCCCCATGAGTTGACGATACTCGGAAGGATTTCCCAAATCGGGCCCAACAACACTTCCTCATAAGACTTGTAGTCCAACATCCCAAATCTTTCGAGCAACTTCACAAGATATTTTCCTTGAGAAAGGAAAACCTCACATGGCTTTTGTCAGACCTCTAAGCCTAGGAAGTAGTACATCAGTTCTAGGTTTTTCATCTCGAATGCAGAAGCCAAATCCCTCTTGCATTGATGAATGAGAGGGTCTACACCTGTCAGAAAGAGATCGTTCACATAGAGTACAAAAATGAAAGGCCTATCATTTTCAACCTGGAAGTAAAGGTTCAGATAAACTTCACTTCTTGTAAATCCCAACTTCATAAGATAGTTGTCGATCCTCTCATACCAAGCCCCGGGGGCTTGCTTCAAGCCATAAAGGGATTTCTTCAACCTGCATACATGTGACTCTCAATCCAGAACTTCAAACCTTTCGGGTTGTTTTACATAAACTTCTTCCTTAAGTGAGCCATGTAAGAAAGCAATTTTGACATCCATTTGATGTAGATTCCATCCCTGGGAGGCAACAAGGGCAATAATCGAACAGATGGTGGTATATCAGGGAATCGATGCAAATATCTCATCATAGTCCACACCTTAGATAAAAAAGGGCTTCATTAAGTTTCTTATTGAAAGTAGTAGATATTGTGGAGGCCAATGTGGGGGAATAGAGGATATAGATTGTGAGGAGAAAAGATCATGGATCTTGTATGCGGAATTTGATTAGGGATCATGATGTCAGGAACCCTATTTTATAGGCCCGATGGGTGATGACAGTGTTTCTAATTGTGTCTTTTGTATGCCAAACTTTGTTCCCCTGCCACTATCTCACCAACAAGCGCACATGCATACATTCTTAGTTTATTATTGGTACGATAAGTTTTTTCTTTCAGGGAATGGGTTTATTGTTTTGCTCAGTACTAATCCAAGAAAAACATTATATAGATTCTAAACACTTTGGGATCTGAGGTTCATGAAGAACAGAAATACATGATGTCTTAGAATGGGAGAGGATACAAGGAAGGATCCTATTAAGGTGATCTCACTTAGTGTCCATTGTTCTTTGTTATTGCTTTTTATGCATGGAGAAATATTGATCATCATTTTGGATTTTTATGCAATCATTTTGGATTTTATCAATCTATGACTATTGATTAGCAAGTGGTTAAATGAAAGTATCAAATTGGTTTTTCTTGGACATTATTTCAAGAGGAGCCTTATCTTAACGATTGTATATAGTTGATAAGTTTTTCTCTATGTATCTTGTCAACAATGGGGATAGATGAGTGTGTTATATATTGGATTCTACACATACACATGCCCAGTATGAAATTCTTTGGTCAGGTTGATGTGCCTTATATGGAAGCGTTTTAGAAGTTTCTACCATCCAATGCAAATTTCAAGTCTCATTTGATATGGGTAAGAAATATTATAATGGACATATCATTCGCACTGGGTGGACAACAATTGCCTACTAAGTACATTTTCATTATTTATCATGTTTAAAATTAGAATTGAGTCTATGTCAATGAGGGCTATAAGCTTTTTTTTCCTAGTCAACAATGACTCGAAAGCTATTGGAAATAAACTCCGGTATTCCCGGTTCACGTCCCCATCGTTTGAGTGGAAGTCATGTTTAAAATGGTAGCAACGAGGGAGGGATGATTTGTTTGTAAGAGTTCCATAAGAGAGTCAAGAGTTTGGGTTACAAAAACGGTAGGATTTTCTTTGTGTAGTAGTGTTGATCTTTGGTTTCTTGTGCATGCCGACATTTCCACGGATTTTCTTCACCCCAAGCAATCTTCGGTGACTTCTAACATAGGTGTAGGCATTTTTTTCTTAGATGTTTGAACCATACGGGTAGTGTGGATTAATAGTTGTGGTTGTGTTTTCGGTTATGTTTACATCTTATGTGGTAGTGGAATGTAGTTTGTGTCATAAAAATGGTTCCCACGAAGCTCATCTCTTTATTTAATTTTATAATTAATTAATTTGTTTTGGTTCTTAGTTGCGCGATCTAAATTATAGATACTTTTTGCTGATGCACTTTGCATCTCAAAATTCATGTCCGACTAGTGGAATTTGTTTAGTAATTGGTCAAGAAACATATTTTTTTGAGTATGATATAATGTCGGGGGTTATAAAAATATGCTTGCAAGTTTGCAACATCTCATGCACCATTAAAATCAAGATTCGGATATTTGAGACTTGTTAACTTTCTCGATTGTTTGCAAGTAGATCCAAAACTTGAAAGTAAGATGAAAACATGATTCATGTCGGCATGAAAGTCTAATTCAGCTTTCAATAGTCATTTCCCAAAAATACGGATAGGAAATTGGGACGATAATGGGATTATTCCGAAATCTCAAATTTAAGTTCCATTCCTTATTGTTTGCCCACCTTTTACCTGCATGTGTGGATTTACATGGACATGGGGATTACTTTGTTACTTTGATACCTTTATGAAAAGCTATACAATTTTAACTTTCTTATATTAATAATGGCCCATGATAGATATGGGTTTGAAAATAAGCTCAGTTGAAGGATTCAAGCTGGTGAGAACCTTCATAGTAACAATTTTGAACCACAACACATTCATTGTAATCCCGAACCTAATTACTAAATTGTTGATTGGGATATCCATAATTTGTCTTAAAAAGAATTGATAGTCGAGAGAGGCTATTTCTGAAAGGAACTCCTTTGGAAACGAAGGGTTCGGACCTTGAATGCATTTATTTGACAAGGTGCCATGCTTAATACTACTTGCAACTTTGTGGCCTACATGCGCTAATGCATCTGTATGGAGGTGGGATTGTTTCTTAAAAATAAAGCGTTCTTTCTATTACGCCAAATTGTGTAAGTAGTGGTCTTGTGGGATAATGTTTTTAGGCTTTTGGCTTGATTGAACCTCCCCCAACCTCTCTTTCAAATTATCACGTGATTTGGGAATGTGGAAAATCTCTAAAATATTGATTTTCTTGGAATGTTTTCATTCCTAGGTTTTTCGTATTGGAAGCTTCAAGCCATCGACCCATAGCATGTGGGTCCAACTGCATCCCCAAAGGACTATATCAACTAGATGGAGTGCTCCTCAAGAAAGGCTTGGTAAAGCTTCCAACTTTTTCAAAGTAGAAAGATTCGTTATGGACTCTTTCTCCATTGTGCAACTCGCCTCAATAAATAATTAAATAATCTTTGAGGTACTTACAACTCCACAAGAATTGTGCAAGGAAAGGGTCAACAACAATAAATTAATTAATCTCCCACCAACTTCACATGAGTAAATCCCAAGCCACCAATTCCATGGATGAATGTGCAAGATGAAATAGGCAAATCCCGAAGTTGTAAGTGGGCAAACTCAAACAAAATAAATCCAGGGGAGAAAAGGGCGAAATGAGTGTATTGATATTTTGGTACTTAGCGGTTGTATTGACCTATTTGTTGTCATTTGTTGGATATTAACGAGAATTATCTTATCTTATTAACAAGTAGCACAAATATGTCTATTTTCTTATCTCGCAACTAATTTGGAATCCTGCATTTTTTAAATATAAATGCATTATAATATATAAAATATATATTATATAAAAAATGGTTACGCTCCACCTTAGACACTTCCATATAGCTCGGTGCTAATTTCAACACTCAAGCCTCCTCCTTCATTGTCTTTCGTCAATATCTTGCGGATTGATCTAGAAATTGTTGTGTTGGAGTGGTACATTTTATGCATAATGGGTAATATCATTTGGATGGACTTTGCCTAGTTTGGAATTTAAGTTTTATCTTGTTAGTATTCTTGCCTCACATGCTTTTAGATGTTTATTAAAAAGTAAAACCACTTGGTTTAAACTTTAAAGCGTTGTACGAGATGGTGATGTAATGTGAAAGCTGGGAATGTGTTTTCGGAGGAGCATTCATAAACTTATTGAATTTAGTGTTCTTAAGGTTGGATTTTTTAGATTGCATAACTGGTGACTTCCACAGTCTATCTCTCGCTAAAAGATGAATTGGATGCTATAGAGGGCGGCGACGGCACTTCCACTTATTTTGTGATGAAGTGCAAGGTGCCGATGAAGCTTTTGTTGATCTGTTGGATACGGCCATAGAGTTTCATGTCCCCTGGAAAGGAAATAGGCTGTTCTCAAATCCCGGGACAATTCCCCCCCCATCCCTCCATCCGCACTAATTGGAGGTTATAATGATCGAGTGTGAAGCACTTCTATAGTTGTCGGCCCTTCTGTCATCTCCGGTTCACGCCATTGACGGGATGAAGCTTGTTGGGGCTCACAAATAGATCGTATTACAGGTCGAGCAACAATCAGGGTTATTGTTAGCGAGTCTAGTGGTAGAGCGGATAATATGCCCTTAGTAGAATTTTCTCGAGAAGAGGTTGCGAGCATTTTATATCGGGGTTTGTTCTCTTTTTGTTGCAAATTATCTTGATTTTTTCTGTTTCACTTGTAGTTGTCATCTTATTTTTCTCCATCGAAATAATTAAAATGAAACATTTGTTGCATCATCAAGCACAAAGGGTGATGATTTTATGTGGGTGGGAACCTTGATTTCTCCCAAAGGTGGTAGTCTCCGAAGAGCATTCGACTTAGTCGAGCAAGAAATGCATGTTCGTTGGTCCGAGTCGAGGGTCAATTTCATCCAACATGTGAGCCGGACCCAAGCATGTTGTTGTTTTTCAAAAGGTCGGTCTGACACTGAAAAGAGAGAAATCACAAAGAAAAAATATTTCCACATCTGAATCTCAACATAATCTTTCAACGACGGTTTTAGATTGTAGCTTATGTGGGTGGCTCGTTAGGGCTCCGGGATTTTGTTACTGACCCCTCGTCCATCTCGTGTTCTTTCTAGTGGGAATGATCGCGCGAGACGAGAAAAATGTTAGTACTTACTCGTGGGGTAAGTGCAGCGAGTGGAATTGGATGATGGTATGCTATTGATTCAAGGGATAGGGAAAATTTTGAAGGTCGAGATGAAGCGAGGGAAGTCTGCAACTACGGTTGATGGAAAATAACACTCGAATGTAGGTATGTACTTGAATACTGGCAATAGCTACGGGGGCCACCTCCGACACATTTCAACACTCCTGCTATTGTTGCACCCTTGGAAGATCACTGTAGAAGACATGGATCCAATGTTAGGGGAAACCTACGTGCGGTGAAGTTGGAGATCATGCGGCATCATATGAGTCACGAGGTCCTCGAGGCTCACAAACGCGAGTATGGATGAAGGAGGAAGAACAATGGACGGTGGCAATCATGGTCCGAGCATGTTGATAGTGTGGAAATAATCGTGGTTAATCGCGATGCCGATGAAGTCAATGATTGAAGTCGTATTCGGTGGAACATCAAAGTGCACACGGACAACGAGAGAGCTTGGCTATAGATTGAGCATCCTATGGCGAGAGATGTTTCATACACGGGTTCCGACCCATTCAAGCAACACTTGAAATAGACATTGGAGTAGATGGTCTCAATCCTTCTAAAAAAAAGTGCCATGGAAGCATTCGAAATCGGCAACCAATTGGTGGTCATTCTACAAGAGATTTGGCTCATGTCTCTTCTCTTGTTGCAATGGATACATTTTATCATAGTCTACAAGAGAATTCTATGGAAAGTGTAGAGAATTTCCCCGATGACCTTCTCCCATTGATAAGAATCTTGAGGTAAATGAGATGTCAAAAGCCGAATTTCGGCATTCAAGTAGAGCGAGTATATGTCTGCGACGTCATGTGGACACCTCTGCGAAAGAAAAAATCTTGAGTGCTAATGATGAAGGTGATGGGACATTAAATGCTGAAATGCTACATTTTAAGCACGAGGTGGGTTTAGTTTAGGAATAAGTGGTGGAAGTATTGGGATGGGTGCCGACCATGAAGTCGAAATACTGCCGGGTTGAGGTTTCTGTCCATAGAACTAAGAACATTGTAGGTGAAGTTGAGCGGTGGCTGAAGTAATAGAAAATCGAGGGACAAATAGGTGATTTTGGCCACGATCGTGGATTAGCAGTGAATTTGTTCCTAATGGAACGGAAAGGGAAAATGTTCATGGGGATAGTCATCATATCACGATGTTTCATTTAATGGGAAGGGTGTTTTTCTTGGTTCTAAAATTGGGTGATCAACGAAGGGGAGTCATGGGAAAGTGACCAAAAAAAGTAGTCACACGGTTCACCATGATGAGGAAAACCAACCAACAATTACACACAGTGTTGTAATAGCGAGGTTCGATTATGAGGTGTCTAAAGAAGAGGTGACACATCGAGTGAATTTCTCTCGTGATGAAGGTTATATGATTCCCCTGGATATTCTTTCCGGGAGTTGTCAATGGAGCGGGTAATATATATATATATATATTGTTTGCGGTATATCTAATTTTCATTCTAGTAGGAACATGACTAACACCTTATATTGAGCGTTTTTTTCTCATATTTTAATATTTGGGAATTGGGTGGTTCTAGGTGGGCCTAAGATGTGATCTGTCAATAATAGATAGCGAAATGGTCTACACATGGGCCTTTTCGATATTCACAATGGTCAATTTTATTCTAGAAAGTAGATGGGATACCTTAGGGGTGTATTGTGGCTCTTCCTACGATCCCATGTGCTTCCTTGAATTATGTCATATTTTTCTTTAGTATTAGGAGATTAGAGCTAATGTGTCAACTAGAATTCACCATCTCTGCAAAAGATGATTTTTTATTTTACAAAAAACTATTTATGCCTGGACTTTGCTTTGATATACGTCCGGGACTGAAATATATGTTTGACAATGCCAAAACTCCATGGAATAAATAAGTATACACCTTCAAGAATAGTAAGAAGTGACTCCACAAGTTTTCCCTACAAGGATATGTTCCAAATTTAGTAAGATGACTAAGTAATGTGCCACCTTCCATTTGCAAGTGTGAAAAGAGACCCAATGAAGTAGGGTGCCCAAGAAATTAACCTTAATTTGGATAAATTAGATTCATCTAACCATTGAACAATTAAATCAACCTCAAGATGCATTTACAAAGGTTAATGCTAAAATATGGCCATAATTCCCTTCCAATGACCAATTAGTCACCAAAAAATTAAATCACTATGAGCTGGTGTGCCAAAGAGGGGTGCACTTTAATAAATTGTTGTACCGTGATACCATGTAAATAAAAGATGTTCTTCCTAGCAAAACTATCATGATAACAACAAAACATAAAGCCTAGCTTAAGATGCACCACTACCAAGGGATTATTACATCAAAAGCAGATTGCAATTTTTGAAAGTTGACCTTTGATCCTGAAGCTTCACAAAAGATGTCAAGGGAAATATTCTAGCTATTTGCTTATGCTCGGAATTGTATCATCAATAAATGATTTGTGGTTTACCTTCACTTTTTGGATACTTTATGCCTTGCCTTGTTGGATTCTTGCTTCTTGGATCCATATCAAGATGTTAGAAAGGTCCTGTCTTTGATCAAATGCAAAGAATTGATACAAGTCTGACGACCTTGTTTGACTTCTCTTTAAGTGGGATACAAACGGGTTGGAGAGCTACTAAGCTGGGACTGAAATGTTGGTTGAGTAACAAATGATCTTAATCCAATTGAAATTATGCTAATATATGTTGTTCAAGCTGAAGGATTGAAATTAGGTAGTGTCGGCTTAACTTATGACAAGCCTTTTCACGTGTCGGGTTCTAGGAACATGGAGGCCGATTTTACAGGGTTTTGATGGTATGAAGTGCATCTCTAGTGATTGTGATTTTTTTCCATTATATTCCTTCCATTGAAAACTTGTTTGATGAATGAAGACCATAATAGACATAAAATAAGAGAGCTTGAATGATAAGTAGTAAGTTCCTAGCAAGTATTCTTTGTAGGCGACATTGCAAACTTTGAAATTGCATCTTCATTTCATGTTTCATATGAGGCCCTTCCTCTATGTTCTATGGCCACAAAAGTGGCATTTATTGAAGGATGCTGTATCAAATGCAAAGAATTGATACAAGCTAACGACCTTGTTTGATTCTCTTTAAGCGGGATACAAATAGGTTGGAGAGCTACTAACTAGAATCTGAAATGTTGGTTGAGTACCAAATGCTCTTAATCCAATTCGATTTACGGGGTTTGCTGGTATGAAGTGCATCTCTAGTGATTGTGATTTTTTTCCATTATATTCCTTCCATTGAAAACTTGTTTGATGAACAAAGACCATAATAGACATAAAATAAGAGAGCTTGAATGATAAGTAGTAAGTTCCTAGCAAGTATTCTTTGTAGTCGACATTGCAAACTGAAATTTTATCTTGATTTCATGTTTCATATGAGGCCCTTCCTCTATTTTCTATGGCCACAAAAGTGGCATTTATTGAACGATCCGTATCAAATGCAATGAATTGATACAAGTCGACAACCTTGTTTGACTTCTCTTTAAGTGGGATACAAACGGAGTTGGAGAGATACTAGCAGGATTGAAATGTTGGTTGAGTACCAAATGCTCTTAACCCAAGCGAGATTATGCTAATATATGTTGTTCAACTGAAGGATTGAAATTAGGTAGTGTCGACTAACTTATGACAAGCCTTTTCCATGTCAAGTTCGAGGAACATGGAGGCCGGTTTCGGGTTTGATGGTATGAAGTGCATCTCTAGTGATTGTGATTTTTTTCCATTATATTCCTTCAGTGAAAACTTGTTTGATGAACAAAGACCATAATAGACATAGAATAAGAGAGCTTGAATGATAAGTAGTAAGTTCCTAGCAAGTATTCTTTGTAGTCGACATTGCAAACCGAAATTGTATCTTGATTTCATGTTTCATATGAGGACCCTTCCTCTATGTTCAATGGCCACAAAAGTGGCATTTATTGAAAGGATCTGTATCAAATGCAAAGAATTGATACAAGGCGACGATCTTGTTTGACTTCTCTTTAAGTGGGATACAAACGAGTTGGAGAGCTACTAGCTGGGACCGAAATATTGGTTGAGTACCAAATGCTCTTAACCCAATTGAGATTATGCTAATATATGTTGTTCAACTGAAGGATTGGAATTAGGTAGTGTCATATCTGAACTTATGAAAAGCCTTTTCCATGTCAAGTTCTAGGAACATGGAGGCCGAGTTTACAGGGTTTTGATGGTTTGAAGTGCATCTCTAGTGATTGTGATTTTTTTCCATTATATTCCTTCCAGTGAAAACTTGTTTGATGAACAAAGACCATAATAGACATAAAATAAGAGAGCTTGAATGATAAGTAATAAGTTCCTAGAAAGTATTCTCTCGTTGCTTGACATTGCAAACCTGAAATTGTACCTTGATTTCATGTTTTATATGAGGCCCTTCCTCTATGTTCTGTGGTCACAAAAGTGGCATTTATTGAAGGATCTGTATTCACCCATGTTGAATTTTAGACATTGTGTTGTGGGAAAAAGTATCTAGATGCTACGATAGCATGTCAAATAATTCGGTGGTCGAGTTATCCCATGTCTGCAAGACTTGTCATGTGGGAAGCTGGATGACTTGACCACTTCTAGTGATGGGTCTGCTTCCGAGATCTATTATGACATCCCACTATCAAATAGGAAAACTTTTTACCCTCTATGAACATATAATTTAGATTAATAATGTATACATGGATCTTGTTAAAATATTGGCATAGACACCTCTGTTACTAAGTATGCCAATTTTCAGGTAAATTTTTGACCTTCAAATCTTCTGAAGAGGCTAAATTCACCAGAAAATTGTCGACTTTTTAGATTGAATTTGGGAGAAATGTAAATTCACTACATATAGTATATACACTTCATGGACCTCTATTGCATGAAATCATTCATTGCTTGATTTCTGACCTTTTTGGATGGGAGATAAGTGCTAGGGAGTTAAAGAGTGATCTGTGAAATATATAGTACACATACTGTGCAAGAATAAGCTGCACAAAACATTGGAATGTGTACAAGCTTCTGAAATGGGAATGCTTGAAAACATGACCTACCAAATGGGTATATGGGAGAAACATGTCATATAAAAAATACAAAATAAATATATATTTCAAGTAACATATTTTCTTTTAAGAAAATATGAAAGACAATAAGAATGATATTCATAAATGACATTTTAGGAGTCCCATGTCTATATTAATTCTCGTAGAATGATTACATTATGGAATCCCATGGCTTGGTGGTCTTGACTAATCGCAATCCCAGACCCTCATAATGTTACCTGAGAAACTCCAGTGCCAACAATCATGCCAACCCTGAAAACCTGAAATTTTCATTTATCTTACATTTTCTATCCTTTTACTTTAAGAAAAATTTAATATTACCATTAATTACCTAGGTGATGAACTCTACAAAGCTCAATCCCTTATTGCTCGTTTTGTCACGGACGAGGTGATATTTATATTTTCCTATAAGTTCCATGCCCCTCTTGCACTGCTTGAGGTGGGCTCGAATGCTCGAAATGCCTTAGTAACATCATTGGTCAAAGTTGTATGTTTTGTCATGCTTTGCATGGCATTTCCATATTGGGAAATGCTTGAAATATGGGTATTATGCTCGTATGTTGCATGCTCTTTGTATAGTGACATGGAAGCTGTGGAATGTTTGAGATGTTTTCACTATTAGGCTAAGAGGCTGAGCTTGAACAAAGACTACTATCCTTCTCATGCTTTGAGCCTCTGTTATTGCTATACTAATTGAGGAATTACAAATTGTGATTGCTCTTTTTAGGTATGAGATTAGATTTCATTGCTTTGCCCAAGCAAGATGGTTTGCCAACAACCTCATGTAGGTGTACTTTTAAGTTTTATGCATAAAAAAATGGAGAAACAAATATTTAAAGGATGTTCATACTAGCCATCATCGCACCAACATATGATGTTGATGAATGCGTAGTAACAATAGTACTATGTTGGCAACAAAAAGGACAAGGCAAGCAAGCCAAAGTACTCTTAAAGCAACAAAAAAAATACAAAATTTCCATTGTTAATCCGCAACAAAATATTGTCAATCCTCATGTTTAGAATCATTTATTAGAGAGCTATGATCATATCTTATTTTAATTGGAATGGTATGCTTGGGTTCTATGTATAAGGGGACTATCTGATTTATATTTAAAATTAAATATGGTCCTAGATATATCAAAGTTATGTTATTTACGAAGAAGGCCATATACGGACTATGTATTTTATTTGGATAGGGAAAATCTTTTTTTGAAGGAGGGGGGATGGTATGTTTATGGACAAAGCTTTGACTACGATCAATTATACATGTGCAGTTGAGATTTGGAGTGAGGAATTTTCTAGGTGTCTGTTTGTGGGTATCACTAGACATCAAGCTTCCAGTTAGACATTCCATCTTTCCCTTTCTGCTCATCCTAGATTCCATCCCCCCCTTGACACTGGCTACTTGGAAGCAGACCTTGAATAAGTCTTCCAGTTTTTAAAGCATCATTCCTCTAGTGAGTTTGTTCTAAAGTTGCCTACTCCTAGACATCTTAGGTTTCTTCATCAATTATGTGTGGGCAGAATGCGATTATAATAACTAAAACAAATCATGCGATACAATATGCACTCACAACGGTTTGTAGAATCTTCACTCTTAGTTGTTAAAATCTATTTGTTGTCTTGCACGAAGAAAAGGAATGGGTGCAAGGAAATCTTTATTGTATATATATATAGTTTATACAAGAAATGGTTGGCTCTTGAAAATTATGAGCACACTTCCACGTACTTTCAGTTAATAGGGTGAACAACAATCTATGCTCCCAGAGAAGATTACCTTTAGTGTTGACACTAGTACAAAGAATATTACATGATGGCTTAGAGATTATTGACATAAGAAACACTGGTTCATTCTTAGGTACGGAGTCAATGAATTAGTCTACATCACAATAAATGCTTACACATCAAAATAGATAGTGGATATGGTAATTAGCTAGAGCGATATTTGTCTCTTTTACTGGATTAGCATCACTCATGTAGCCATTTTCTTCCCTTGTTCTTCTTTGGATCTATCATGCACAGTTGTCTTTCTTATTGAGTGTGTAAATAGTCCAGAGATGGATTACAGATTATTGACATAAAAAAAAACTAGTTCATTCATGGCTACAAGTCAATGAATTAGTCTACATCCCAACAAACACATACACATCAAAACATATAGTGGATATAGTAATTAGCTAGAACTGATATTTGTCTCTTTTATTGTATTAACATCAATCTTGTAGCCATTTTCTGCCTTTGTCCTTCTTTGGATCTATCATGCACAATTGTCTTTCTTATTGAGTGTGTACATAGTCCGGGAGTCTAGGCCATCTATTTTTTGTTATGATTTCATCGGGAGGGTATTTATTACGTATTCCTAATATCTAGTGTAACTATAGTTGGGAAAATGCTCTACTATTGTCTTTGTCTTCTCACCGTGAGTCACATATTTGATCTTTACATAAGTGGCCTTTTTTATTTCTACTTATGCAATTTATCTCTTCTACAGGGGTTACTTGGGTCTCAAGGTAGAATTGTTGGGGGGAGACATCTGTTGCTTCAACCATTTCTCATTCGGATAATGGCTTTGTGTGGTTGAGCTATGGAGATTAACGGAGTAATTTGTGCCTATATATTCTAAGATTGAGTTTGATGTAGATGAAATCCATTTACTTGATTGCCACATTTTCCAAAAGTTTACTGAAGCTAAATAAACATCAAAACATTTAAGATTCATAATGTTGTATGGGTTGCCCAACTAGTTATACGGGATGACAAAAAGGAAAGTTCCCACACATCTGTTATATAATCTTGTCTTTTTTCATTTATAAAATAATAATATACATGCACTATTGAACACCTATCAGATTTAAATTCATAAATGTCATATGCTTTTTGCTTTAGAAAATGTACATTGTAAATCACAAACCTTTATTGTTTATGTTGGTACTCCTCGTTGAACGAGATGATATGTAACACATAAAATTAGAAACCTTCTTATCAAAAATCCTCAACAACTAAATTTTGTTTGAAGTGCGGTGTGCCCAAGGAAAAAAGGGTATGCACTTCCTTAAGAAGATAGATCGAGTAGATCGGGATTTAGATCCAAGTCTAGTTGTAACTTATTAAGTTTTGAACCCACGGTAAATTCTCTAGATCCCTTGCATCAAATATGACCTTTGTATTCATTTCACCATGACACTGCTAATCTTGTGGAACCCACAATAAATGTTTGAGACATATGCAATGCTAACCTCGTAATCACTGTAGTCCTTTTTTTTACGTAATCATTGTAGTCATTTTTTTTCTACGTAATCATTGTAATCATTGTAGCCCCACCGAATTAAGGAGCACTTTAACAAGAGTTGAATGTAGCCATTTATGAAAGTGGAACTTAATCACCATTAACTTCTTATTTACTTTGGAAGGTTGCCCCAATTGGGGTAAGGAGTGCCTCAATCGAAATTGAACTTATATCTTTTTGCAAGTGGAATTGATTCACCGTTGATTGGAAAAGGAGCTCGACATGCTTTTCTATGGTCAAGGTGACTTACAATTATGAGGGCTTCGATGACTATTTCTCTCTAGCTTGTATTGCAAACTGTTCTCTCATGTAGTTCTCACAAAGCATGTTTTGCTATGTTTAATATGTTATCATTATCCATGTGTTTAAGTTTCGACAAAGTTTTCAAATCTTTTAATGATTTCATGTTATTGAGGTCTTATCTCATTTGAATTATCTGCATGTAGATGCCTTTATTTCCCAATAATAGATAAATTTTCCAAAGAATTGTTTCAATTTTGATATCTTTTTCTCGCTCTAGGCTTTCCACTTGGTTGCAGTCATTGAGGGGTTGTCATAGTAACTTTTCTATTTTTTATTTACTTGATTGTATGTTATTGAATGCTTGTTTCATTTTAACTTGTTTGGAAGCAAATGTTTGTCCTTTTTATTTGCTTTGTAGAAGTAATGTCTTCCTGAAATCCTTGCATTGGGGACTTTTTGTGTAGTGCTTCCTTCAAGTTCACTAAAAAAAAGAACACTAACAAACTCCACCATGCTGATAATGGTAATCTAGAAAAGGAGGGAACATAAGGAATGAAGTACGTTGCATTGTCTTGTATCTCTTAAAGACAAAGGCATGGTAGTGATGCAAATGCAATGACATCTTTGGCAACAAATGTCTTGTGCTACTTTAGTTTTCAGACTACGATTGTCTTGCATCCGGATGTATGATTATAATCCCCAAACAAGCTCATACTTGCACCAGTTAAATCGAACATCACAAATGGAAGTAATATTGTTGACATCTTCTAACATTTAATGGGTTTCATAGATGCAAATATTATTTTTAGCACCTTTCGACGATTGAATTACAAATGGACGTGGGAAACCAAAGTCAAATTTAATATTCCTAACAAATAATATGGTAAGTCTTGAAAACGGTGGAAATATCGATCAAGGTGACCTTCCCTCATACCGTAATTCGGTTTATTGTATGGACATTAGGATATGGAGGTCATCTTAGGATTTGTGGTTGTCAAAAGTAATTCAATACATAGTGCTTTGCTAAATGATGTTTCTACTATGACGAATGAACTTGTTGGAACAAGAAAATGAAATTGTCATGTTCTGTTGGGACAAGAAAATGAAGTTGTCATGTTCCATCATCTTATTTTCTTCTTTTGTTCTTTTTCGAGTGCAATTGTATAGTAAATCTTTATCATTGTCTTCCAGGTGGAAAGTGCTTAGATCATCGAGGGCTTAGATCATTGAGAGATTATGTTTTGATTAATTATTGCTTCTAAATTGAGCATTTGCAATGTTACATTTTTTCTATATTGTTGAATCTATGAGAGTACAAAGCATGGAAAAGTTGGAACAACTATGCAACCTTCCTTTCCCGACTTGTGTTTGCTTCATATAACTCTAGCTCTTGCATATTGCCGCATTGGGGGGTGTTAGTTTCCCATTTCAAATGACGAATCGAAGCGACACAACACCTTATGATGTCACATGATTCTTTAAAGAGTGCTAGCTCAATGGAAGAGCACCGCTTTATAAGCGGGGGGTTGGTGGTTCGCTTCCATCGTGCCCTCGATATTTATATGAAATGACGACGATCAATTTTGGTGACGGACTCTTTTTACCATCACTAATGAGCTTATGGTGACGAGTTTTCGACTCTCACTAAAATATGAAATGGTGACGGTCAACGAATGCCACCATATATATGCATCAATAGTGACGACCATCAAATGACCATCACCATAAATCGTAATTGTTCATATGAAAATGGTGACGGTCAACGAATGTCGCCATATATATGCATCGACCAATAAAGGTCCATCACAATAAATCGTTGTTATTCACATGAAATGGTGACGGTCACTATCCGTCATTATAATCATTATTCGTGACGGACCTTGAATGTCACCACAACATATACTTTTTGGCGACGCCACCTTTAGTGGCGTTCAATTTTTTGGTGATGGACACTAAGGTCCGTCACCATTGCTCATATGAAATGGTGACGGTCACTATCCGTCATTATAAATCATTATTGGTGACGGACCTTGAATGTCACCACAACATCTATACTTTTGGCGACGCCACCTTTGGTGACGTTCAATTTTTGGTGATGGAGGCTCTTCTGACCGTCACCAATGCACTTATGGTGACATTTTTCGACCCTCACCAATGTCCTTTTTTCTTGTAGTGATTGAGATCTTATCCTTGGGATAGCACTGAGATGGCATTGAGATCTTATCCTTGGGATAACGCTGAGATTGCAGAAACACCATGAATTGGATAGAACCGAGATCTATGGCATCATGGTGCCAAGGGCCAAGACTCTAGAATCATCATGGCGAGATAGTCACCAAAGCTGTGATATCAATTAACCACGGTGGCACCGAATTACACGAGATCCCTACTTTGTGATATAGTACCAAGACGGTGAGGGAATGTCACCGTAGCATCACAAAAATTTTTTCCCTAAGTTCTCTCGCTCTAGTATGCATTGTAATATCATCAATTACACGAGATTACATGTACCCTTATCCGAGCCTCTTCTCGAAATGATAATCAAATTGTTGACTGTAATTTTCCATCCAAATTTCAGTGTGTGATCGTATCCTTGGGATAGCATTGATATATTCCTTGACCTCCTCCATAGTAGACCCAATTGATAGCCTAGTATTTGAGATCAGTGAAATAGGATTTTTGACCAACACCTAAGTTCAATATCTCATTAAAATATTTGGATTACCAACAACCATATTAAACCAAAAATTAAAATCATATGTTCCTATAATTGTTTGAGACATCAAGACATCAAATCTCTAACTGGTAATTTCATAGCTCACTACATTCAAGGCTCAATACTTCAGAAATAACAGTGCTCTCCCCATGGTAGTTAAAATGGTGTGACGATTTACAACATTAAATATTTTGTAGATAATACTGTCTCCATGACCAGCCCAAATTATTCCTTGATGCAAAATTAAGGTCATAAACATATTAGTTGCATGGGTGGAAGTCCTCTATCTCACATTTTAGGTTCTTTGGATCGACACACTTGTATCATGAAAGACATGACATATATCACACTGTCTGTTAGAATCCTCATAGGAATTTGGTTTGCTACTATGTAACATTTTAGGGGTATCATCTCTATGACCCCCCTCTCACCAAGTGACTAAGCATCCCGATGCTATCTTTGATGAGCCTTTTCTTGGTGGCTAGCTAGGATCTCTTTTATAGCTCCTTTCTAGTGATGACTCTCAACATGTATCCATGGAACATACCTCTTCTTCTCTTGTTGGGTTGCTTGTTGATGACTTACGAGCTAGGTTGTAGTGAACCTTTCCACATTTCCATCTTGGGTTGGTCCACCTATACAAATGTCAAACTCCTCTCGAGTTCATCCTTTGTAGTTATTTAATAGTCCATGGGGAGTCATGACTAAAGGGATTACTTCATCAACTAGTACATCCTATCCTTTGGATGTTTCTTCCATCCTTCCTTTACTAGAATAGGTCATCATTGTTGGTACTTAATCTTGAGGTTTACAACCTAGCAATGCTTCTCCTTCCATAATGTAGTGATGGCCAACTTTGGGATGATACTGTTCATGTGGATGTATAGCAGTTTGATGATGATGGTAACAAACCCTCTACTACACCAGCACGTGCTCAAAGAGCTTCAACAACCAATAGGCTTCACAATAATAAGCCACGTATTCAGATTTAATAGTGCTCCTGGAGTAATAGAACCAAGTAATATAACACTAGGTGTGCATTCATCATACTGCCAAGCGAGCTAGTATTAGAATATCCATGGAATCTTATATCCCGACAAGTGAATTTCTGACCATAAGTAATAGCATCATAGAGATATCTCAACAAGCAACTATCCCCTATGTATAGATCCACACGGAGACATATGATAGGTGTTTATCAAGAGCACCAGGGGATCAACAACTTCTCCATCTCATCATATCTTTAAGTGCATCGGGGCTAGGGCTAGGTCTTTAGATCTTTAACTTCTACTTTCTTTGCGACCTCTAATGTAACACGGATATGAGCCATCATACTTGGTTGTCATAAAAAAAATATTGGGCAAGAAAAAGTCATGATGGATTTTATAGCTCCCTCCGAAGCCTTGCTATGCATCAAATTATCCAATCCATGAGGTGACTTTCTTTGAGCATCCATATCTATAAAACCATTCTTCATGAGATCTTGGCTCAATGCAATCAAGATGTCGAGTCAAGGATTTTTCTTGTCAAGACATAGAATTTTTTCATGCACTTTCTTCATGGTACCTCTTTCATGTCTGATAAGGGTTATTATAAAGAACTGATCCAAAGGGTCATGTTCTTCTTCTTCTCGGAGTTCTTCAAGCATGAAAGCTTCAAGTGTGCTACACCCCCGCAATTTATTTTACTAGCGAGATCTTCGTCAGCTTATTCATAGTATATAATCTATCCAAAGGTTAAAAGTCTGTCTTCTTCACAATTTCGTTTGTGAACAAAGCTATATATAAATTGTCACCAATTTATTGAGGCTACAACATCTACCCTCTTATCTTGTAATGATCTTATACATAATGTAGGACAAAAAAAAATTGAATATGCTTTGAGAAGCCATTAGAATTAATGCCATATATAACCGATAAGGTATATGTGTTGTTGTTCCATTTTACTGCCATATGTCACGAGATTGCATTCTAAATCATATCATTCTTTGCTAGTGGCTTTTTTGAAATCCATTGTTTCTGCTAATACTATCATTTTTTCAACATCCACTACGTTTAATTCTCTTACTTTGGCATTCTTCCTTCATCATACCACTGTTCCAATTTTGTCCAATCATATCTATTGCATACATTTATTGCCAAATTGTCACGGACATGTTGTCTAAATGTCACTTACATACAGGGATTTTGGGTTGCACATGTATCAAAGGATTGTTTGACATATGCATTGTTGTCTGATGCATAGATACCAAATTTACTTAGACGAAGAACCCATCTTTGAAAAGATATTAATTCCAAGCAAGGTTTACTGTTGATTAAGGTGAGACTATCACCCTATTCTTGTCAAGAGATAATACTAGTGTGATTGTCTCTCATTCAAGATCAATTCTATACAATTCTTGCATCAGAGTTAATAAGAACGTGCTCAAAGAGCTTCAACAACCAATAGGCTTCACAATAATAAGCCATGTATTCGGATTCAATAGAGCTCCCGGAGTAACGAACAAAGTAATACGGCACTAGGTGTGCATTCATCATACTTCTTATGTGTTTTGCACTTTGCTCTAGGAGTTCCTCCCGATCCAGCCGGTACAATTAGGAAACCCAATAAATGGTCATTCTTAGAATTGATTTTATTATTCATATGCCATATTTGCATTTTGATACACAATTTCACTATACCCTAGGAATTTTTTGTATATTTTGTAAACTCTTTAGCTAATAGTGCAATAAGCGATTTTTTCATTTTCCCTTTTCTTTGTTTTATATATTTACTTGTGGGATGGGATGTCTAGAATGGGTTTGAGACAAAGACGTGGGGAACCAAAAAACACATTCCTTTTACTTTATTAAAATTGACTCTTCTTGAGTTGTCTTTTTTGAAAGAGCTGAATGAATTGATTGCAAAATTGCGTTTTGCTAACCATTTCAAATATTGTTATGCCGGGATTTTTTAGTTTGATTTTGAGTAAATTGGGCTCTAAAATGATCAATCCCAATCTTCGGTTCTAGAATTAATAAACATGTTTATCATGGAAGCAAATTGGCTCTAGTCTTTTTGTAGTCTCAAGTAATAAGAAGTCGAGTCTTTATTTCCTTGATCCCGAAATATAAGTGCACATTTGCGTTGAAATTACATAGCTTGTTTCTAGGACTTTTGCGGATTGTTTCTCTAAAGAAAGCCAAACCCTTAGCTAACGAGTTAGATAAGAGAAGAAAATGTAAAATTTCAGTGAAAACTATATAGTTTGCTTGGTAATCATGCTAACATGCTTCCTCCTGGAGTATGAGGTTAAAGCGCTTGGTTGATTGATCGCAACTTGCACGGATTCGAAGGCACAAGGGAAGTACTCGAATACCAAAATCTTGAAGGCATAAGGGAAGTACACGAAAACCAAGAGCTATCCGGCGAGTAGAACCACTGGTTCCCCCTTGGAAATATTTGGATTTATTAAGATATTGCTGAGATTCCGTTGTAACAAAAGAATACTTGAGAGGGAATCTCTAGCAGGTTTTACTTGAGGCACCAATCGTGTTTCGAGATACTTGCAATAGCTTTCAGACAAGGTTTCACGGCTGAGAAGTTTTGTTGCCTCTGCTGAAAAAATAAGTATGTTAACATGCTCAAATATTATAATGTGTTGCCAGTCAAATCAAACCTATCTTCTTGACCTGCTATATTGCGGTGATATCAGATTTTGGAATTGGTTGTGTTGGAACCACTGCAGGGGGACTTTGTAAGGGTTGTTGAAACTTGAAATTGGTATCATCTTCTTGTGAAATTTATTTTCTTGCATAATGTATGGTTTGAGTAGGACATGATGACCATTTTTTTTGAACTACAAAGGCTTTGTTAGGGTAATGGAAACTAGAAGTTGGAGTTATGCGCTTGAGATATTGGTTTTTATTGCATTATGTGTTTAAATATTCATGTAGGCCCTACCGCTTATTTGAAGTTTGAACTATACTTTTCGGAATAGTTGATTCTTATTCAATTCCCGGAATAGATGTGGTTGATCGACATTTGAGGAACTTTTTTGTGAACTTTACTGCGTCCATAATTTTTTATCTCTTTGACAAGATTATCATGCCAATGTTTGTCATTGCATACATTATTTCAACTTTTTGAGTCCGTGAAGAAATGGTGAGAAAGCTGTGAATGAAAAGCTTAAAATGTTTTATTGTCATGAGTTATTATAGCCCCATTATGCTGCGATGTCATGGAGCTACGAGCCTTGGGAAGGCCATGAAATATCACATGGAATATATAAATTGTTAAGAGGCTTTAGGTTGCTATGTACTTTACAAATCACTTTAGCCTTTCTTCTACAGAGAAAGGCAGTCTTGCTATTTTAAAGTTTTTCCTTTTTTACAGTCATGGGGATATTAGTGTGCTAGTCTTTTTGTTTTGCGAGGATATTGTGTCTGTAATCATTTATTTGATATCGGTGGCTCTTGCAGGTATGTGTTGTTAGCCACCTATAATATTTTGTTATACCAAAATGTGGCTAAAACTTTTTGGAGCCTCCAAGGAACAAATTTTATCACTAAAAATTGTTGGCTCTTTAAGTCTCTTTAAGGTCTCATGCCTCTATCCAGATCCCATCTCTTTGTTTACATCCTAAAAACCTACGAAATCCTACCAAAAATCCAAGGTCAAATCTTTCGCCCTGGACCCCCTTTTTTCCCCTTCCTTTTCTTCCAAACTAACCTCATTTTATATTCCCCCTTTCCCCATGAAAATCCCTCATTTCCATTTTTTCTACTTTTTTCCCCTCATCAAAATTCATTTTATAAGGTTGAAGATACATTCTTTAGCTTTACCGAAACCCCTTAATAACCCATAGGACTTTATAATAAAAAACTTTATATTATAAAGCCCCGCCTTCCTAACCACTTCCCCTTTTTTTCATACCCCCGCCATACGTTATTATATAACTTTATTATAAAGTTTATATCATATAATGCATGGCCCACGCTTATCGCAAATCGCAATGTCGCATTTTCCATGGGTTGGTAAATTAACTCTTCGCTAAAACTTGCGATGCGATCGTTCCGCCCTGATCGCACATCGCAAATCGTATATTTGTCTGTTATACACCCGTTGATCCATCGCAAATATTTGCGTATGCAATCAACCCATCGCATATATCCGCCCATCGCATATATCCTCGTCGCAATATCAACCCATCGCGCTTTCCACGATTGCGATCGATCACGCAGGGCCACCGTACGATACCCCCGCCATTCATATAAAATACGCCTTTTCCCTTTATAAAGTTGAAAAGTGTCATTTTTTCGTCGTTTATAAAGGTTTTGCCCATTACATCTATCCGCTAGTTGATTTGCGCCCCAGCTCCACGATCCACTGGTCCTTCGCGCATCCTCCGCTCTGACCCCTTTATACGTCATTTCATTGTGTTTTTCCACTTGTTTTTCACATAACCACCCCGGTTTCTCCCCGCACCGCCTTTGGGCGGGTGGTGGTTTTTCCCCGTTGCCCTGGCGAATCCATACACCACCCGACGCGTGTTCCTTCTACGATTTGAAAACCGCCGTGCAACCCTCGTCCCCCGTGCGTTATAGTTCGGACACTGGATGCCCGAGAAATTGATCTCCGGTTGTCCGATCTGCAGCCCCTCGGCCAACGACTATCGCTCTTCGAAGATGTCCATCGGTTAACCAAAGTGCCCGCGTGATAACCAAGCTATTGTACAGCGACAATCGCATTTCCACCAGTCGATATTGCGCGATCGACGGCTTAGATCTAATCACCCTTCCACCACACCTTTTCAACCATTCCGAGATTAAATCCCGACTGTTGGATGATGCCATCCAACGGCCCCTACTTCCCTCCGCACACCCTTTCGATGCGAGATTGACCTATAAACGTAGGATTTTGTAACGTTTGTTTGTATTTTTGCGAGTTTAACGTTTTTCGCTATGTTCAAAGGAAATTCTAGGGATGAGGGTGACGACCCTCCCTCCCTCCTTCGATTTATCAAAGGAAATCATTCGCGAGTGTTAAATTCACTCTCGTCATCGGTGTTTGATGAGGCATTGATGCCGTATAACCTGCTGCGACCACCGTGTAACAAATGACACCAAGAATGCAGCACGGTCATAGAGTATTAGTCGTAGAAGACCAGAAATGTACCGATACGAGAGAATTGGAGATAGTTTTATGGGGATTATGGCTAAGACTGTTATCAAAAAGCCTAATCCCGATTTAAAAACATGATTTAAAAGAAAACCTAAAGTGTTTTATCGGACAGAAAGCCTCCACCGCCACATCGAGGCGAATTGACTTCTCGGCTACTACAAATTCCACCTGTTGCCTCAAACCTTTCAATCAGGGAGCCGAATTTATTGAAGCGAGGCTCGGATATTTTGCCTCGACTGCAACGAAGAGTTACTTCGCAAGGGATTTAATGACGAGGATGTCGGCGGAGTAACCCTTGCATCACACGAGCCTCAAAGGTCAACATAAGCTCCCATAGAGCTAAAATCATGAGTGTAAATCAATTAATACGATGAAACACACTGCAGTTTCTTCATGGAGCCCCCAAGGGCCAAGAAAACATTAACTCTGTATTAATTGTATTTGAGATCTTTTATCGAGATCTCACCTCCTCATCCTTCTATAAATACTTGACAGAGGATGAGTGAGGGGTTGGTTGCTAATGTAATTGTCTGAAGCATTGTTATGTAATTGAGTGAAGACTTCGATTGTAAATAGTGATTCATTGGCTCTTGGAGCTACGCTTGTAACGGATAAGTTAGGGTTGTGAAGAGAGATGGATTAAAACAACTGGATTTGAAGATTGTAACTGGTTTGGAGCATCAATACAAGCTGATTTATGGGATCCTGGTCTATGTTGATGGCGATGTTATTCTCACTTTGTAACTTGTATTTCGTTTCTTGTTTTCATTTTGTTTCATTTTCCTTTGTAAAGAAAAGTTTAAACATGGTTAGGACCTACCATATATCGATAACCTTCTCTGGTTGAGAAATCTTTATTTAAATGTTTTCTTTCAATCGTGTTATTTAAAAAATGATTTAATTCAATTTAAGCATAGGAATGTCGGCGTTCCCTCGTCTTATTGTCTTAGTCTGAATGTTATTTTTAAATGTTACTTTCGATATATGTTGTGTGAAGATGAATCGAGGAAAGATATGGTTAGCCCTGGTCCCAGTCTTGTTTTCATAACTGTTTGATTGTTTCCCTTAGAATGTGTTAAAAGCTGACTAGTTTCAAAGTACTTATGAGATCTTAGGCCATTCAGTGTTATCTCTGTGATTGTCTTGAAAGTAACCAAGTAAAGAAGAGCTAGGAGAGGGTTTGTGGTGAGCCTGGCCCGCTAGCTTCTACTCCAAAAGTTGCCTCCAAGTTTCCCTTTGTTTTTTATATGTTTTCTATAGAAAGTATATCAAAGGCTGGATAGTTTCAAAGTACTTACCAGATCCTAGTTTGCTTTCATGTTTTTCTTAAGTGCTTGGTCAAAGGCTAGCTAGTTTCAAAGTACTTACCAGATCCTAGGCTGCTCTTTTTTCTTCATATGTTTATTTCCCTTTCTTGATGTATCACCCCATTCCATAAATCAAACCTTAAAGAGATCCTTAGGCATATATGACTTGCCCCATAGACCACTCTTGCCTCTTCTTGTTCCAATTAAATCCTCTTATGACTCCTTAGCCCAATGGACTAAAACCTGCTATCATCTTTCATCTTGGTCAAAGCTTACTCTGGTTGCTTGCAACTTCTCACTTTTGAACCTCTTTACCTTTGGGACTTTTCACCTCTAACAGTAATCATGTTCAACCATCCAAAAACAAAACAAAACCTTGGCCTTCATAACTATCTTAATATCATTACCCCAAACTTCAAAGACAAATCCATATTTGTACATATTGGAGAGATCCCTCTCCGGATTCAGGAGGGCTAGATCCTAGAATCCCAAAGTGGTTGAAACGATGTTGTTTTTACGCCAATTGGTTTCTTGCCAATCTTGCTAATAATTCTGATTCCTAAAATTTCTGGCGACTCAGGGACTTGAGTGTTTAATACCTTTGGGAACCTCGGAAAACCCTTCATTCAAAGGACTTTGAGAGTAAAAAGCGACTTCTTCAAGCACTACACAGCGGTGGTATTCATGATGAAACTTGTTTGAATCGATGACAATCTAGGTTAACCCTAGGATTCTCATAAGACTTTGTCAAACCTTGATAACCTTGAAAATCGGCTAGCTTAGCCATAAGAGTGGTATCTTTGTCTCACAACCGTAGCTAGACACTGAGTAAGTTAGGACCATTCTTGAAATCCTTACAAATAAAAATACTCAAAAATACAAAAACATTGAGATGGTAGTAAAACACTTACTCTTATAGTTCACCTACCTTTTGTTGTGTTTTACTTTATACTCTTAGACAGAGTCTGGAAAGGGCCAGGTAGCCTCCGGATCTCATCCTCTTTTAGAGGTGGCATATCTGGTGAATGCCCTCCCAATCAATCTCTGGTTAGAGTTTGTTGTGTTTTGGGATATCCTTGAAAAGGGATATTTCGCTAGCACTGTGGTGGACAATGTACCTCTTTGAAAACATTCTAAACTTTCCACCTGGCGACTCCACAATCCTAAACAGACCTTAAGACTCCACTGGGAAGAACCCTTATCATTATAATATCTTTAAAACTCAGTTAGAAGATTGTAGGATTAAAATTGTGAAAAAAGATTAGTTAACCATTCAAAGATTGTTATACCTGGTTGAAATTTTCTTGTTACTAGGGTCTAAAAACACAGCATAGTGGCTCCTAGAAAGATTCACACTAGAGCCCATCCTGACCCTAATCCACCTGAGATAGTTGATAACCCAGAAGGAATCCTTAGGAAGTCTCTAAAGATAGAATCTTCAACTAGTCTCAGATCATCCTTAAGAGCTAAATCAGTCCCTGAATATCTTTCAGCTCTACAACAATCACAAGCTGACTTAGTTAATCCCTTTAGGACTAGGTCATTTGGTGATTTAGATCAGCTAGATTCTGAGTCTTCACTGTCATCTCCTGAAACAAGTGAACATTTTGGTAGAAGAGGAACAACACCTCCTGATTTACATTTTCTTCTTAACTTAGGTGTCCCTCATCCAAGATCAGCTCAACAATCTACTGTTGTTCCATCCACTTCTGTTCATCCTTCATCCACTACTCAAACCACTTCATTTCGACCCACCCCACCTCTTGTCAATCCACCACCACCACATATCATGGCAGCATGGTATGCTCCCTTAGTCCTTCTTGTAACATTAGTCAATCTTCCACAGGACTATCAGTCCAAAATCCCATTGTATGATGCTAGTAATGCTATAACTGCATCACAACATATGGACAAGATGAATGACTACTTTGACAGAAATGAAATTGATGATGATTCTATCAAGATTAGACTATTTTCTCAAAGTCTGGGAGGAGAAGTAAGAAAATGGTTTAAAGGCTTAACCCCCCATAGTATTAATGATCTTCAAGCCTTCCATCAAACATTCTTAAACAAATGGGAAGTGAGAAAGAATCCTCTTCAAGTTCTTGCTGATTACAACAGCCTCCATAGGAACCCAGGGGAAAGTGTACAAGCTTATTGTACCAGATTTAACAATGTGTATAATGCACTTTCCCTAGAATTAAAACCTCCACAGGGCTCAGCCTTGAACAAGTTTCCTGAAGGTTTTGACTCTGATATGACCTATTCCTTGAGAGAAAGAGATTTTTCCACCCTTGAAGATATGCAAAGAGGTGCTCTTTCTGTAGAAGTCAACTTAATGGAGAAGAGAGCAAGAATGAAGAGCGAGAAGAGTCTCTTTTAGAGAGGAAAGTACACCTTCTTCTTCAAACTCAAAGATGGAGAAAATGATGGAAGAAATGATGAAGAAAATGAGCATCCTCGAGAGAGCACAAGAAAATATAAACCAAAATGCTCCTCAAAACATAAACCAAAACCAAAATTAGAATATTAGAAGGAACCAGCCTCCAAACAGACCTAGGGAAGATGATCAACAGATCACTCCTCCCTTTCATCAGAACTATATATGATCCCACCAGAGTGCTCATGATAATGATATTAAAAACCAATAAAAATTGACATGTGCTCATAAATTCGTGCTACTCAGAGTCTGACACTTGTCATCTTGTCATTGGGCGAAATGGAGGAAAACCCAATTTTTTGACCTTTGACCCTGTTTGACCATTTTTTTTTAAAGTTTGCATGTTTGACATGGCGATCAGTGGGCTCTAACTTCCTCAGACAGAGTTCATTTTGAGTGAAACTAAGTGCGTTGGATTCCTCGCAAAGGGACCGATCCGGTCATTCTGGTTTGGTGTGATTCTGAACACTTTGAATTTTCATCAAATTTTTGCCCCACATCCAGATTCCAATCAACTCATGTCAACATTATCGGAACTAAAAACTTAGGGAATATATTATGAGCCAAAGATGTCATACTCATACAACTTTTTGATATCATCAATTATTTTATTTGTGACAACATGCTTAAAATCATTTAATTCCTTTTTTGAAGCTTAACAATTTTTACTTCACCAAAATGAGTGATTTAGTAGATAAAGAAGGTTTCGTAAGAGATTAGGAACACAAATTAAATCATTAAAGTGATCATTAGTTAGTTTAATTATTCTTGAATCTAAATTCCTATATATCTATAATTACAAAAAAAAAAAAAATGTGGCATTGATTTAGAGTAGAAAATATGGCATTATCTTTAGCCATATGATAATTTAATCCAAAATCAAGATTTCACTCTTTCATAGAAGAATAATTTGATGCATTGAAATAAAAACCAAAGTAAAAAAGGATATTCCCCTTGGAAATACTAAAGAGTTCGAAGGAGAAAGATCAAAATGGTCCATGTTGATCTTATTCATTGCGACTTTTTGAATTTTAACTTGTTGAAACATTTCATTCTAGATCACTATCTCATTCACAAAAACTACACTTTGTATTTCTATTCTTTCCTATTGATTTAGCTTCTTCATATATATTGCAAGTAGGATAATAATGGGACTTTTGGTCCTCTCATTCAATTTGTTGTTGTGTGGATGTTACTTCTTGGAAGGCTTGGGGTCTTTACTATCTTGTGCCACTTCATTATAGGTATTTGTAGAACTAATAAATCAAAAATATCTTATCCTCATGTTAAAGAATCCTAGAATGGTTCAAAAAAGTGCATTTTTATAAGTGTAACCTTGATTAATAAAATCATGTCTAGTTTAGTGAAAGTGAAAAAACGAAATAATAGGAACATGTGAAAGTGTCTTAGCATGAAGAAAACATGTCGTGGATTAAGAAAGGTATATTTTTATCCATAGAAAAAAAATCATTATATTAGTTGAATATGGCTAATGAAGGATTTTTTTTCCATTTTGGAAGTATGAGAATGTTGCTACATATAATAGTCATGAATATGAAGAAAACATGGGCATGGAAAAAGGATGAGCAAAATATTGAGTAGAAGGATGTCTAAGGAAGCACGTGAGTTTCTACAAAATACAACTAATTAGGTTAAAAAAAAAAGTCATACTAGCACAATAGGTATGGAATTGATATGTTTATTATGCATGAATGTTAATGAAGTAAATTTAGTTAAAAATTCCCTCAGTTCAATACATATGATATTGTATGCATGGAATGCATTTATAGGATTAATATAACACATGTTGTGGTAAAGGCAAAAGACCATTGCAATGATGGATAGGTTATTGCTTGAATACATGTATATTAAAATAAATGGTAGGTATAGCATGTTGGTTATGTGTAATAATCAAGGTAAGTCAGGAGATACAATTCCACTAAGGAAATGAATTTCGGTAACACTAGTCGTGTATGAAACCATAATGGAGATGCATATAGAAAGACTATAAGCACTACACAAATATCCAATCGTATCTCTAATTCTAATTGATGTTTGACTAAAACCTTTTTTCAACACTAAAGAGAACCAAAGGATTAAGTCCCTTGGTGTTGAAATTTTTCTAAAGAGAAAATCATCTAATTTGTTGAGAAAATAGTAGAGATGTGTGTGGGTGATGTGTTAAAGTATTGGTTAGACCTTCCAATATGTTCCATTCTAGAATGAATACATAAAAGTTGGTTTTTTTAAATTCAATGCAAGGATGCATTGAGTATGTATCCATGAACATTATAATGTGTGTGCAAAGGATGAGTATGTATGTATGAAAATTATAATGTGTGCAAAGAGTAAAGGGTGAGTATGTATGCATGAAAATTATAATGTGTGCAAAGGGTAAACTTGTATATGTGCATGTTGAGATATTTGTAAATATCCTTGAAGGGATTTTTAAATGCATGCACATTCTGTCGAGATTCAACATGAAGATCCTAGTGAAAATTATGCACCTACAGTAGGATGGAGCCTCAGGCTATTTTTAGGTGGATGTCTATTTATAGATGCATGCGAAAATTCTATTTATAGATGAGGTGTATTTATAGATGTATGTGCAAGTTCTATTTATAGATTGCATGTCTATTTATAGATGCATGTCAACTATTATTATCCCTTAATATTAGTTGGACAATAAACAATAATCTATTCTCAATGAGCACTTGGAAATAGTTAATTGATGTGGAAAATTAGTTAGCTATAGGAATTTTGAGTTGAGTGGTTGGTTGGTGGGACATGCAAGTGGGCTTAGTTGTAACTGAGTGATTCGAATTTGTAACAGATTTGGAAGTGCAGTTATGAAAGTTGTAAAATATTTTAAATCGGTTAAGTGAGTTAAACTCAGTTGTGCTAGTTGTAACTAAAGATACACTAATGAGAGATCAAGTGAATTAATTATTAATTAATTCACAATTAGTGGCCTCACCTGCAACTGAATATTTACTACTGTTAACTACATGCATGTCAGATCCAGTGGAGACACAGTTGAGATATAGGTAAAAGGGACAATTTTACTAATAGTTGTGACATTAGTGGGTGCACACATTTGACCCCACACACACATTGGATGTGCCAATGAGGATTGTGTAGTCAAGGCAAGCAATATTCCATTCATTCAGGGATTGCTATCAGCTGGGATTGCATAGTAGAGGTAGGTTGTCTGAAGGCAGTGAATTATCTAAGGAACTTGCCAATTTATGTATGATAGTGTGAGACAATTGTATGATGTACTGAGAGCTCTTTTATTGGATCTTTGTATGATATTGTTTCATGATCCATGATATATACATAATATATGATAGTGGGGTTTTTATATTTATTCTTTCCCGGTAAAAACATATGTGTTATGTGGGATTGATCTTTCTTCATGATATTGCTATTTTCAATTTT
>JAXQQM020086517.1:0-28931 GCA_034641835.2 Pinus albicaulis
TTGTTGGGTATGTGTTATATTCTTTCCACGACTAGCCCCACGTGCTGTACATTGCGTCGGGAATTTTTTTGGTATGCGGTCCCACTCATATGCGGACCCACCCATGTTTTGTGCGTGAGTTTGCACATGGTTTTGGGGTACGATGGTTTTCGGCCCCTGGTATTTTGTAGATCCGGTCAAGGGAACTACGGTTATGTTCTAATCCAGGGTTAATGGATTGGGGTTTATGTATGCTTCGGCATGTATATATATGTGTTGTAACAGTAAAAGGAATATAATGAAAAATCAAGCTGGTCATCCCAATTTGGGATCCGAGGGAAAATATCGTGTTTATACATGATATGTTTTATGCTCTTGCTATTGTTTATTTTTACATTTATAAGATTCGTGTGTAGATAATTTAAATTCGAGGGTTAAAACCTACATTTGGTATCGAGTTGTTTCGACTTCAAAAGGGGCGCCTTTGTTGTTGAGGGTTTTTGCTGGAACTCTTTGTTGGGCTCTTTGTTCGAGTGGGAGATCTACGGGATCGATTCTTGCGGTGAAAGAAGATGGCGAGCGGCGGAAAGATAGAGATCGAGAAATTTAATGGTCAAAGTTTTGAGTTGTGGAAGCTCAAGATGGAGGATCTGCTGGTGGATAAAGATCGGTGGATCGCGGTAGATCCAGGTACTAAACCAACGGCAATGTCAGATGAAGACTGGAAGAAACTGGATCGGAAGGCTAAGAGCACAATACGGTTGTGTGTCTCAGATTCAGTATTGTTGAATGTATCTGGGGAAGCTACGACGAAGACCTTGTGGGAAAAGATAGGGACTTTGTACCAATCTAAGTCTCTAGTGAATAAGTTGTTCCTGCGGAAAAAACTGTATAACCTGAGGATGAAGGATGGAGACTCGGTGACAGAGCATCTGAACGCCTTCAATACTGTGGTAAGTCAGCTGTCATCTGTTGATATTAAAATCTCAGATGAAGATAAGTGCATCAGTTTGTTGTGTTCTCTACCAGACTCGTGGGACAGTCTGGTTATTGCAATAGGTAGCAATACAACTACCTTGAATTTTGATGACATTGTCTCAGCCTTGTTGTCAGAGGAAATGAGACGGAGAAATATGGAGGGTCAGAATGGAGATGCATTATCTGTACGAGGAAGGTCCCAGAACAGAAACAAGAATAAGGTTTCGAGTGGGAGATCTAAATCTAGAGGGAGATCTAAATCTCCTGGAAAGTTTGTAAAGGTGTGCTGGAAATGCGGAAAGGAAGGGCACTACAAAAAGGAATGCAGATCTAAAGCTTCTGAGAAAGGAAAGGGATCTGATGAAGGTCCTTCTGCAGAGGCAAAAACCACCTCGGATGAAGGTGGGGATGTGTATTTGGCTTCTTCTTCAAATACACATGTAGATCATGAGTCATGGTTGATTGACTCAGGTGCATCCTTTCACTTCACTCCCCATAGGGAGTGGTTCTGCGAGTATGAGAAATATGATGGTGGTGATGTCTTCCTGGGGATGATAGGAGGGCCAGAATCATCGGACGTGGAAAGGTCAAGCTGAAGCTGCAAGGTGGAAGGATTAGAACACTTCCTGGTGTTCTGCATATTCCTGCATTGGCCAGAAATCTAATTTCTGTAAGCAAGATGGATGATGCAGGTGTAAAAACAGTGTTCGAGAAAGATGCCTGCAAGATGGTTCGGGGAGCATTGGTATTAATGTGGGGAGTTCGGACTGGATCTGTTTACAAGCTAAAAGGTAGCACTGTTATTGATGGGTGTAACAGTTCTGTGGTTCTTGAAAATGGGATGGAAAGTCTAGCTGTCTCTGGAGAAAAGACCATGCTATGGCATCAAAGGCTTGGACATATTGGAGAGAAGGGCCTTCGGATACTGCATAGAGATGGTATGGTAGAAGGTATGTCTAATTGTTCTCTAGATTTCGATTTCTGTGAACATTGTGTATATGGGAAGCAGAATCGGGTGAGTTTTCCTTCTGGTGCTAAGAGGGAAAACAAGATATTAGAACTTGTGCAGAGTGATGTGTTTGGACCTGTGTCAGTTCCATCACTGGGAAAGTCTGTGTACTATGTTTCATTCATAGATGACTTCTCAAGGAATACATGGATATATTTCTTGAGGAAGAAATCTGAATTCTTTGACAAATTTAAAGAATTTAAGGCTCTGGTGGAAAACCAGATAGAGAAGAAGATAAAGGCATTGAGGACAGATAATGGTGGGGAGTTCTGTAAGAAGGAATTTGAAGAGTTCTGTAAGAAGTGTGGTATAGCACGACAGAAGGCTACTCCATACACACCTCAGCAAAATGGAGTTGCAGAAAGAATGAATAGAACACTGATGGAAAAGGCAAGAAGCATGCTCAGTGGTACCGGGTTAGGACAAGAATTCTGGGCAGAGGCAGTGGAGACTGCATGTTACTTAGTTAACAAATCACCTTCATCAGCGTTGGAGGATAAGACTCCACATGAGGTATGGACTAGTAAGAAACCCTCTATTTCACATCTAAGGGTATTTGGATGTGATGCATATGTACATGTTCCAAAGGAGAAGAGGACCAAGTTGGATAATAAATCTGAAAGGTGCATCTTTATTGGGTATAAGGATGGTTTAAAGGGTTACAAGCTTTGGAACCCAGAAACAAGGAAGGTTGTGTACAACCGAGATGTGGTGTTTAGAGAAGTGAAGGATGTTGTTAAACATGAAGTCCTACCAAAGGAACCTGAGAAGATAGAGTTTGAGCTAAAGGAGGATGAATCAGACTCTACAACAGAAGAAGACTCAGAAGATGAAGAGCCACAAACTCCAGCTTTGAGAAGATCAGTTCGGGAAAGAAGGCAACCAGAAAGGTATAGTCCATCTACTTTTTGTTCAGGTTTTTCCTTAACTATAACTGATGATGATCCCAGAAGCATGGAGGCGATAAGTCGGAGAGGACGGAAAACTCACGGAAGGAGGCCCATGGTGTATGAACAACAACAGAGAAACAGCCCAGAAGGCATGTGATTTAGGTGGTGCCAGTGGAAGGAAACCCATCGAAGATGGGTGTTTAAAAAGAAGATGAATGTAGAAGGCAAGGTGGAGAAATACAAAGCTCGGTTGGTAGCAAAAGGTTATTCCCAGGTGCTGGGAATTGATTTTGGTGATATTTTTTCTCCTGTTGCCAAAGTTACTTCTATTAGATTACTTTTATATGTTGCTACTGCATTTGATTTTGAGGTAGAACAGATGGATGTGAAGACAAAATTTCTTCACGGGGATCTGGAAGAGGAGATATACATGAAACAAATTGAAGGCTTTATGGTGAAGGGGAAGAAAGAGCTGGTATGCAGGTTAAAGAAGTCTCTATATGGGTTAAAACAGTCACCAAGGATGTGGTATCGAAAATTTAATACCTATATACGGGGACTTGGCTTCACCAGAAGCAAGGAGCATCACTGTGTTTATTTTAAATTAATTGGTGGCTCGTGTTATTTATTTGTGGTCTTGTATGTGGATGATATGTTGTTGATTGGAAGTAATGAAAGAAATTATTCAAGATTTGAAAATTATTGTTCTCCAAATTCGACATGAAGGATCTGGGTGCTACAAATTATATTTTGGGCATGGAAATTAAGAGAGATCGGGCAAAGAAGAAGCTCTGGTTAAACCAGAGGAAGTATGTTGAGACTATATTGCAGAGGTTCAATATGCAGGATAGTAAACCAGTGAAGGTTCCTATTCCTGTAGGTGTAAAGCTGTCTGCTGAACAGTGTCCCAAGACACAAGAAGAAAAGGAGTATATGTCCCGTGTTCCATATGCAAGTGCAGTGGGTAGCTTGATGTATGCAATGGTCTGTACTAGACCAGACATTGCACATGCAGTGGGAGTATTGAGCAGGTTTATGTCAAACCCGGGGAAGGAGCATTGGACAGCAGTGAAGCGGGTTTTCAGATATTTACGTGGCACTAGTGATTATGGCTTGTGCTACCAGGGAAGACCAGGATTGGAAAGAATGTTGGACATTCGTGGTTTTGTTGATGCAGACTGGGCTGGAGATCCGGACCAAAGAAGATCTACAAGTGGGTATGTGTTTAGCCTATTTGGAGGTGCAGTCAGTTGGATGAGTAAAAGACAGTCTGTAGTGGCGCTTTCAACTACAGAGGCAGAATACATAGCAGCCACTCATGCAAGCAAGGAAGCAGTTTGGTTGGAGAGATTGTGTTCAAGTATGGGGTTGGTACAGCAAGCTATAAGGATAGACTGTGATAGCCAAAGTGCAATTTTCTTGGCTAAGAACCCTGCTTATTATTCAAAGACAAAGCACATTGATGTTCAATATCACTTTGTTAGAGATATGGTTGAGGCTAAAAGGGTGTTGCTGGTAAAGGTGGACACTTTGAAGAATGTTGCGGATGCATTAACAAAGTCTGTGAGCACTCAGAAGTTCTCTTGGTGTAGAGAAACAATGGGTGTTGAAGAATTGGGCCAATGACTAAGCTCTCTTGTGACCCCCTGTGGAAAGAAAACAACAAGTGGGAGAATGTTGGGTATGTGTTATATTTTTTCCACGACTAGTCCCACGTGTGTACGTTGCGCCGGGAGGCGCGACGGAGTCACGGGCGGCGGCGCCAGTAATTTTTTGGTATGCGGTCCCACTCATATGCGGACCCACCCATGTTTGGTGCGTGAGTTTGCCATGGTTTGAGAATCGTGGTTTCGGCCACAGCAAACTTTCCAGATCCGGTCAAAGGGATCTACGATTATGTTCTAATCCAGGGTTAATGGATTGGGGTTTATGTATGCTTCGGCATGTATGTATATGTGTTGTAACACTAAAAGGAATATAATGAAAAATCAAGCTGGTCGTCCCAATTTGGGATCCAGGGGAAAATCTTTGTGTTTATCTGTTTTATGTTTTATGCTCTCGCTATTGTTTATTTTCTGTTATAAGATTCGTGTGTAGATAATTTCTATTCAGGGTTAAAACCTACAAATATGGCCTTGTATTTCTCCACACTCCCATCAACAACTTGCTTTACCTTGTAGATCCAACTTGGACCTACCACTGATTTGTCAACTGGTCTTGGGACTACCTCCCATGCACTGTTTTTGACAATGGAGTCATACTCCTCCACCATTGCATCAACCCAAGTAGGCTGCTACACTGCTTCCTGAAAGGAATATGGTTAAGTCATAATACATTTTCTCATAAGAGCCATGTATCTAGTAAATCGGCCAGGAGACAAACTTTGTCTACGCTATGAATTAGGGGCTCCTACATTCTGTGCAGCATCAAGTCTCAGCCTATCAGCTTCCGTGGTGTGCCTTCTACCATTTCTGATGGATGGCTCAGCATGAGTTATTTCCTCCACTCCATGAACCTCCTCATGTGGTTGATCCACATCCTTGGGAACCAACAGTTTCTCCTCTGCATGCAAGTCTATCTCCCTCTCAAGGGACAGCAACATGGATTTCTTGTCATCAAATTTTATATCACGTCGCACAACAATCATTATGCTATTTGGAAAATACACATGATAATTATGGGGTGTTTCTGTGTGCCCCACCAAAATCCCAACTTCAGCAGTCGATTACAGCTTCTTCACAGCGTCCTTAGTCACATGCACATAAACAGATGAGCCAAAAATCTTAAAGTGTGAAACATTAGGTTTCTTACAAGTGAAAGCCTCTACAGGTGTACTCATGCCAAGTACTCTACGAGGACAACGATTTTTCATATAAACCGCAGTGTTGCATGCTTCCGCCCGCAAATGCATTGGCAGGATGTGATCATGCAACAGTGCTCGTGCTGCACCCACGATCATTCTGTTCTTCCTCTCCATGACCCCATTTTAATGTGGGTTATGAGGCACTATGAGTTCTCTTCGAATTCCTTCTTTGATGCTGTTAGTTATCAATATTTTTTCACTATTTGTAGATGAATAATAGATTGGTTCTAGAATTCTAAAAACAACATTCCTTGAACATTGTGAGTTTTAGAAATCTCACTGCCTTCATTATCCTTATATAATTTTTTTCACTATTATATCAACCTTGCCATTTCATGGTCACCCTGCCACTCCTAAAAGACTCCTTATGGGTTTGAGCCTCTCATCTCCATCATTTTTCCTACCTATGACTTCATTACTCTGTTTTTCCCTTGCCCATAACTCCACTTTCCATCTAGGTTTTCCTATAGGCCAACTCATTACCATGCTCCCCAGGTCCCTCAAGCATTGATGGTCTCAAAACTATCTCTGTAGGCTCTTTAGATAAATCAAGTACATTGGATTTTGGATCTTCAATACAACACTTTTAAAAATACTCTATTTTTCACTTGAAGCCTCCAAGCCAATTCTCAGTCCAAGATCAGGTCAAAGAACCCTCCCACTAGATCAACTAGGGTTTCACATGTATAAGGTCATCTATGGTGTTTCAAACACTGTTTTTATTTTGCTAGAAGCTGCCTCAGATGTAATAGAAAGTTGAGACATGGTTATTCAAGAAAATACTAAAGAGTTTCCAAAGAAGACTATCCATTCAGTTTCAGAGTTTGCAAGAGGTAAATGCAAAGAGTTTGGCATTTTTGTAGGAGTATTTAATTTTTCCATCAGAAGAAGGCATTGGTTAGGTAGAAGGTCTGCTCCTAAGTCAAGACAACTCACAACAGAAGAAAGGGAAACAAGTTAGTCTTAAAGAGAATTAGGGTTTTTTGAGCTCAATGGTCCAGTGGAGTGCCAAACAGTGACCAAATGGCAGAAATGGCATGGGGAAGGTGCATAAGGCCAAGCATGATGAAAGTCTGTCAGAGAATATTGATGAGATTTAGAAAAGGGTGAGGTGAGTTGGACATAAATGAATGAACTTGAAAGGGATATAGAGAACTTAGAAGACAACACTGATGATTGTCTTAAAACACTCCAGATGTCTAGGGTTTTGGAAAAGTGACCAGAGAATGTGGAATGATGATGTTAAACCTCATGGTGAAAGCAAAGGAAATATTCTAAAGATGTCATTGTGTGATCACATCCCAAACTTGTCAAAATGAGTTTATCTTGCCTAAATGATGAAATGATGAATTGAACTCCATGGTGCAGGCAAAAGGGGGTTTTGAAAGCGCTGCTATGAGGAATCCTCCCAAAGGTGCTTTGTGAGCTTACCATGTCTAAATGAGAAAAATATGAGGTTAAGCTCCAAGGTAGAAGTAAAGGAAGTTTTTAAGGTTGCTGCTGTGTCAAAATAAACATGTAAAAGTTTCCAAGATCAAAAGGAAAGGCAAATTTCATAACTCCAGCAAACTGCCAGCCAAGGTGAAAAGGCTAAGTTTCATGGTGTAAATCACATAGGTTTTTGAAGATGCTGCTACTCTATGCAATCATCACAAAATTTTCAAAATAAAATTTTATGCCTCAAGGAGTAAAATCAGAGGATCAACTTCATCTTTTCAGTCACCTGCAAGAAAAAAAGTCAGAGAACATTAGTGAGAAAGTGAAAAGGTCTTAAAACTTTAGAAAGTGGGTTTCAAGGATTAAATCAAAGTTTTATGAGCCTATAAAAGCTAATCTTTCATTTCAAAAGCCTCATTGTTTCTTTTTACAAGATCAAGGACGCTCAGGAGAACAAAATTTGTGTGTTTCAAGTTAAAATTTGGACGATTTTTTGTGGCATTGTGCACATGGAATCGGGCGTTGCGCCCCTGGCCTTTTTCTCCCATACAATTTACACGGGTGCTGTGCGCCTGGGAGGTGGCGCTGCACGCCTGGCAGAGCATTGTGCTCTTGCCCGACAGCCACTCGGTGAAGAAAAATTTGGTGCTGCACGCTCAGGATTGAGCACTGCGCGTTTAGGATTGAGCATTGCCCCCTCAGAGTGAGCATTGCGCCCTTGGCCAGGAAGGCTTCCTACACCTTGCAAACACTCAAATCGACTTAAACCGCTTTCAAGCTTCCTCCAAGGTCTTCCAAGGCAATTATTAATGGTAAGTGGATTCCCTAACCACATTTTCAATCTTTTTGATGATTTGTAATTGAAAGAAGGAAAACCTAAGAAGAAACCCAAGGCCACAAAGCTTGAAATCACTGTCCACCCTCATTTCATCTGCCCAAATAGAGTATTAGTTAAGACATGGGTGAATTAGGGTGCTTTGAAGGTTGTCATTCATCTAATTTCCCCCCTAAATCCTTTTCCTTCATAACACTTTGTTTCTTCACTTGCAAAAAGGTTGCCACTCCATCATCTCTCTTTCATCTCAATTTCACATTTAGCCCAAGTATTTCAAAAAATAGAGTTTGAACATTTCAACATAGGGTTATCATTAAGTTATCAGCCTCTCACTCATTCTCATACACTTTTACCCTCCACTCATCTCACTCACTTGCAAAGCTGCCTTTTTAATCCCCATCTCTTCATTCCATTTCCATTTACAGTCCTAGGGTTTTCTCAAGGTAGAGTTTTCAAAATGTCAAGAGAGGGAGATAGTGATAGTGGTGGAGAGCCTCAAATGCCAAGGATGCATGAGCAGAAAGGTGGAAAAATCAATAGGTTTGAACCCCCCAACACAAGGGAGCTAATGGCATCTCCCCTTACTGTTCAATGTTTCAAGCATGTAGGATGCTTTGATTTTTGTGAGAAAGTACAACAGGTGCAAAATCACCCTAAGCTGAATAGGCTATTCATCATTAACTTGCATGAGAAACAAGTTAACCTTGCAGGAGTCAATTTTGAGTTGTCTTCAGATGCTATTGCCAATGCCACAAACATACCAAGTGTGGGTGAGAAATGGTTCAAGCAAGCCAATCTAGACATGAGCTAATTTGAACCCTAACTAAAGCCTAGATACAAAGACCACAATAAATCCATCTTTCCTTTCTCACATTTGCTGGAAAGATATGCACCTATGATGAGAATAATTATGAAGTATTTTACATGTGAAGGCATATTTTCCCGCATTTACTCCTATCACATTAGGCTGCTCATGCACTTTACTAGGGTGAGGATGCTACACCTACCCTATTACCTCTATAGAAGCATTGAAAAAATTTCCTATATTGTACAAAAGAGAGACTATCCTCAGCAGATGCAAAGCCTCTTCCAACACTCTCTTATACTCCCGATTTGGGATCCAGGGGAAAAAACTCTTGTATATATTTTTTATGTTTTATGCTCTCCCTGTTGTTTAGTTTCTGTTTTTTAATAATTTGTTTACAGATCATTTATGTAGAGGGTTAAAACCTACATAAAGGGTTGTGAAGGATTAACTAAAGAGAATTGTGTAAAAGGAAGTGAAGGATTGAACATTACATAATGGTATGGGATATGTAGAGGACTCTAAGAGATTATGAGTTGAGAAAAAGCATTGAACTCTCTCCCAACCTGGAGAGAATGGGAAATTAAATTTTAATAGGTTAATGAATTGGGTGCTACCTATATCCTTCACATCATGTACCATACACTATATATTCAACAATTTTTTCATTTCTTATCAATTTCCAACCTTGACCTCACCTTTTTATTTATGAAAATAATATTTTATTTGGCATTTGAGATAAATATTCAGCGAGGTGGCCTAAATCCCAAGTTTCAATTTTAGTTTATGGTTTTCATCTTGGCATTGGCTTTCACTTGGGCACATCATGCATCTATGTTTGGATATTTTTTCATGACTTTGAAGGAAAAAGTGATGATTGGTTGGTGGTAATGGTGTCTACTATTGTTGTTCCAATGAGGTGGCACATATGGGTTTAGATTTAATGACTTTATAATTATTAAAATTAATATTAATGTTATTAGATATAATATTAATACTAAATATTTGATTATAGTATATTTTAATATTATTATTGTTATGTTCAATATAATATTAAATTAAATAATTTTGGATTAATATAATAATAATTTTAATACAAAATTAGATTTGATATATTATAATATATATTAAGATATATTAATATTATAAAATTCATATTAAATCTAACATTAAATCTCATATTATATTAAACATAGTATTATAATATTCAATATGATACTATATTGCTTAAAAAAATATTACATAATACATAATATAATATTATATATTATATAGTATTATGTAATATTGAATATTATAACCATAGAGAAACTGAAAATAAGGATTTTACAAGAGGGAAAAGAAGTTGGATTTATAAAGTCATTAAATCTCAAAATTAGATAAAAAACAAGATACCAAAAATTATTGATATTTTACTAAATTAAATGGGTAAAAGCATACACAAGGTCTTAAATTCAGTTTATATTACTTTAACATTAATAATTTTTTGTTTCAAAGAAATAGATGTATTGATTTCAATGTAGATATTAATTTCTAATCCTATTTGATTGATTATACATGATGCATTGATTTCAATTTAGATGTTGGTTTCTAATCGTATTTGATTCATCGCATATGATGCATTTATCTCGATGAAAAAAGTGATTTATAATCCAATTTTATTGTTTACACTAGATGAATTGATTTCAGTGTAGATGTTAATTCCTTATTTGATGAAAATTTATAGATGATGTGCATTTTTTTCAAGGTAATGAGATTTGTTGCATGTATTGATTTCAGATTATGTACAAAGTTAGTATTTATGACATGGATTAATTTTCATGTTATAATAATCATCAGCCTATATCCATATTAAATATAAATAAATAATAAACATCCCAAATTCATATTAATTATTATCCTATATCCATCTTAAACAGAAATGAACAACAAAGAGAAAGTCAATAGAGAAAGGCACAATAAATGACAACTAAGGATGCATTGATTATAGTGTAGATGTTGATTTATAATTCTATTTGATTATTTGTACTAGATGCATTGATTTTAGTGTAGATGTTAACTTCTAATCTAATGAAAATAAGAGAATGATGTGCATTTATTTAAACATAATTACACTATTAGTTTCCATTGATTTCAGTGTATGAAAAAAGTAATTATTAACGTCATGCATTGATTTCTTTGTTATCATAATCATCAACTTAGATCCATATTAAAAATAAATGATCAGTAAATAGCATAAATTTATCTTAATCATCATCCCAGATAAATTTTAAATAGAAATGGATAAAAAAAGAAATTTGATAAAGGAAGAATAATTGATAATTGAAGAGTGTCGATAATAAATGGAGAAGAAAATAGAAGATCAATAAAGATAGTCACAACAGATTACAATTGGACAACAACAAGAATAGATGAAAGAAAAAACGGAATGAAAAAGAGCATCAAAGAGAATATCAAATAACATATCAACAAATACATACACACAAATGAAAAATGAAGACTATCAAGAGAAAAGAAAACAATAAAATGCACAACAAAGTAGAAATCGACAAAAAAAGGTTGGTGAAATGAAAATTGAAAAGCACAAAGAATAGAGAAAATGAAAAGTTGAATAAAAAAGAGAACATAGGCAAAGAAAAAAATATTCAACAAACTCTAGTAGAACACAAGATGCAGAAGAAAGTCCTATGAGAAAATATGTTTAAAATATATCTATGCCCAAGCTCAACTAGTAACTCTTGCTGATATGAATATTGCACATCGAAAATTCATGATAGGATTTATTGATTAGCTCAACTTTGAAAAAATCATGCGTGTGAGAAATATTATGCTATAGTTTAATTTTTTAATACAAATATAGGTCCAATGTTCATGATATGTAGAAGATAAGGAACTCGTCAATTTAATCTTTGATATATTTAACATATTGGAAATTATTACAATAATCATATGTTTTAAAAAAAAGTGTGGCCATGCATAATTGAAACCAACCTAGATCCATCTTAACCTTGTATATATCAAGGGTTGAGAGGGATCAAATCTCTCTAGGTGCAAACCTTTCCTCAAGTTTTTCACTAAAAAATGAGGTACACACCTCGATATATTTGATCTATCTCGATAATTGATAGATCTAGGCTTAAGATGGATCTAGGTTGGTCTTTAGATGTGGAAACCCCAAATGTATGATTTTTCCCCATTTTAGGGATATAAGTTCAAAATATCTAAATTTCCTTGCACTTATTTTTAACCTAAAAAATTGGTTGATTTGTTACAAGTAAGACCTTCTTACACCTTTAAATTTCATAGCTAACCATACATTCTACCATTGTATTCATTCCTCCATTTTGGTGCTTATCTTCTATTTATTTAGTTCTGCATATTCTTTCACTTTTACGAATTTCTATAAAATGAAATCTTATTCAACATGTGTAAATATAAATCAAATATGATCCCTAGTACATGAAAAATAGAATATAAGCACACGTGTATTGGTGTATTTACATAATCAACAACATCAATTAAAAATCACACTAATGTACCAAGGATACTTGGAAAAACAAATTGTAGACCACATAAAAAGCATACTGAGATTAAGGTTGTAGTTATTAATTCCACTTCCATGTAATAATACAATGACTTGAACTATTTCCAATGAAAAACTAAGATAAGTATGCATTTATAAGTGTTTTTTCTATAAAATCATTATGTATTTTTATATTTGATTCACCTAATATAAATTTTGTGGCCACCACCATCATTAACTCTTTGCAAGCTCCATTAAGGTGTTTTTTGAGAAGTGCCCAATCTTTTTAGAAAAGATTCCATAAATAACTACACATATTATAAATACAAGTGGATAAATTGCTATAAAACCATACTAAGTAGTGTGATCCAAATGACAAATCTATTAAAGTGTTAACTATTTATTTTAAGTCTCCAAAAGATACTCCAACAAAAATCCTTGATTGGAGACATTCAGTCCCTAAGTAAATATCAAAGAAAGGAAAACACACTTCCAAATTCATGTATACCATAGAATTCTTGAGAAAATGTAAATATAAATTAGTAAAATCACCACAAGGTAGTGTTACAAAGAATCCTAGAGTGTAAACATGTTTGTGTTGATTGAAATTGATAACTTATGGAGTCTTAATCACTAAGGATGAAATAGTCTCAACAAAAAAAAATATCTATTGAATTTCATCCAAGATTTATGGAAAAAACACTCCCAGGTTAGACATGGAATATAATGTGCCAAATTTGATTGCATGCCAAAATACCATTACGAGAAAAGGAAAAATCATGGTCTATAGCCTCGAAAATTCAATAATTTGTAAAAGGAGAAATATTCCAATGACCTAATAAATAAAATTGAATCCTCACATTATATAAATGAGATTGACCATTTAAAAAATTAATAACATCTAAAGGTTTCACTCTCTAATATTCAGCACATGCAAACAAAGTTATGATTGACTTTAAAAAGAAGGAAAATTAATTACCAATGGAATCAATCAACATAATCACTAAATTTATTATTATTCATGTGTGCTTGTTGCTTTGATATTGATGATGCAGATTTAACCACTCACATGTATATTTTAACACCAAAGTGTACTGAATGAAATAAATATCCAATTTTATTTTACTAAGTCAAACACAAGCATATATATATTTACATAAAGAAAACTATGTTGGGTGTGGAGCCTGATTATCTTGTTTATTTTGTATCACAGCATTGGACCCTTGTACCTTAATGTGGCGGCAACGCCGCCCATAATTAAATGCTACTTGGGGGGTCCAAGGGAGTGGCTATGACTTTATGGAGCCCCCCTTGGTGGGGGTTTTCGGGGGAAGCGCCCCCGAAGCTAAAAACATATGTAAAATTGCCTTGTAAAAGTATAGTAATTTCTAATCAATCTGGGTCATTCATTAGGTGGATGATCTGACGGTAGAATTTATGTTTAGTTTATGGTTTTTTTCCCTAGAAGGCAACCCCTCTCTTTGTATGAGGGTATTGTATTGTGGTTGTGTATGGTATGAGTATTTTATCAGACGAGAAACAGATAGGGAGACTGTGAGAGAGAACGAAGTATATTACAATGGATCTGCATTTGGTTGTTTCTCTTCATTTTGCTAGATAATAGAAATGAAGGACTGGCTATTCGAGGTGGACATAGCCCAAACTGGGTGAACCACGTATATATGTGTCTCTCTAGTTTTATGTGTTTTGTGTGCTTGTGTTTTCTGCATATTTTATGTTTTTCATTGCTCTGTAATATATAATTTTCTAACGACTGGTATCGGAGCCAAAGGTCTATTTGGCTGATAAACTCGCTGGAAAAAAGGGTTCCTAGTTCAAGTGGGAGCAATGGCAGAAGATGGTAAATTGAGGGTCGAAAAATTTAATGGCCAAAACTTCCCGTTGTGAAAGATGCAGATGGAATATTATCTGTATCAGAAAGATCTGTACCTACCATTGAGCGGAAAAACAAAGAAGCCGACGGCTATGACATACACAGAATGGGAGATTCTCGATAGAAAGGCACTCGAAACAGTACGGTTGTGCCTTGCGGTGTCAATAGCCTTCAATATTTCGAAGGAAACAACAATATAGTGTTTGATTAAGGCATTGGTGAAATTATATGAAAAACCCTCGGCCTCAAACAAGGTATTTCTCATGAAACTTTTATTTAATATGAAGATGTCGAAAGGTAGATCTTTTTTAGACCATTTAAATGATTTTAATACAGTTACCAGCCAGTTAAGTTCTGTAGGGGTAAAATTTGATGATGAAGTTAGGGCTCTTTTATTTCTGTGCTCATTGCCAGAAAGTTGGAACTGTTTAGTTATGGCCATTAGTAACTCTGTCTCTAGATCTAGTACTTTAAAGTTTGATGATGTTGTCGGTGCTATCCTTAGCGAGGAAATGTGATGAAAAAGCTCCAGTAAGACCTCGAGTAATTCTTTGAGTGCAAAGTCTATGGGAAGAAAAATGGAAAGAGGAAAGAGCTCAGGATATCACAGTAAATCAAGGAAAGGCAGATCCAAGTCCAGATCAAGGATAGTGTGCTAGAAATGCAGAAAGAAAGGACACCTGAAGAAAGACTGTAGATCTCAGAAGGGAAAACAAGGAGATGCACAACAAGAAAACAATCATGAAGAAAATGTGACAGGTGATGTGTTACAAGATTCTTTGATTCTTTCTTTTGAAAATGTTACTGACCCTTGGGTTGTAGATTCAGGGGCCCCATTCCATGCCACACCTAATAAGAAATATTTTCATGACTATGTTCAAGGAGATTTTGGACAAGTCCGTTTTGGGTGATGATAAACCCTGTAAAATTGTTGGAATGGGTAAAGTTCTTGTAAAAAAACAGAATGGAAACCAATGGATATTAAAGGAGGTAAGGCATGTTCTATATCTGAAGAAAAATATGATTTCAACAGGGCAGTTAGGCGGTGAAGGTTGTGTGACAACTTTCACAGATAAACTTGGAAGGTCACCAAAGGAGCCCTGGTAATAGCAAAAGGCGAAAAGGTTGGTACATTATATTTATGCAATGGTATTTCTAACTCTGTTAATGCTTTAACTTCCAAAGGAGAAAATGCAACATTATGGCATCATAGGCTCGGACACATGAGTGAGAAGGGGATGAAGATTATTCACTCAAGAAATTTGTTGCCAGGTTTGAAGAATGTTGATTTGGATTTCTGTGAGAATTGTATTTATGGAAAACAGAAGAGAGTCAGATTTATGAGAGTTGGGAAAGAAAAGAAGAGCAAAAAATTAGAGCTTGTGCATACAGATGTATGGGGACCTGCTCAGGTTTCATCTCTTGGTGGCTCTCATTATTATGTTACTTTTATTGATGATGCAACTAGAAAAACTTGGATTTATTGTATTCAAAATAAATTTGATGTATTTGATACTTTCAAGAAATGAAAATCTTTGGTTGAGATTGAGACAAGAAATAAGCTGAAGTGTCTCAGATCTGACAATGGAGGGGAATATTGCAGCAAAGAGTTTGATAGGTACTTTTCAGAGCATGGAATTCACAGAGATAAGACAATTCTAAGAACACCAAAAGAAAATGGTGTGTCAGAAAGGATGAACAGAACAATCATGGAGCATGCAAGGTGCATGAGATTGCATACAGGATTGCCTTTAAAATTTTGGGCAGATGCTATAGATACTTTTGTTTATCTAATAAACAGAGGGCCTTCAAGTTCCTTAGATGGTGGTATTCTAGAGGAAGCATGGACATGTAAAAAGGTAAACAACTACTTTTTAAAGCCTTTTGGATGTGAGGCCTTTGTCCATATTAATAAAGAAAATGGAACAAAGCTTGAGGAAAAATCAAAGAAATGTACCTTTATTGGATATGGTGTTAACAATTTTCGTTATCGCTTATATGATTATGAAAATCAAAAAATAATTAGGAGCAGAGATGTAATATTCAATGAAAATGTATTGTATAAGAATCCGTTGCAGAAAAAGAAACAAGAAAAAGAAAACAAAGAATACATAGTTCTTGATGAGATCACAGAAAAAGTAAAGGTGCCTGAAAATAATAATAATCAATAGCCACAACAACAGCAACCATCACAACAGCAACAAGCACCTCAAACACATGAAAGTGGTGTCAGAAGATCTACCAAGATAAGTAGACCCCCTGAACGGTACTCTCCTTCATTATATTATTTATTGTTGACTAATTCTGGTGAACCCGAATGTTATGAAGAAGAAATGCAGGTTGAAAATAGGAAGAAGTGGGAGCTAGCCATGGAAGAAGACCTGGAATCCCTAATGTATAACCAGACTTGGGAGTTAGTCAGGTTTCCTACAGGTAAAACTACACTACAAAATAAATGGGTTTACAAGCTGAATGAAGAATATGGAGGAAAACAGAGGTACAAAGCTAGACTTGAAGTGAAGGGATTTGCACAAAAGAAATGTATTGATTTTCATGAGATATTTTCTCCTGTTGTTAACATGACTTCAATCAGAACTATTTTAAGTCTTGTAGCAATAGAATATTTACATCTTGAACAGTTAGATGTAAATATGGCAATTCTCCATGGAGATTTGGAGGAAGAGATCTATATGGAGCAAATAGAAGGATATGAGGTCAAAGGGAAAGAAAAATTAGTGTGCGGGTTAAAGAAGAGTTTGTATGGCTTAAAACAGGCTCCAATGTAGTGGTATCTAAAATTTGACAGATTTATGTCTGAAAAAGGTTATACTAGATGTCACTCTGATCATTGTGTTTATATGAGAAAAAAAAAACGATGGCATCTATATTATATTGTTATTGTATGTAGATGACATTCTTGTTGCGGGGTCTAACATGCAGGAAATAAATGTGCTCAAAATAAAATTGGAAAATTCATTTGCAATGAAGGATTTGGGAGCTGCAAAACAAATCCTTGGTATGAGAATAACTAGAGACAGGAAAAATCGAAAATTAACATTGTCTCAGAATGAGTACATAAAAAAGGTGTTGAAAAGATTTAATATGCAGATTGCAAAACCAGTTAATACACTTTTTTCTAGCCATTTAAAACTTATTAAGGAGATGTTCCCCAAGACCCAAGAAGAAATGGACTATATGTATAAAGTTTCATATGCATCAGCAGTTGGAAGCTTAATGTATGCAATGGTCTACACAAGGCCTGATATTGCACATGCAGTGGGAGTTGTAAGTAGGTACATGAAAAATCCAAGAAAAGAACATTGGATGGCATTGAAATGGATTCTCAGATATTTGAGAGGTACCATAGATCAAGCATTATGCTTTGGTGGTTCAAACATTTCTCTACAGGGATATGTTGATGCAGATATGGCAGGTGACAAAGATAACAGGAGGAGCACTACAGGATATGTATTTACTATAGGTGGAATAACTGTCAGTTGGGTTTCAAAAATCCAAAGTGTTGTTTCACTTTCAACAACAGAAGCAGAGTATGTTGCTGCTACAGAGGCTAGTAAAGAAATGATTTGGTTACAAAGGTTTATGGATGAATTAGGTAAGGAGCATGATATGGGCACGTTATACAGTGATAGCCAAAGTGCCATTCATTTTTCAAAGAACTCAGCATTTCATTCTAGGACTAAAGACATACATCTCAAGTAACATTTCATACGGTCAGTATTGGAAGAGAGACATTTGAAGCTGGAAAAGATACACACTAGCTAGAATCACGCAGATATGCTAACAAAAGTTGTAGCCAGGGAGAAACTGAGATTATGCTTAGTTTCAATTGATCTTCAATGAAGACGATGAAGATTAGAAATAGCCAGGTCAAAAGAGGAGTCATTGTCCAGAAAATGAAGCAAAGGTAGAGTTTCTACAATCAGTCTCCAAGTGGAAGATTGTTGGGTATGGAGCCTGATTATCTTGTTTATTTTGTATCACAGTGTTGGAACCCTATACCTTAATGTGGCGGCAATGTCGCCCGTAATTAAATGCTACCTGGGGGGTCCAAGGGGGGGCGACTATGACTTTATGGAGCCCCCCTATGATGGGGGGTTTAGGGGGCAGTGCCCCTAAAGCTAAAAACAGATGTAAAATTGCCTTGTAAAAGTATAGTAATTTCTAGTCAATCTGGGTCGTTCATTAGGTAGATGATCTGATGGTAGAAGTTATGTTTAGTTTATGGTTTTTTCCCCTAGAAGGAAACCCCTCTCGTTGTATGAGGGTATTGTATTGTGGCTATGTATGGTATGATTATTTTATCAAAGTGAGAAACAGATAGGGAGACTGTAAGAGAGAACAGAGGATATTACAGTGGATCTGTTGTAGGTTGTCTCTTCATTTTGCTGGATAATAGAAAGGAAGGACTGGATGTTTGAGGTGGACGTAGCCCAAACTGGGTGAACCACGTATATCTGTGTCTCTCTGGTTTTATGTGTTTTGTGTGCTTGTGTTTTCCTCATATTTTATGTGTTGCATTGCTCTAATATATAATTTTCTAACAAACTATGTCACCAATCTAGGAGATAAATACTAACAAAATAATAAATATATGTATAGATATAATCTCAACTACTCCATAAGAGTCGATGATATGTATATTTTCATGGATATTCCATTAGATATTTCACCACAATATATTAGATAAAAAAAAATCAAATCTACACTACAAAGGTTATATTCCTTTATATTCCATATTTGTTAATTACTAACCTTTTTCTTATGCATGAAATAGGTAAAATGCATAAAATAGAAAAAAAGTATTCTCTATTGGAAACCATTATGAGAAAAAAATTAGCTTGAAGGTGAGGTTGCTCCACTCTTTTTTTAAATATGGAAATAATGCAAGTACAAAGGAGGAGACACTCTATATTGAGTTACCTAAGACATATGGCATGTTAAGCTACTACAAAACACTAACCAGTTCTATTATTCTCTCTAAATCTAACTCATAGTTCATTTTTTTTATTATGGAAGAAGGCATAGCTGTATATAACGAAACCCTTACCACTGCTAGTGGCCTAGTTTTAATATAGCATGATAGACAACTATGGTTTAGGTTTAAATCCTTAATATCTCAACTGGAGCTACAAGTTTGACCTTTCTTCTGTCTTCTTCATATTCCACACATGGCTAGCCCCTTTTTCATGAGTAACGGGGTTGACGTGGCATCCCCTTAAGCCATGGTGGTCAAATTGGAATGTTAAATTCTATGAGTCATAATATTGTAGATGAAATATGAATAACATATTTCTTACATCATTTGTAATATCCCCAAATGGGAAAACTCGGCAATACATGTTAAAATAACGCATTTTTCAGAAATGTATGCAATGAAAGTTAAATGCAGCTCATGGATCCCTTAGATCTGATATTATAATGACTATATCTAAAAGTAAATTAGAAAAAAATCACTATTGCATAGTTAAACATGCCTCCCATGCCATAAATAGCTCAAAATCATGCAAAAATGGGGACTGCAACCATGTGTGAAAGCTAGAATACCATGACAGCATTATTTTATTACCTCTGCAACAAAATTAGGTTGTACATTACATCTAGAGCAAGTATGTGGACAAAAAGATAGATCTATAGCAGATCCATGCCCTATACAAGCTCTTTTATCAATCCCCCTTGGGGTTTTCAGCAATACACCATGTACAAAATGTAGATCTGAGTTTTAAGACTGCAAATATATGGAAATATTCAGATCTAGAAAGTGGATATGATATGATATAAACAATAAACTAATATCCTCCAACATATCTCCAAAGTGAAGGGCAGATCCCCAACACTCAGAAAATGAACTCTCCAAATGGTGGACTGAATCACCCTACAACAACTCCTAACGAAATAACACAGATCTGGACTTCTTCTATGCTATAGGGGAAAAAATAATGTTTACTAGCAACCAATATATGAAAATATAGCTCAAAAACTTCAATATTGTCCTCCCAATGGATTAGAAGACTCCTCCACTGAAAAGAAGCACTGAAATGGCCTAGATCTGAAGATCTAGCCTCCACTTGCTGCAGCTTACTGAAAAATGAAAACCCTCACCAGGATCTACACTGTCAAAGGAAGATGAAGCTTGGCCTCAAGCCATATACTGGAAAATATGGTGCAAGACTCTTCCAAGAGCTCCTCAAGGAAAGATAAGGAATTCCTAAACAGGAAGACCTTGTGCTAAACAACATTCTATCTCAGCTAAACAGCTAGAGAAATAAAATATGTCTAAACAGACCATATAATCATAAAATCATAATCATAAGATAACCCCATATGGTTTCCATCCTCCTCCTTATAAACAATGTGATCCTTCTCACCTTGGGTCCCACTCATTAGGGTTTCCATCTTCATGCAATGAATCTCCCTCCAAAATTATGTTGTCTCGATTAGTCTTACTCATCTTTTTACAGCGCTGTTTGATTTAGTCAATCTTGACTCGATCAATCTTGATTGGATCAACCTTGACTAGATCTCCATGCAAAGTCTTCTTCCACACTTAGTGTGGCTTTATTTTATCTATCTAAACATATCTATATTCCCACTGAGTTATCTTCATTAATGTTCCACATCCTCCATCTTAGCTTAGTTGACTTGGTCAAACTTGACTTTGTCTACATGCATTAAGCCTTGTTCACACATGAAGGTTTTTTTATCTAGCTGTGAATATGATCCTTTCCCAATTAAGAGGGTTTTTTATTGCTACTAGAAATATTTAAGGGTCTCCCTACCCATTTATTCATCTAACTATGTGTTTGGAGAAAAATTAATATTCCTAATAACTGCATGCTAATGCAGGAATATTACAATCCTCCCCTCCAAAATGTTGCTTGTCCTCAAGAAACTGCAGGATAGAACTTAAGAGCCTCCCCTCTTCCCCTTGTAGTATCTTCAAGTAATAAGTTCCTCCAAAGAAAAAGATGCTTTCTCAACAATATGTCCTCAAGTTGTTCCTCCCATGTGTAAAAATATGCCTTTGGTGAAGATTCCAAATGGATCTCAACATGAAAAAGTGGGACATACATGGAAACAACCATATGCATTCTAGAGGCCTTCTTGAGGCATGGAATCATAAATATGTTGGGAATCATCATCCCCCATGTAAAACCTCCATCCCCAAGCTATCATCCATAAAAAGTGAGTCACCCTTCAACATGGCAACTCATGAAACAAGTCCTCCACCTTAGGCTCCTGCAAAGAAGGTGGGTTACATGGCTGAATATGTGGGACTAAAATGTCCATCCCACGCTACTTCTCTATCCACTTATGATATGAATGGGGCTTTTGTTGATCTTGGGCTGAAATATCACGGCCTCCAAGAATGATCCAAGACACCCCATCAATCAAAACATCCATGAAGTGCCTCTCCCAAGAACTCAAGTTCTCCAAATGGCTCCTTCCATATGAAGACAAGAGGTGTAGTGTAGCAATCATGTTTTTCCCATTGTTTCTACTGAAACATGCAACATATGAAGTGTGGAGAATAATACTCCCAATGGGCACCTCCAACTCTTGTGCCACCCTCCCAACAAGGCTTCCCATAAACATAAGAACATCATCAATATATGGAAGCATAAACAAATGAAAACAAGTTTCCAAAGGACAAACAAGAGGTGGATCATAGCTCCATTCATGGAACCAGCGCAGTGCATCCCTTACCTGCCTCAAAATAAATTGTAAAAAGTGTCTTTTCAACCACTTGTTTGCTACCACAAACATCCTACAAGATGGAATCATGAAAGTAAAACTTGGTGCCAATGGTGCACACCAAAAAGTATGTGGCATCCTCCACAAAAAAAAAATAGAATGGCCAACATCAATGTTGCAAATGGCCTCAAGTACATCATAATACAAAATAAAATAAGGGAAGACCCTCCTTGGTACAATATGCAGCTCATAAAAAATAAAGGAGTAAAAATCATGAATCATAAATATACATCCTCCGTCATGTAATTTTGTCATTGAGTTGAAATGGCTCAATTGAAAGTTCTCCCTCACTTCAAATAAGTAGGGAAGTGGTTGTGACAACCTCTCCATCATCATCCGGGCTATGCATCTCTCCATATGCTGATATACATCATGTTGGATGCCCTCCCCAGTGAACTTCTCCATCAAGGAATGATATGCATCAAGGTGCATGGAAAGAAAGCCCACAAGTGTTGCATGTAGATCTCTCTTCTTATGCTTGAAAATCCAATTCAAGAAGATCATATCAAGGTAATAGATGTCTCCATCCACCACTCCATGAATCTCATCTCCTACATGCCTCCCTAGTGCATCATATGTGAAGTGATCCTGGGAACACTCCATCAAACAACTCAAGATCCTAAGTGACAGTGTTGTTGGCCTATGTAAATAGGCTCCTACCAACTCATAGCCTACTCCTTTGACAACCCTCATGCCAAAGTCACCATCAAACATAATGTTGCTATATGTGAGAGATCCTCTCCAAAGTGGAAGCACCTCCTCATTCTCCCAGGTTAAATATTAGCCCCTTTGCACCATGATAGTGCCATCTCCTACTCTTGCAACATCATGCAAAGTATGGGATAATATCAGCCCACAATCTCTCAATAACAACCAAAGCAACAATATCTCTAATTGCCTCCCCACACCAACATCATAAAAATCATGGAGCAATGTCATCATAGTTGATATGAAAGATATCACATCATCCCAATACATCAAAACTCCTTGCTGCCATGTGATGTAAGTGCCATGCCAAAGTCCATCAACCCACCTACTCTTTGAAATAGAATGTGTCATAGGATGACCAAACTCTTTCAAGAGTAACCAATGCAGACTTGCATCTTGTCGTCCAGTGTCATAGTTCGACAAATGGTTTCTCAACCTCTTGCTCATCAACGTTACCCCTCCAACCCATGGTGAGTGTCTATCATCATGTCCAAAAGTGGCATCCCTCCAATGGAGAATACCATCTTCCCAAAACAATTTTTTTTCTTTACATTTCATGGGATGTTGAAATGCAATCCTCTGGATATCTCCAAATGAAGACCACTCATCAATGAACAAGTTGATCCCATAAGGATCCAAATAGGTGATAGGAAAAAACCTCCCATTATGATGTGTAGGGCTCATCAAAGAGTATCCAACACAAACATGAGAGATGTTATCAATCCTAAGATGTCCTCCATCATCTATCTGCTCCCCTTTTGTTATATATATGGGAAGGTCATTGGAATGTTCCAACAATGGTTGGGCCCCCAACTCATCACTGCTGCTAAATGACAACGTTGTTGATCTCCAAGATGGTGCAGCTGCTACCTCAAAATCAAAACCAATGCTGAACACATAGTTTTGCAATGTATTGTTCAAGACAATACTCACCCCATCCTCCAAGAAACTACATTCCAACCTCAAGGGTTGTGTGCAGCTCATAAATCATACATTAGGATGATTGTTTGTCTCTTCCTTGAATGAATCAAGGCTACTCAGCACAGTGAAATTTTTCTACTCCAAATTATCAATATATTTTGACCCTTGGTCATGCAATAGTACATTCCCATCATCCTCCACATGGTGCATTGAAATAATAGGAAATGAAAACATGTGCATACCTTGGTACAAATTGGGAACATCTTGTACTGCTACAATGGCTCCTCCTTCCAGTGTGATGGCTTCTCCAACTACTGATGATGATGGCTTCTCTTCTATAGCTTCATCAGTGCTGGTACAAGTCTCCTCTTCTTCATGCATCTCCAAAATAGTGCATGGGACTCTAGATATTAAGAGATCAAGATCATCTTGCAAAGGTGCAAGTGGCCTTCCTCCTGAAACAAGTGGTCCTGCAATAAGGGGTGGTGAAGGCTTCTTCCCTTCTGATTTTTTCTTGTTAAACTTCTTGATCAACCTTTGAGTGAAATTTCCATATGCAGTCACTTTTTCATGAATCAAATGGCCGAACCACCAATTGTGTGCTTCACCTTGAAGGCGCAGCACTACAATCTCAATAGCTTCTTTCTCTACTACTGTATGTACCAGAAAAAATGCATCCAACTTCTTTCCCCAAGCCTTTGTTGTGCATGAGGGTGACCTATCAAAGGTAGATAATAGAAATCTATTGCTCTTCATTCTTCTATTGTTGCAAGGTCTCCTTTATTCTTTGAGCTGAATAAACTCTGGAAGAGTCAGATTCTTCTTGATAGCTCTAAGTTGAGACTTATATTCTGCAAGATATTCACTTAGAATCTCATGATCTAAGTATTCTTCAATTCTATGCCTCTTATATTCAAAATAAAAGGCCATAGAATGTTTCTTTGGAGTTTTATGCAATACCAAATCTTCTTTTTGCTGATAGGAAGTACTTGGACCTTCCTCATCTTGAAATCCTTTAGGAATTTCATTTCATCTCTTCTCCTTCATCTGCTTAACCTCCTTGGAGAGGTTCTTTCTGGATCTGAAAAGTGATGAGACAATGCTCATTCTCCCCATAATTTTGATATTTCTTCTTCTCTTTGTATTATTAGTCTTCTGATAGCATAATGGCTAGAACTCACAGGTTGAGCCAAGATTATGCTCTGATACCACTGTAATATCCCCAAATGGGAAAACTGAGCAATACATGGTAAAATAATGCATTTTTTAGAAATTTATGAAATGAAAGTTAAATTAAACTCATGGATCCCTTAGATCTGATATTATAATGATATATCTGAAAGGAAATCAGAAACAAATCATTATTTCATAGTTAAACAGGCCTCCAATGCCATAAATAGCTCAAAATCATGCAAAAATAGGGACCGCAACCATGTGTGAAAGTTGGAATACCATGACAACATTATTTTATTACCTATGCAATAGCAGTAGGTTGTACATCATATCTAGAGCAAGTATGTGGACAAAAAGATAGATCTATAGCAGATCCATGCACTATACAAGATCTTTTATCAATCCCCCTTGGGGTTTTCAACAATACACCATGTACAAAATGTAGATCTGAGTTTTAAGACTAAATATCTATGGAAATTTTCAGATCTAGAAAGAGGATATGATCTGATATAAACAATAAACTGATCTCCTCCAACAGATCTCCAAAGTGAAGGGTAAATCCCCAACACTCAGAAAATCAGCTCTCCAAATGGTGCACTGAATCACCCTGCAGCAGCTCTTATAGAAATAACATAGATCTAGAATTGTTCTATGCTATAGGGGACAAAATAATGTTGGCCTATAGCTAATATATGAAAATATAGCTCAAAACCTTCAATACTATCCTCCAAATGGATTAGAAGACTCCTCCACTGAAAAGAAGCACTGAAATGGCCTAGATCTGAAGATCTAGCCTCCACTTGCTGCAGCTTACTGAAACATGAAAACCCTCAATAGGATCTACGTTGTCAAAGGAAGATTATGCTTGGCCTCAAGCCAGACAATGGACAATATGGTGCAAGACTCTTCCAAGAGCTTCTTAAGGAAAGAGAAGTAATTCCTAAACAGGAAGACCTTGTGCTAAACAACCCTCTATCTCAGCTAAAAAGCCAGAGAAAGAAAATATGTCTAAACGGACCATATAATAATAAAATCATAATCATAAGCTAACCTCATATGGTTTCCATCCTCCTCCTTATAAACAATGTGAGCCTTCTCACCTTGGGTCCCACTCACTAGGGTTTCCAACTTCATGCAATGAATATTCCTCAAAAATTATGATGTCTCCATTAGTCTTACTCATCTTTTTACAACGTTGTTTGATTTAGTCAATATTGACTGGATCAGCCTTGATTCGATCTCCATGCAAAGTCTTCTTCCACACTCAGTGTGGCTTTATTTTATCTATCTAAACAGATCTATATTCCCACTTAGTTATATTCATTAATGTTCCACATCCTCCATCTTAGCTTAGTTGACTTGGTCAAACTTGACTTTGTTTACATGCATTAAGCCTTGTTCACACATGAAGGTGTTTTTATCCAGCTGTGAATATGATCCTTTCCCCATTAAGAGGTTTTTTATTGCTTCTAGAAATATTTATGTGTCTCCCTACCCATTTATTCATCTAACTATGTTTTTGGAGCAAAATTAATATTCCTAATAGTTGCATGCTAATGCAGGAATATTAAATCATTGGAAATATCTCTAAGTGTTAAAAAACATCAAAGGTTTGGTAATAAAGAGATAAAAATTTTACCCTAAAAATAATCATGTAATGGCTTACAATGGCCCCAAAAAAGTTTAGACCCCGATTCTCCAAGATATAATGCACCTATAAAAAATGATCTTGCGAGTTCATTCCTTCAAATTCTCCACTCTAAAAGTATTGAGATAGATGAAAAATAATATAATTATCCAATCTGTATCAATAAAAAATCACATATTATATAGCATGCGAAGCACTAATTAAAATAGGAGAGAGGAAAAAATGTTTTTAGGAGAGAGAAAAAAATATAGAATTGTAAGTTGAATCACCTTAATGTTTGGAAAAATACTGAGAGGGAGGTGAATCAGTATTTAAAACTCACACAATATTTTTCTTTTCTTTACTGAATTCTATATGCGACTGTACTTAAGACAACCAGTGTATGTACATGAATTTTATTTAGGAAACTAGCGTATGACCAACCAACTTATAATTCTGATAAATCTTCAGAAATTTACTTAGACTAGTGCATTAATGATTTATCATCAATTTAGTAAGAAATAAACATGTGCAGTAAGAATATAATAAATCATAACACATAAGCAACACAACCAAACACCAGGATTTCAGGTGCAAACCCTATGTGGGAGAAACCCACCATTGTTGTCGTATTTATCTTCAATATCCATTATATAGAAAACTTATTACAATACTATATTGCAGTAGACTCATACCAGTATGTAGGCACCCACATGTAGAAGGCTGCAACCTTCATTCGTTCTCCAGCTGGTACTAGAAAGGAGCTCCAACCCCCTAATCTCGTTGACCAACCACCACTGGAGGGGATCTATAATCCCTTGATCTAATCACCAGCTCCTATTGGTAGGAAGATTCGACTTCCTCACTAATCGCTCCAACCCTCAACACCACTACGGACCACGTTTCATAAATTTTCACACTGGATCCAATATCTTTAACACGTCACAGCTTGTAGATCAACTGAATTAAACATCAACCCAATTCAAAGAGAATAGTGAGATAATTGTAACCAGGACATAGAACTGAACCCAGTCTTCTACATCAACACATTGACTACATTGCAACCCTAATCATTCATAAGACAAAATAAATACGCTACTTTACTTACAGAAACCGACGTTTATACACGCTTTTCTGTGGAGAAACCTGCATATAGATCTCAATATATTAAGTTTAGAATTCTGACTGAAACTCAGAATTGATCAGATATATTCTAACATATTTTTTCATTTTTACAGAGCCCTCATACAGTTAGCAACATCAATAAATTTTCAATAAACCAATCACTGATATTTAATGACAATCAAATAGCAACATAATCAATACTCAAACAACCTATATCTATATGAAGACATCATTGACATACAGTATAAACACAACAAAACTGATCAGACATTTTTCTAGCATTCTTTAGTAAAACATTGGCTTGCATACGTGCCTTCCTTGAGTCGAACCCGCATATAGATCTGAAAATAATTCAAGACTTCACAGCACTTCAGTACTCCAAAATTACTCAGATCATACCCTTCACTACAACAAACATGTGCCAGACCACTGATCTAAATAGATCATGCAAATACATAGTCATTTAAGGTCTAGAGATCCAGATCCATCATTGTATTCATGAGTGCATCATTACATCATATCTATCTATTGATTATAACCCATTCCATGCATATATACTTTAGATTGAAGTATTCATTCAATTCGCATACTCATGCACACTTAGCACTATGATCTTCACCTCCTTATATAGTTTGAGCCTTAGCCAATACCATGAGCCAAAACCACACAAGTGTCGATGGTATTCTTGGATGGGATCAAATAACCATTATTGCACTCAATATTGTGTGCTAATATCATTGTAAAGAACCCTAGTATTATAAAACTAGTGTGCTAGCACATACATGACTTTACTTCTTCATACCCACGTGTATACGCGACTTTGCCTTTACTAACTCACGTATAGTTCTTCAATTATGTATCTTTATCCATCTTTTGATTTTGATCTGCAAAACCTCTATCCCAACATTATGTCATTTTGTTCCATCACTTTGTCACCTCTAAGATTATCCAAAAACCATATGTCTTTTCCATGTGGGTTTCCATTAAGGACAACACATGCATCATAACGCCAAAAAATCCCCCGCTTTTGAATTGAAGGCAACCATGTTGCTGTTTGATCACCACAACTTGTAGATACATGTTACACACACCAAATTACTCTCCCCCGTTGACATCACAGGAAAAGGGCGGATCAATGTTGAAACATGGTTTCTCTCCAATTTGCACTATACTGACCATGCTCCCCATAAGCACATGTTGAATCTTCAAATATATTTTCAATGAAGTACATGACACTATAACTAAACTAACGATGACCTTTCCTACCAATGACTCATACTTACATCAATCACCCAACCAAGTGGGATTACATATTTGACACATCTACCTAACCAAGTTGGATGACCTCAAGGTCCATACATGATTGAATATGAAAATTATTACATCATATG